>CAWUHX010000075.1:657880-974491 GCA_963922205.1 Romanomermis culicivorax | reverse complement strand
TATAGTGGGCTTGGGCTTTTTGCAAACTTTTCTGCACGGTTGAGAGTGCCTCTGTAAAATGCGATTTTACACGAAGGGCGTAATCGTCTAAATCAACCATGTAGGATGTGGGGGAAAAAATTTAAAGCTGCATCTGACGGCAGATTAGCTTGTCTACCGTGGAGTAATTCAAATGGGGGATATGATGTGCTATCATTTTTATGGATGTTGATCGAAAAAACAGCATACGGGAGATAAGTGTCCCAATCAGTGTGATTTGAATTGATGTACATGCGGATACGGGTGGCTAGGGTTTGGTTGCAACGCTCGACTTCTCCATTGGCAATGGGATGATATGGGGTAGTGTGAATTTTCTGAGTATTGCATAAACTGGTGATCCGTGAGAAAAGATCGGATACGACGATCACAATGGATGATTTTTGGGGACCCATGACGACAAACAATTTTGGTCACGAATAGCTTGGCAATAGTGGCTGCGGTGATGTCAGGGGTCGGGAATGCCTCTACATACTTTGTGAAATAATCGATGAAAACGACAATGAATCGGTTGCCGTCTTCTGTGAGGGGTAACGGTCCCATGCAATCAACACCAACTCGATCAAATGGGCCAGTTGGCTGAATTGGTACCAAGTTTGCATGCACTTTGTGTCTAAGAGCTTTCTGTGTCTGGCATGGGTGACAAGTTTTGCAGTAACGTTTGATATCACGGCTCATTTGAGGCCAAAAGTATTTCTGTCTGAGCAAGTGTAAAGTTTTCCTGGCCGCAAAATGACCGGTGAATTTGCTGTCATGATGTGAGGCGATGAGATGCTGGACTTGCGACTTGGGAATGTATAGTTTTGCCTGTTTGTCGACTATACGGAAGAGAATGTTTTGATGTACTGCGAATTTGATAAGGGTAAGGGGGTGTTTTTGGGCGATTTTTGCTAAAATACTTTTGACAGTTGGATCAGTGCGTTGGAGTTCGGCAAAGTTTTTCTGTTGCTCTTCTTGTTCAGTTGCTTCGGCTTCCAAAACTGAATTGATAGTTGATATTTCGGGGCGGGTTTCTAATTGCTCAATATTAAAGGATTGCTTTGCTGTTTGTGAGGGAAATCGAGAGACGGCATCTGCGTTGCGGTTAGCAGTGCCTTTCTTAGGTCGAATGTCGAGTTGAATACCAGAGAGTGCTAATCCCCAACGGGCAATGCGAGGGGACGGGTTCTCCTTTTGTAAGACTGCCTGGACTGCTGTGTGGTCAGTGTGTACAATAACATGTTGCTGGAAAAGATAAGGGCGGAAATACTTGACAAATTCGACTACTGCAAGGGTTTCCAACTCAGTGATCGGATAGTTGCGTTCTGCGGGTTTCAATGTGCGGCTCCCAAAAGCAATGGGGCGATCCTGACCTTTATTATCTAGTTGACTGAGAATGGCGCCGATTCCGAGTTTTGAGGCGTCAGTTTGCAGAATAAACGGTTTTGTGAAATCGGGATGCTGTAGTATTGGGGCATGAATGAGTAATTCTTTGAGCTTAGTGAATGCATTTTGCTGTTCAGGGCCCCAGGAAAATTCCGAATTCTTTTTGAGTAGCGATGTGAGTGGGCTAGAAACTTGAGAGCAATTTGGGATGAATCTGCGATAATACGAGGGTAGGCCAAGGAATGATTTAACTTCTTTTGAGCTTTTGGGCGTGGGTATGTCATAGATTGCCTGTACCTTATGGGGATCTGGTGAAATGCCTTGCTGAGAAATGACGTGGCCTAAGTATTGGACTTGGGGCTGGCAGAATTTGCATTTTTGTATGTTTAGCTTAAGGCCTGCTTGTGAGAATCGGGCAAGAATAGTGTCTAAACGTTCCAGCATTTGGGCATGGGAGTCTGCGAATACCAAAACATCGTCGAGATACACAAGGCATGTGTTCCATTGCAGACCCGAAAGAATAACATCCATTAACCTTTGGAATGTGGCTGGGGCATTGGTGAGTCCAAAGGGGAGGTAATTGAATTGATACTGGCCGGCTGAGCAATTGAAGGCCGTTTTTTCTCTGTCTGCTTGTGCTATGGGAATGGAATAGTATGCATTGGATTGGTCAAGGGAGGTGAAATATTTCATTCCACGGAGGGTGTCTAGGATTTCGTCTATACGGGGTAAGGGGTAGGTATCTTTTTTGGTGACTTTGTTGAGGCCTCGAAAATCAATGCATAAACGATGGCCTCCGTCTTTTTTGGGAACTAAAACTGTGTTGGTACACCATGGGGAATTGCTTTGGCTTATGACACCTGCTGCTGCGAGTTGCTCAACTTCTGCTTGTATGATTTGTTTTTCTTTTGGGGAAGTCCGATAAAGTTGTCTGCGTACGGGTTGGGAGCCATTGGTGTCAATTGTATGTGAAACGAGGGTGGTTCTGCCTACGTCCATTTTGGATTTAGCATATAATGTAGGGTACTTCGATAGGGCGCGTAGGAGTTGCGTTTTTTCTGCTTCTGTGAGGTCACTGGAGGTTAAATTGACATTTTCTTTTAACCATGTGAATGTATCAAAACGGTTGGGCTGGTTTTGCGTTGAAGGGGTTAGATTAGCGGGAGCATTTTGTTTTGGGATGTAACATGAGACTGTACCAATGCATGTTCCAGGGTAAAGAATTTGGGCTGTTTCTTGTGTGTTGAGGACCGATATGCGTATGCGACTGTTTTGATTCTCAGATATACAAGCTGCGAAATGGACTTTAGAGTTCTGTTTGGGTTTCGGGGTGAATTCTAGCTGTTTGACCTGTAAGTACGATTTGGGCAAGGGGACAGTAAATTCGGTTACTGTACGGGGTGGTAATTCTAATTTCTCGTCTAGATAAGTTCCACCACGAGTTGAAAGAGGGCTATATTCTAGGCCATCACAAGGTAGTATAACATTGCCAAATTTGACCTGTGATTTTTGATTGTTGATAGTGTATTCCGAAAATCGACTGAGAAAGTTTTTGCCTAGAAGGATGTCTGCTGTGCAATCTTTTTGGACATGGACCATGATTGTTTCCTGAATTGTTTGGGCTGTCACTGTGACAAAAGTGGTCCCTACAAAGTGAATCGGAAGATTATTTGCTGCTTTTGCTTGGACTAGCGGGGGTTTCATGTCTAACTGTAGGATTTGAGCGATTCGGGAATCAATGAGTGAGTAAACTGCACCAGTGTCAATCATGCCTTTTGTCATTAATTTGCCGTTAAGTGTGATTGGAATATGAGGGGTATGTTTCTCAGGTACGTTTTGGGGTGGCTTATTTGATGCAGATTGCTGAATTTGATTAATGAGTTCGATTGCAGGAGTTCGGGGGGTATCGATATCGACAAGGACGTATTTCTGCTGTGTTTGCGCCCCACGACGATTAGCTAATTCTAAAAGAGCATGGCCGAATGATGGGGGTATGGTCTCATGTAAATGTCTGTTGTGTGATGGTATTTCGTATGCATGTTCGTTTGTGGCATGATGCTTTGGAGAGGGGAAATATTTTCGAAGAACGAGGAACGAATAAAAGACGCCTGCGATAACTACAGTAATAACGGCGAGATTGATAATGATTTGCAGGGGCCCTTTGAGTAAATTGTTTAGTCCATCTGTGAGACTTTGGGTGGTACCGGTTATTACATGTTCTATGCCTTGACCAGCACCAGAGAGTGTATTTCCGAGTGCTTGACCAGTGCCTGAGATCATGTTGTAAACTGTATTGGAATTGAGAGACATTTGGGCGGTGTAATTGACGAGTTTTTTGACAATGTTTTCGAGTGTGTGAGTTTTGTAAATGTATTGTTTCAAAAAGAGTAGGTTGGTTGGAATAGTTGCAAGTTGATCATGAAAAATCGCGGGTGTATTGAAATGAAAAAGGGAGAAATTTTGGTTCCAAATGATTTCTAAAGGTAAATTTGTGACATGCGGGGATCCTGTTTCACTGACCCATGTATTATTCTGTTTGTAAAGGGCTACATGCATGTGATGGCAGTCAACGGTTTGCGAAAAAGGGGTCAAATCGTTGCCTCCTGGATTTGAAAACATGAGTTCGGTTCCTACGAGGATGGGCAAAAGTTTGTAACATGTTTGGTTGATTTTGTGGTTGTAAAAGATTTTAGATGCATTTACTTGTTTACAGGGCCAGACTGTGAGGGCTTCTCCTGTAAATTCTGCTATGATGTCGGTTCGCTGTAGGAATGCACGGGCTCCAAGGGTTGCATCAAGACGTAAAATTTGCCATACGAGATCAAGGTGACGCTGTGCCTGTCTGCATAATTCACTCCATACGTTTTTGAAATTTTGAATTTCGAATTCCTGTATTTTGTCTGCTAGATAGTTTAGTTTTGCATTGATGGGTTCAAAATCATCAAAATCGTATGGTGTAGTATGAGTTTCGTTGGTTTTTGGGGTTAAAAATGCATTACGATGTGGGGTGCTTTTGTCTAATTGTACGATAATGCCTTGTTCGGTTAGAATGCTGTCTTGGATTTCTGGGCAATTGGGGTTCGAAAAAACTGTATTTTTAACCGAGAATGCACCTTGTAGCTCTTCTATTATCATGTGGGTTGGCGTGAGTTTTATGGGATGTGTATTTTTGTATTCGAAGGGGCATAAGTTTTCGAATGCTGTTTCATTCCAGATAATAGATCCGTCGGCTGTGACACAATGACCTGATGTCGGTTTGCATGACCCTAGGTCGCCTAATGTACCTGTCGTAGACTTTCCATTCCAAGATGCTATTTGTCCTATTTCTATGATGACGTTAGTGACCGAGGTACAATGGTCTGTACAACACCATGTGTATTCTACGCTTGAGGAGTTATTTGTTGACCAAAATCCTGGTTGGGTTTCGTATAATTTTTGGCCGTTGTGTTCTTTGTCTATAACGATTGCCTTACAAACATGTGGGGTTAGATTTTGCATTTCGGTTTGGTCGAAGACAATACCTTTTGATCCAAAAAATCCTGTATTAGTACAAATTTTGCGTTTGCGAACACTGCATTTGTATGCGTCTGTAATGTGGGGCTTAGTGGAGGGGATATAGATTTTTCCGAATGTTTGTACGGGTTTGTCTACTGTGGAAGGGGGCATGCATGATACAAGTTTTGGTATGCTGACTGAGTGACCGCTCAATGAAGTTCCACACATCTGAAATTGGGCACTACACGATGTGGGGATTATTATACAAAGAAAAATACAAAACATTGGCCAATAGAATGTTTTAGTGGAGGCGGCGGGGCACTGTATGTTTTCGTTGTGGCCGGTTTGGTGTTGGGGCTTTTGGTGTTGTCGTTTTGCGGTTTTGCGCTGGGGGGGTGGCCGGTTTGCAATCTGAACATTCTGTAAAACTTTAGAAGTTGAGTTATGGGATGGGGTTTGGACTTGCTTACTTATGGGGGTCGGTAGAAGTGTTTGGCGGGGGTGGAATTGGTAGGGTTCGGGGGTCAGGCCATGGAGAAGGGATAACAAGTTGCGGCCTGTTTTCGACGGGGTTTCGGGAGCGGTGGGCGGCGTTGTGTCTTGCTTTCGGGGGATCTTGTAGCCTACGGGGATGGTGGGCGGCGATTTTTCGATTTTTGCGGCTTCAGGCGTGGGGGGTGGTGACATGGCGCACCAATCGGGTACGTCCAGATCAAGGACGTATTCGTCACTGTGGCGGTGGGTGTTGGGCATGATAGTTCCTAAAGTAGTCTGGGGGCCATTAGTTATGGCGGGTAATTTTGAGTAAAATGCGGGGTCGTCAATGTCCATGAGGGGTTGGGGTTGCCTGTACTCAATGCAATTTTGAATATTACGACTCTGCTGATTTGGGCAATACCTGCTTGTATGACCTCTCTGCTTGCATATAAAACATTGAAAATTGGAGTAGGGTTTTGAAGGGCAGTTATCTGATCTATGTCCTGTTTGGGAGCAGTGGATGCATGGGCTTTTACAATCACGTGTACTGTGATTATTACGGAAACAAATTTCACATGATTTTCGGGTGCCTACTGATTTACAATTACGAGCTACGTGTCCGATTTGTCCACACTGGAAGCATGTGGGTTGCCTAGGGGTGGTATTGTTCCTGTAAGCATTATTCCTGCTGAAAGTATTGTTACTGAAATTGTTGTAGCTACTTTGTTGTGGGGGTTGAGGTTTTTGTTTGATCTGCAACTGTAAATCTTTTACTTGTTGTTCTAACTGATGCAAAAGATCCTGTTGGTCTGTGTTTTTGGTGAGGGAAAAGATGGGTTCGGGTTTTGGGGGTATGAAGGGAAGGACATTAGATTTTAACTCGTTTCTAAGGATTTGCTGTTCAATGTAAGCTGCTTCGTCTGACATTTCTTTTAGAGTTGCGAACCTTCTATACTTAATTGCTTCCCTGATTTCGTTTTGCATGCCTTCTACAAAGAGGGGTTTTATGATCATTTCTCGTGCGTCTGTATTAAAGTTAGGGTAGGCGAGGGTTGCGAGATGTTCTAGATCAAATAAGAATTCCGTTACTGTTTCTGATCGCTTTTGTTTTCTTTCGCGTAAGAATTGTTGATGTAGCTCATTATCTCTATTGTTTGGGAAAAATGCCTGTAATGCGACTTTATACTGCTCGTATGTGTGGGGAGGGTTTTCGGAATTTGCTAAACTTTTGAACTTTGCTAACGCGGCTCCTCCTAAATGAATTTCTAAACATGCCAACTTTAACTGTACGTCTGTATGTTTCATGCCTTGGAGTGCCATGAATTGTTCTAATCTTTTGTTCCATTCACCAAAATGTTGGGTCACGCCGCCCGTGAATACTGTAGGTTTCGCGTAGAAATTGTTTGCCATGTTATTACGAATGTTTGCTGTTCTTAGATCGTCTATTAGGGTAGGGTTTACTGTATTCTGATTCAATTGTGTGCGTAGGGTACGAAAATGTTCTGAAAACAAATCGTTTATCTGTTCTCTAACAATTTCTCCTAAGTGATCTTGCGTTTGGTGGGTCATTCTTGGTTTACGATGGGATTTCTGCTTAAATGCTTCAATTTTTGCTTCACGCTGTATTCGTTTAAATGTATCGCTTAATGTTTCGTTAGAGGGGATTTCCAGTTTGCTTTCTACGAATACTGTCTTACTGTAGGAAATGATTACTACTGTATTACTAATGCTTCTAAACGCCCGGATAAGAGTACACCTAACTGGGGGCAGGGAGTTCCACTGGTTAACGTAACGGTACGGTCACCAAAATATGTAACGACCAGATTTGTGTGAGGTACTTTACTTCTACCAATTGGTCGATACGGCGGGGCAATTAACGGGACGGGGGCGCGGGCGAACGATTACAAATACGGGGCGATAATATACGAACAATCGACGGTCGCTTGAACGTCGACAATAAACGCGCTTCGAATTAAAATACGGACGGGGGCCTCGGTTTAAATGCTTTCGAATAGTCGGCCGCTTGCAAATGTATAAAGACGGGGCGAGCGCGGAAAAACACAAGAATAAGAATCAGAATCAGAATCCGAATGAAAGACCAAAATCACGCTTTGCTTCTTCTTTTATACGGCGATTCTGGCCACTCCCTGGGCGCTGCGGGAGGTCGAGCTTCTGTCCATCTTCTTCCGCCAATCCTCGTTTCCGGCTACGCTTTTTATGCTTACTTAGTTACGCCTCTCTAATGCTTTTCTGGTACCGTATGCTTTCTGTGCTTTGCTTGCTTTCTACGGTGGGCTTGGCCACACCTCTGTGCTTCTGTGCATGCTTCCTGTATCGGTTTCTCTGTATACACATGTTTTGTGGGGCCGCCGCTACTGTTACACTTGAGACTACTGTACGGCGGGGCTTCTACGCATTTTACTGTGTGCAGGTGTTGTTTACGATTTTTACTGGGGATTACGGTAGCTGTGGAATGTGTAGTTTAGTGTAGGTTCTAGGGGAACAGCTGCCGTTTGTGCAAATTAATTAGGGCATCTTAATTGGGCTACTGGGGTGTGAACGGATCAAAATAAAGTACTTCACGTAATTTTGTAGGAATGTTTGGGTGTGAATCCCAGACATCCTTGAGACGATAAAATGTGAAAATAAAATAATATCTAATAAGTGCCTATTACATACAGTATGCTACATATTTACAGTACTGCTTTAGCAGGTACGTTACACCTCCAAATTTCGACCAGCAGCATGGAAATGATCAAACATAAGTAATGATGGAATTTCAACATTACTTTCTCATCATCATATCGGATCAAGTTGGAGGAGGTATACTGTAATCATTTTATATATATATTTTTCATATGTACATATTTTTACATGTATATTTGCGCATATGTTTACGTGTTTTCTCATGTATTTTTCATTTATATTTACATCAAAATCCTTTGGAGTAAATAAAAACAAAGAAATGTAAAATTCCAGACATATTTTCAAAATATTGTCTTCACCACTCCCTAATAAATCTCATTTTTCGACTCAACTTTTGAAAACCATCACATTAGAAGATTCTTGGACTGGGGTGCCACACAAGCTTATTATGCTTTTATTTTCCTGTGGAAAAGCTGTTATAACTGGAACTGAAGAATACGAGTACATTAAGCATGCTGGTTGAAAAGTGTGGAGATAACAAACTGTCACATTAAACGAATTGGGAGCCATGTCACATTAAGTAGATCTTGTGATCAGTCGCATTGATGGGAAAACCCATTCCATATTTCATAGAAAATACGGTCATGCCAATGTGAGTGACATGCTGTGACCCCCTTGGGTGGCTCCAGTTGGGTATTCATTTCGGGAACCTAACCCAGCTGGTACTGACTAGAGGAAAACCTATAGCCTACCTCGGAACTGTCCTAGGGTTCTGCTGTAGAATAATGGACAACACGGCTGGGAAAGGGGTGGCAATCCCTAGTCCTCATTCACTGAGAATGAGGGCAATGCCATTTGTGGAATGGCTTACTGTAGGGGACCCGATTGTAAACCTAATTCCCCTATTTGGCCCTGACCCTGAGGGTTCAAGTGCTGCTGTAACTGAGAAGATTCTCAAGGGGAAACCAGCTTAGGGAGGATTAACACAAATATACCCTCAACAACAATAACCCCTGAGAAGACTCACCCAGTCCTCTTCTCAAATACTCGGACCTGGGGCGATGGGTTCAAGGGTTCACAGATCTGGTGGACGACTGGAGTGGGTGAGGGTGATCTGATGCGGGTTCAGTGTGGTTGGTGTACTGTAAGCGGGTCGGCGAGCAATGCAAAACGTTCCTCAAGGGGAGCGACAGGTAATTCCTGAGTGAAGGGCGACTGGGTAACTCCTAGGCACCAGATATGGTAACGTAATGCAGTGGAAGCACCGAAGGAATATGCAAATTTATTAATAAGTTGGCAGCAGATGCAGTAATATGTAAATTTATAAAATATAATGTTGATGAAAGTGGAGATGCAGCTAAAAATGCAAGGGAACGATTAGGCCCAAAAAAATGAGAGCAAAACTAAAGAAACATGCCCTTTTAAAGGGCCTTGTAAACCTACAGTATGCCTTGGGCGGAGCTACCCACACCCAAGCTAACTTCTACTGTGGAAATCACTGCAGAAGATGCCTATGGTCACATAGACACTTTCCAGTTCAAATATGTTAAGCATTGGGGCAAGTTTCACTCTCCATGCTAAACATATGAACATCATTTAGAGAGAATCTCCGAACTAGTTGTTTCACATTGCAAAACGTCGCTAGTTTTTACCGATAAGAGATGCACATTGTGCTCCAATTACAGTGATGAGCTTGGAGAGCTTATCTTTGGAAGAAATTCTAGCTAACAGGTTACATACCGTAGTCTACTTGCACTATGGAAAAATAACAAATCATAATGGAAATGAAATGAGACAGAAATGAAACACAAAAAGTACACACATAAAATGCATTTAAAATTATAAAAATGGAACGCAAAATTAAAGTAAGTGACTGTAAAACAGAAAGTGGTGAAAAAACATAAAGTGAAAACATGATGTGAATCATGTGATGTTGGGCAGAATTTGTGGGCACGTGACACGGCGGTCCTTCCAAAAAAGGCGTCCTCGTACTTGTGGTTGGAGGTTTATGTGGTATGTCAGTGGAGGTCAATCGTCCAATTGGGTGTGATGGGGGGTGGTCAATGGTCCAATGGTTTTTCGGCACGTTCTGGCTCATGGAGTTATGCTAATGATGCGTGGAGTTGCTGACGTTAATTGATCAGTGTGGTTGGTGATGCATGGAGTTGCTGACACCAGATGATCTGTGTGGTAATGTGTGAAGTTGCCATTTGTCAACTGATCTGTGAGATCTATAATGAGATTAAAAGAAAAAATTTTAGGGGCAAGATGCAGGCTATCCCATGAATGCGCCTGTGATATGAAGCCATACCCTAGTTTAGATTCTTTGATTGCTGCTCATTCTCTTCTTTACACTAATGATCCAGTGTGGAGCAAGAGTGAGTACTCTGTGAGGGGCATGGCGGTCCTTCAAAAAAGGACATCCTCGTCTATAAGTGTGCAAAAGAAGAGAAGAGCTACTTGATTACTGGTTGGAGACCTCTACATCAAGGTGTGGGTCAACAAGATCTTGTGTAAAATCTCGACTTGTTGACGGAGTCAGCAAGGGTGCTATCTCAAATACCTGTGAAGTAAAAGGTATCTCCTCTGCTTCACTTGGTTGATCAGGTGACACGTAGCATCTAAGCCGATTGACATACACAGTATCTTCTTGATCTGTCTCAAGGCCAATGGTGACATTAGGATATGCCACATTTGTTACAAGGTATGGCCCATCATAAATGAGCAGCATAGGCATAAGGCCACATTTGCGGATGGTGCGCAGTTTGAGCACTTGATCCCCAACTTTGTATGAAACATCCCCTGCCATGCGATCGTAAGACCAAGCGTAAGCCGCCTGTGATTTCTCAATCCGTCTCTGGATCAAGGTCAAGGCATTAGTAAAATGCCATTTGACGTACATATCATATGTGGAAATATCAATGATATGGGCCTGAGGGTTGAATGAGCGTGCCGCATCAACAGGTAGCATGGGTGTATGACCATACATGATTTCAAAGGGGGGATATCCTATGGACTCATTCATGCTAATGTTAACGGCAAACACAGAATACGGCAGGTGTGCATCCCAATCAGTATGACCCTGGTGGACATACATACATAGCCCTGTAGCTAATGTTTGATTAGCTCTTTCTACTTCTCCGTTTGTCATTGGGTGATAAGGGGTGGAGTGGATTTTCTTAGTCGAACAGATGGCAGTGATTTCTGTCATCAGTTTTGATGTGAAATCAGTACCATGGTCAGACTGAAGAATCTGCAGTGCCCCATGTCTGCAGACAATTTGTGTAACAATAGGCATGCTATGGTTTGCACAGTAGAATCCAGAGTAGCAAAAGCTTCAACCCATTTGGTAAAGTAATCGATAAAGACTACAATAAAATGGTATCCAGCCTCACTAGTGGTCATTGGTCCCATACAATCGACACCTACTCAATGAAACAGTCCCGTAATGGTGATCAGTTTCAGAGCTGCTCAGGTCTTTTGTCTAGCGGGTTTATTCTGTTGGCAAAGATCACACCCCTGACAAAAGGACTTGACATCTGCACTGAGGGAAGGCCAGTGGTACCTGCAGGCTATAAGCCTCGTGGTACGTTTAGTACCAAAGTGTCCAGCTAGAATGTCATTATGGTGAGCCTCAATAATGGTAGTAACCATGGATCCGGGAATGACAATCTTGTTCGACTTGCGTGTCCACTTTTGAAGGATGTTATCCAACAAGTGGTAGCCATTAACATCATTCTGATCACCATAGGATTTTAGTGACATAAGAATGGAGGCTAGATCTGGATCCTCGAATTGAGCTGCCAGAAAGCCATGGTGCTGTGCATCCTGTGATACCTCAGCATAAGACTCTGATCTTACCATGTGATGTGCCCCATTGGTGATCAATTCAGATGATCTCGCCAGGCACTGAGCACCATCGGAGATCATCATGACTTCTCCCTTGGGTCTGTAAAGGGCAGTATCATCGATACTCACACTGGCAGAGGGATTAGGATCTGGTAGGCATGATAATGCCTCAGCATTACCATTAGATGGACATTTTTGCAGCCAAACTGTCAGTTTGAATTCAGGGAGCATGAGGCCCCACCGAGCTATCCGGGCTGAAGGGTTAGGCTTCTTCAACACAGTCTTAACAGCAGTATGATCAGTCTGAATGACCACCTCATGTTGAAAAAGGTAAGGCCAAAAAAGCTTGATGAAATGGACAACAGCAAGAGTCTCTAACTCCACAATAGTGTAGTTCTTCTCAGCTGCTGTTAACCCTCTACTGGTGTACGAGACAGGATGGTTGTATCCATCATTGTCTAACTGGCTCAGAATGGCTCTTATTCCTAAAATACCCCCATTTGTTTGAAGGATGAAGGATTTCGTAAAGTCCGGATGGCACAGAATAGGAGGATTCATCAGCAACCCTCAGAGTTCATCAAATGCCGCTTCCTGAGGTTTTGACCACAGGGAGGTAACTTCCTTTCATAAGAGCTTGGTCAGCAGCTCAATGAGCCGGGCACAGCCAGGGATAAAACGCCTATAATAAGACAGAAGGCCAAGAAAAGACTTGATATCTTTGGCGTTCTGTGGAACGGGTAGATCCTGGATGGCAGCCAATTTGGCTTTACCCAGTTCTAGGCTCTTCTGTGAGGTAGGGTTGCCTAGATATTCCACCTCAGAGTGCGAAAACTTGCACTTGCTCAGTCTGAGCTTTATTCCACCCTGACAGAGACACATAAACACATCGGTCAGTTGCTCAAGCATCTGGCTGTGAGAGTTCCCAAACACCAAGATGTCATTGAGATAGGTCAATGTGTATGCCACTGCAATCCCAAGAGAAGCAGGTCCATGAGGCATTAGAATGTCCCAGGGGCATTGCAGAGACGGAAAGGCAGATAGTTGAACTCGTAAAGTCCAATAGGTGCATTAAAGGCCGTTTTCTCTTTGTCTGCCTCCCCAATAGGTATAGACCAGTAGGCGTTAGCCTGATCAAGGGTAGTAAAGTATTTCATACCCTTGAGTGTGTTGAGGATGTCATCTGTCCGTGGGAGAGGATAAACATCCTTTTTTGTGACCTCGTTAAGACCATGAAAGTCAACACACATCCAGTGTGACCCATTTCTCTTGCGCACCAGGATGGTATTCATAGCCCAGGGGGAAGTACTAGGCCCGATAATACCTTTTTCCTGGAGCACTCTGACTTCTTGTATAATGAGGTCCTTTTCCTTGGGTGTGGTGCAGTAAGGGAAATGGCGTACTGGGCGAGCATCACCCATGCTGACCTCATGGTGCATGAGGTCAGTGGAACCTGTGTCCTTCTCATCAATTGCATAGAGGTCACTGTATGTGACCAGTAGGTCGAGTAATGCTGTCCTGTCCTGTGAGGAAATATCAGAGGATATCACAGCATTTGCTTCGACCCACTTTCAATTAAGGATGGTATCTGACTTGACCGCCAATCCCCGTGAGAAATCAGTGTGCATCTGCACATGACTGATGGTCATGTGCAGGTAGAGAACCACTGAGTGTGTACTTGGGTTTACTACCTGTAAGGATATGCGACCATTGGTCACATTACTCACAGTACCAGCAAAACATATGCTACATTGATGTCCCAGGAGGGGCATAGCAAAGAAAGCTACCTCGGCCACATTCGCATATAGTGTAGTATAGTGTGTACTTGGGTATACTACGTCTGCAGTAATGCCCCTAGATCGAAAGAAACCAGTGTTAGTGCAGACTTTATGGTTACACAAGGTGCATTTCCATGCTAATGTAGTGATTGGATCAAAACTAGGAACATACACTGTGACATTCATGCCTCATGGACTCCATCAAGATTTTGGTGGCTTGCATTCTACTTTTTGAGGTAGCTCAAGTAGATGGCCACTTCTTGAAAGACTACAAAATTGGTATTGAGTGGCATGTATTGCGGAGCTCATTCCTGAGAACAGTAATGTCACAAAGGCCCAATTTATTATATACTAGCTATTTACAAATGGTGTCTGTAAATACACACCAATATCTACAGTGTGGGCCTGTCCGGCAGTTTCATTCTTCGTCGTTGTCGTCAGACAATATCGGCTCCTTGCCGGGGAAGTCAATGACCAGGCCCCCGCATGGGTGGACTTCGTGAAGAATGCCAATTTTTGGGGACTGCGGGGCAGTAGTGGTCTGGAAAGGTGATGCCTCGATGATGCGGATGTCATCGTTGACAGCACGCAACAGCTCTCCAAAGGCGTTGGCAACCTCGGTCGGCAAATTGGTTGCGGCGACCACTGGGTGCTGCTGGGCAATTGCGGCCAGCGTTTGGGCTCCAGTCATCGTTGTTGACGGTAGCGCGGCAACAACTGCTGGGGGCTGTGCTTTGTGACTCCCCTGTTCTACACCGCAGTGGATGGCGTTCACTGCCCCCAATGATGGTTTATTGTCCAACATGATCTTGTCGACTGGAGTGGCCTGGATAGTCCCGTTGGTGATGAACTGGAGTGCTTGTTGAGTGACCTCAGGCCCCAATATACGCAAAGCTGCTGGTGCCAAAAGCACCAGGTCCGTGGCTGTAAGCGCCTCAACCTCGAATGGCTCATTGAGTCGCGCCCATGGGAGGTGTGGACATTTCTAGGCCAAATCCATTGACCACACCACCCGCATGGCATCAGTGACGGATGAGGAATCTGTAAATGAGAAATCATTAAAGTTGGTGACTTATAAGGACATCTGATTTTCAGACCTGAAATGACAGAAAAAGAAGGTAGTATACCTAGCAGATTCATTGATTTCATTCAACTGACAACCTCCAGCACAGAGTCGGTTGGAATTCCGGGCCGTGGTCCCTGGGTGGCAAAATGGGCTGGAGGCACCAGTGTACCTTCCGTCGGTCGATATGAGGCCACCATGCTGACATCGCCAGTCATTTTCCGCATCCTTGAGGGGTTTAAAGTGACTGGCGTCGCGTATTTCAGCAGTGGCAGCAGTAAGGCAGGTGTCGATGACAGTGCTGAAACCACTGTCATGGCTAAAAATCCAACATTGATTACACAGACAGGATAACACAGTAGTGAAGGATCGGCCAGGTGTTCAGCAAGAACTTCATCATCCAGATCAAAGAGATCTGGATGAGGAAGACCATCGGTAGCCGTTATGGTATTATTTTGCTGTAGGGGTGGCTGATATTGGTTTCCCATCCCATTAGGAGGTGAATTAGCATATCGTCAAAAATTCCTACTTGTCCCCTGAGGAGAGTAACCAGAATCACCGTAGTTAGTCTCACCAGGCATTGTTGGATTCCAATGTGGGCAGGCCGTGGCCCTGTGTAGGCGTATTTGATGGCAATGCCGACAGGGTCTGTGGCATTGATCAGTTGGGTGCGCCCTTGTTCAACAAGAAAAGCAATGGCTGGCACCAGTGGCAGCCGCATTGCTGGGACCAGCGCTGTTGGGATTTTGGGCCTGGCAACTGGCGTCATTGTGGGTGCAACCTGAATGGTAGGAGCACATCTGCAAATGTGCCCCTGATGGGCGATCACCAGCATTTTGGACGTGCTACAACAACGTCCTTGAGGGCATCGGGTTCCTCAGAGGTGGCGCCATTTGCTGAGCCATAAGCTGCACAATATGGGCCATAAACCGGGCCATCTCCGATTGTAGACGTTGAATCTCGTCAGACGGCATTGCCCACCCATGTTGAGCATTGCCCCTTTGATTCAACATTGGCCTGACCTTATCGGCAGTCTTTCGTTCTGGACAGAAAACAGCATTAGATGGGGCAGTATACCTAATCTCATCCTAAAAAATCTGTGATTCTCCGTAACAGGCTGCTTTAAGAGTCTTTTCAAGAGTTGTAAACTCCCTGAACTCAATACTATCTCGGAGGACCGGCTTCAGCCCTCTCAGAAAGATAGGTTCTATAATCGAATCTCTGATGTCAGTCGCGAGATCCAGATAAGCCACCCTGGATAGTCTCTTAAGGTGCTCAAAGTAAACTATCCCAGACTCAGTTGGCTTCTGCAGACGATCTTTGATCAACTGCTGATGCAGATCTGAGTCACACCCTACGGGAAAGTCTTTCTGTAGAAAAGTTGTAAACTCTTTGTAGAGGGTTGGCTGTGGAGTACCACTGCTAAAGTCCTGGTAGGATGCTAAAGCAGGACCTGTAACGCAAGACTCCAACAGCGCAATTTTATATGCATGATCCACTTCAATTACACCTTGAAGGGTAAAGAAACAGGTCAAATGAGATATAAAATCCGTTATAGACTCACCAAAAGCACCTGAAAAGGCAGGAGGGGCCATGAAGCTGGATACTGGAGGGTGCCTCCTGCCATTCATGTCCTACAGCTTTTGGTTGAGCGGTCCAAGGGCATTCTCACCTTATTCTCAATCTGTGAAGGTAGGTCAACTTCTGACTTCGTAGTTGAGGGTTCATCTTCCTGTGAGGTGGATAAGACTGATAATTGTGCCTGTGAAGCTATCTGATCAAATTGAATAGAGAGAGGCTCACTTGTCTGTCTAAACTTAGTACTAAGAGGACAGGAACATCTAGGTGTCTCTAATTTGTGAAAGTAAGGTAAGTGTTTCTCTTGTGGTCTCGCGGCAAAAAGGCGCGGGAATTATGAGAGCCTTTATGCGACAGCGTTTTTGAGGCTTTAACGCTTGTTCTTTACAATAAGTAGTGACCACTTGATGATGGGACTAGAGAAGAACAAGGTTTTAGCACTCAGAATGGCCTATAGAAGTAGGTTGACACAGAAGGGAATCTATCTGGTCACCTATATACTTAGAGGTGTAATCCCATGTGGGAAGGAGAGAAACCATTCACATCCTGACCAAGTGAAGGAAATGGGGCTAGACCTGGTTAATTTAAACCAAAAGTAAATGAGCTTGAATGATATGGTGGTTTCCCAACCAAAAATGGACGAGGGGGGACTTGTGTGTATGGATGAACCCGCTCAAAAAAGATTTTATTAGGAAGTTAAGTCCGTTGTACTAGTTTACAAAACCTTGGATTTGAGAGAACTTGTAACAGACAAAGTCCTACTCACCAGGAGTAGCGCATGAAGTAGCTTAGAAAGATAATAAGTAAAGGGGGACAACTTAAAATAAACTTGGTGGGCATAAATAGACAGGGACAAAATTAGTTTACTCACTAGATTAGGCTATTATGCAATCGGCCTCACTCATTAGGAGCAATTGCAATCTCTGTAAAGTGTGATGACTAGACAGGAGGTTCCCAAGGGGATGACATTCGCATGTACTTTACAACTGTGCCCAAAACAGGAGTTCTCATTTTGAACAGAACAGGAGCTCTCCAGGAGCATTATATACAGCTGGTGGCCGGGATTCCAATCACTGAGATGTAGTGAGGGTCCCTAGGTCACCAGTTGGAGGCAAGAGCACCAGGTACCAAAGTGCTATTCTGACACACTCGGTCAGTAATTGGGTGGCATGGGGGTCCTTGACCCAGCTGTGCCTAATCGAGGTGGGGATATGCTGGCTTCCTCCTATGATTCAAGTCAGAGCTCAAAGCATCTTGAAACCAGGGGTACAGTATGTCTCGATTAAATGAGTGTAAAGTGAGGAGCTGAGGTGGACCCAGTTGTGATGTGTTTAGGCGGACTCTAACACCTTCGCTAAGGTGGACTAGCAGTATATTATGCTATAGGGACAACCAACGGAGGGGGACTCAGGATTAGGGGGGACTCTAGTGCGGACATTTTTAGGCCAGCTAACAAAGGCATTTGAGTGAAGGAAGGATTACAGGGGGTTCTTTTACACTTTAGGCCCAACCGGTGGCTATGCCCTTATTCCTGAGGAATTATTCCGGTGGGGACACCAAAGAAGATCATGGATGAGAAAGAAATGCAAGAGATTGAAGAAGAAATTTACAGGAAGGTTGTCAACCCCTGCAGATGTCAGGCACAGGCAGTACCGAGTGCAAATGCCTAACAGTTACATAAGTAAAGCAACCAACCCAGCTGAGGCTGAGTGTAACCTGTTCAAACCTGCAGTTAAAGCTTTGAAGGTAGTCACGTGCTGACCAACAGTGCCACTACCCAGGCGGACAACCTGATCAGTAATAAGGACTGAATGCATCTCAGATTGAGTCAGCATATTGACTGATGTTTCCCAGGCATCAGTGACACGCAAACACAACCATCGGACAAGAGCCATAGGTGAGAGGGTCATATTCCAACAATCACCTATGACTCAAGTTGCATCTTTGGAAACCCACAGTAACCTGGTGCTGACATCAATAGATGTGATATACACCATCACACACTCGGTGGTGACCTCAGATAACTGGGATGTAAGTGCCATAGTCTCATATTGCAGTATGAACATCAAAGGTAAGAGCCTGCGGCCACTAAGCCCTTACGGTAACACGGAGCATTCCTGTTGCAGACATCAGAATAGGATTGTAAAATCTCAATTCCGATATTGGAATAGAAACATTACCATTGCGGACATCAATAGATAGGGCTCTAAGGCCAGCAACCCTGCTATGGCAACATGGAGCATTACCGTTGCTGACGTCAAAAGGTCATAGCTGAGTTTCAGTTACCCTACAGCAATGATATGAGATGCAGTTGCTGCAGACGTCAGATGTGCGGTTTGTAAGGCCTCACATCTCCGAACAACAACATGTAGCATTGTTGTTGCTGACGTCAAAGACTGGAACCAGTATACCAGACCAGTCCTAGTGCAACAACTCGAACATTTGCTGTTGCAGACGTCAGAGAGATAGTGCCATACAGTCACCATCCCGCAATAACAACATGTTATGTTGCCATTGCTGGTGTCAGAGGTAGAGCCGGAGGGCCACCCACCCCTTAAAGCAACAGCAAAAGATGCAGCTGTTGCAGATGCATGGGGACGATGCAGCGAACCAGCAACCCCTGAAGGGCTACATGTTATGCAGCCATTGCTGATGTCAGAGGCATGACCCGGAGAGTCATGTACCTCAATGCAACAGCAGCATATGAGTCAGTTGCCGATGTCAGTGGGTAGGGTCATCAAGACACACCACGTCATAACAACAACATGGTATGTTATTAATGCTGACATCAGTGATTATGATTTGTAAAATCATCACTGCGTGCAACAACTCACAGAGACAGAAGGAAAAGACGACTGTACAGTAGGTGGACAAAATAATAATAAACACCTACTGAAGGGTTGCCAACTATGACATATGTGTGACAGGTAAAAAAAATTTTTTTTTGAATTGGGAAGGTTTGATTTAGTAGAAAGGAAAAGGAGAAAATTTATTTTGTTTATTTAGAAAGTAGAGAAAGTTGGTTATGAGTTTTTATTTAATTTAATTTTTGAGATAAGAAAATTTATTGGGTGAAAAAGTTACTATAATTGGTTTCACACATTACATATAGATGACTGAGAAAATAAGAAGTAAAGTAAATAAAATAAAATTTGAGGCTGACGAGATAAGCAATGTGATCTGATAAACAGGGCTTTTTAAATGTGTCAACAGTATGATTTAGTTTGTTTTGACTGGAAAGAAATGAGCAACTTGGCTAGTGCTCAGGGAAGATAAGAAAAATTTGAAAAAGTGTGTAGACACGAATACGGGACACATATAACAAAATCACGACCACACTTGATGTCCAGAATCAAGTGTGAAAGGAAAACTGTATCTCATGATTGTGAATCACGAAACCTCAGGGGCTGGGAAACCTCAGGGGCTGTAATACTCAAGTACTGTAACCAAACCAGGTCTACAGCGGTACAGTAACCCATCAGATCACAAGCAGAGGCGAGAGACCCAAATGAAAGAAAAACGAAAAGAAAAATAAGGGAGAGAACTCAGAGGAGATTTTGCCAGAATACTCTATTTAAACTCGACTGTGGGAAATTTTGACTCTTGGGGATCTATTCTGGGGGAAAACCTGACACCAGGGAGTTTATTTAAAGCTTATGGGCAGTACTATACACATAAGGGGATAAAATACACACAAGAATCATTAATTTGATCACTCCTAAGGACTAATTCCGGCTTACAGTAATAAACTCTACTCAAACGCAGCACATTTTGAGTTGGCGACAAAACTCGAACATAAGGGCCATTTCCAACCTAAGGGGCAGTATACCTGCCTAAGGGCTTATCCAACTTACATGGGGGCAAAAGATCATCCTAAGGGTCAGTATTCCCACTCAGAATGTGAATCACCTGACTTGAGAGAGGTTTCTCCACTCACGTGGCAATTCTCATGATTTGATGGAGGTTTCCCCACTCAAACTGGAATTTACCGAATAGAGAGAGGTTTCTCCACTCAAAAGGGTAAAAGGTTCTTTCTTAAGAGTTGTAAGCCAAACTTAAGGTCGATTTTCCAGCCTCGCCATGTCACATTAAACGAAATATGAGCCATGTCACATTAAGTAGATCTTGTGATCAGTCACATTGATGGGAAAACCCTTACCATATCTGGTAGAAAATAGGGCCATGCTACTGTAAGTGACATGCTGTGACCCGGTTGGGTGGCTCGTTAATGTATTTGCTTCAGGAAGCTAACCCAGCTGGTACTACTACAGGAAAACCTATAGTGTACATCGGCCTTGTCCTAGGGTTCAGCTGTAGAATAATGAACAATGCAGTGGGGTCAGGGGTGGCAATCCCTAGTCCTCATATACTGAGAATGAGGGACTGTGCCATTCATGGAATGGCTTACTGTAGGGGACCCAATTGTCAACCTAAATCCCCTATTTTGCCCTGACCTTAAGGGTTCAAGGGCTTTTCTAACTGAGGGTACTCTCAAGGGAAAACAGGCTTAAGGAGGATTCCCACAAATATACCCTCAAAAATAATAACCCTTGAGAAGACTCACCTAGTCCTCTTCTCAAAGTACTTGGCACTGGGCGATGGGTTCAAGGGTTGTACGCGGATCCTAGGGATGACAGGGAGTAAGTACAGTAATCCAAAATGATTTGGCATGGAGGGTCAACTGATGCGAGCGGGGGGATGATGGTGCAAATGTTCCTTGAGGGAGGTGACGAAGTCCTCTAACCAATGGGTGACAGGGTAAACTCCTAAGGTCGGAATACCGTAACCTGCAATGCAAGGGAGACACCGAAGGCAAAAATATGCAAATTTATTTAAGGTGGCGGTAGACGCAGGCAAATATGCAAATTTGACGAATGCAAAGTTGTAAGCTAAAAATGCAGGAGATGATTTAGGCCCAAAAATGAGTGCAAAATTAATGAAACAAGCCCTTTTAAAGGGCCCCCTAATCTACAGTATGCCTTGGGTGGAGCTAAGAGACACCCAAGCTAACTTCTGCAGGGGAAATTGCTCCAGAAGATCTCTATGCTCACATAGACATTTTCCAGATCACTACATTAAGCATTAGGGCGAGTTTCACTCTCCATGCTAAACATATGAACGTCATTTATAGAGAATTTCCAACTAGGCGTTTCAGGTTGCGAAACATCGCTAGTTTTTGCTGATAAGAGGTGCATGTTGTGCTCCAATTATAGCGATGAGCTTGGAGAGGTTATCTTTGACGGAAATTCTAACTAACAGGTCACATACCATAGTCTACATGCGCAATGGAAAAATAACAAATCATAACAAAAATGAAAGTACAAAAATGAAACAGAAACGAAATGCAAAAAGTACACACAGAAATTTCATGTAAAATATTAAAACGAAATGCAAAATTAAAGTGAGTTACTGTAAAACACACAGTGGCGAAAAACATAACGAAAAAGCATGATGTGAATCAAGTGATGTTGGGCGAAATTCGTCGGCACGTGACAGTATGCAATATACTGTGGTATTGGCAAATAAGACACTTTTTGCCCGTGTCTGTTCATTTTCAAATGAGCTATGAAAAGCCAAATAATCCATAGAAATGAATGTGAGTAGACAATTAACTTGCATTGGAGGCTGAAATCCTTTTTCCCAATTTGTTCGTCTAACTGCTACAGTTGTCCTTCTGTGTGCTGAGGCTCATTTGGAAAAAATATTGATGGGATGTGCAGTGATATCAGTTTTTGTCATACTCGTTTGATTTTCTGCTTGTTGAAAATAGTTTCATAATATACACCCAAAAATGCAAATTTATATGGAAAATAATATACATTGAACGCAGGTGCACGATTGGGCATGAGTGAGTAAAATTTGTATGCAACCTCGCTTGACCCCATAACATTAGCTATACTTGGAACAGAAGATAATATAGCTTAACTACAAAATTCTAGCTCTCAAAATAGAAATTAGTTAAATATTTTCACAAATTTTTCTATATGTGACATATGGTTCAGCATACCAAAAATAAGGAATAAGTATTTGCTATCCACTTTTATTATTTATACTTCCAAATTGTCAATGCAGAGATCCTGTGAAAGTAAATCTATAGTCTGTTTTTCTTGAAATGGTTCTAAATAATGAAAGTGGAAAGCAAGTATGTCGAGAGTTCTTGACTTATGCTTTCTAAGGTGGTTTGATGGGCAGGAACAACCATGTCATGGAAACTTTTTGACGAAAATCTGGGAGTATCATTGTGCAAAACCAAAGATGCCAACTACTTGAAATGTAAAAAATTATTTTCCGATAAACTGTGTGAACAATGTCCATAGAAATTTTTGACATTTTTAATTGACGAGCACTTTACGAAAAAGAGACTGTACATGTATATTGCAAAGTTATGTTTTGAATCGAAATTGTGACGATTTAATAGACCACAGACAGTTAGCGCTCTCAAAGTAGTTTTCGCAATGCGTAAGGTAGATTTTTTTCTCTTGATTATATAGTAAGGTTTAATTCAGTGACCTATGATTTGGCAGGGAGTGGTAAAAATATGGAACAAAACCTGCCTCCCGCTAAAAATGTGTGAACTTTTCACAAAAAGCATGCAAAGCTAAGGTAAGCATACTTCATAAAATAATGTCGCTTGTCGAACTTTGCTTTTGATCGCCCCATGTTTCCTGTATGATATTTAACAATACTGTTTCCAGGCTATTGACTGCTAACAACCAGCTGGCACGAGTTCATCCCCTCAATGCCAACCAAAAACACTCAAAGGATGTGTCTCTGGTCCTTCAAAGCCAACCGTGAGAAATTATGCCGTGAAATACAGGGAAGCTGCCATCTCCGCTGATCTGCAATATTCGCAGCCCCACCATAAAAAATAATTGATTCATTCCAAATTTTTTTCAATTTAAGATTGGTCTTTTTTATGTTCTGTTAATTCAAAATTTCTTACTATAACCTGTTTTTTTATAAAATTCTTCCAGATAATGAAGCTGGAAGGCAAGTATTATTTTACATTTTCAGCATTTTCTGCCGAGCCGAACTTTAAATGGAACTAAAATTTTGTGATAACAGTCAACTAGCGCTCGAAAATTCTTTGAGTAAAAACCTCTACAGTAAAAGCTTCATGTGCAGGATTTTCCAGTCACATGATATTTACCTCATTTTTTATTTTAGTGGCATTTTATAAAAAACAGACTACAAATATGGAGTAGCAATTAAGAAATAATATATTGGACAAAAAAATGTGGCAGTTGAAAGCAAATAATGCATGTCAAAAACCGAAAAAATCGAAAATTTTCAGCTGTTGTCTTACTCTAGCTATGTGAATTTTGATTTTCGGATTCACTAAACATCATTTTCGTTTTTGAGGCATCAAAATACTATATTTAATTTTCAGGTGGCGTAAATTTTTGACCTACCACAGCCTTCTGTAAACAACAATTCTGTATTCTACTGTAGCGACTGAAGTATAGAAAATTTGATAAAAGTTCCTTATCCACAATAAAATTTTTCATCGAGTTGGATGTTCGGATGATCACCGTATGCTGTGCTGTGACAGAAATATCTAAATTTTCGAAAAGCAGGAATCAACGTAGACCGTCCGCAAATTATAGCGGGCGTTTCATAAGTAATTGAGGAAGTTCGATTACAATTTTCTTGACATTGATTTGCTTCTGGATAATTCTGTTTTTTGATTATTACAATTATCTTAATTAGTATTTGCATTTCCCCTACGACATATGACTTAACAGAAACTTGCAAAAATATGACATATAGTACATAATTGCTTTCTGGTTTCGTAATTAGAAACATCAAGCAAGACATGTGTCTCCATTACCGGACATTCCAAAAAGTTTTGAATTCAATTTAATTACAATGCAATATCCTTTGCTCCTAATTCATGTCAACAGTAAGACTGATGACACAATATTTGATCTATGGATTAGTGTAAATTCGTGCAGCTCAAGGATTCCTGCAGCTAATCTGCCACTAATAGAGTATAAACAGACATTCAGGCGTCACATAAACGTGCACCTCACTCCGTTTTCTGCACCACACTAAATCCTTTGGCATATACTGAAACTTTTTTCGAAAAGTAAATAAAGTGCGACTTACTTGAAAACATTTAATCACTCAATACAAATTGAGGGGAAACCAGATGAGGCCTTCTATCACTTCATTTTGATTATCCCCATTTTAACTGTTTCCTGTCAACTTCTTGGAAGTTTTCTAAAAGTCTTGATGTGATCTTGAGGTAAAAAGCTTATGGTAAAAGAGGAACGGGTGTTATAACTGAATCAGAAGTCGCATACTGACTAGAACAAAACAATACAATTGGTTTATGACATTTTCATTCCTCTTTTAGACAATGACCCAAGATTGAAAATAATACCGTAATCTGCATTACGTAAAATACCTGTAGATTGGAAATGACAGTAATAATGTACCGTCTTCAAAATCATTTAAATATGGCGTTTACAGTACGCTTTTTTACTCAAACAAATAGCAAGGGATGAGGCGGAGCGGATCGTCAAAACTTTTAAACATTCAGCCTGTAAATCCCTTTCGGTCGGACAAGATAACTGTAGTTCAGTGGAAAATGTCTTACTGTGACCTGCAACCGAACCGAACAAAAATTTTCCTTTCATTCGGTTACATTCCGTCGATTGCATCCGGTTCAGTCCCGTTCCGTCGAAAAAGGCAAGTATAAATGAGCCATAAGCGACGTAGGAACTAGCAAAAAATATCAGTACTTGCTTTTCAACTCATAATATTTACAAACATTTCGAGAAAAAACATAATTTACAGATTCGTGTTGCCAATATCACCCCTTAGCTTTGACTGCCATCTTCGTAATTTTTCCTTGAATCGTTCTCGAATATGTTGTCTTCTGTATATTTTTCACAATCTTCGCGGCTGTTGTCTTAGCTGCTTTCATATTTTTGACTATTGTCTTGGTTGTTTTAGGCGGCATTTTTACCGTCGTCTTTGCCGTTTTAGTTACAGCTAAAGCCTTCGCAACTTTCTGAGTCACCTTTGCCATTTTTGTGCTTTTGATTGGCGTCGGGGTTATCTTTGCCTGAATTTTTAGCGGCATCGATTTCATCATTTTTGTTGTTTTCGGAGTCGTCGTTTTGATCATTTTGCCTGCCGTCGCCTTTGTTGTCTTGGCAGTTGTTATTTTCAATGTTTTACGAACTGCGGCTGGTGTTGTTTTCTTCGATGCTTTCGCAGTTATCTTGGTCGTTTTTTGGGTTGTTGTTTTCCTAGTAGTCGTTCTCAGTGTAGTTTTTCTCCTTGTCGTTGTTGTTGTTGTTTCTACTTCCACTGTAGAATCGGAAAAATCTGTAATCATTGCGTTACTCGACGTTTGTGATGATTCAATAGTGAAGATTTTGCCAGTATCACCGATAGATGCGGTCGCTGAATGAAATATCGCTCTAGTGGATGTTGTTTCAACAATACCATGTTGTGTCACCATGCCCTCGCCCATATCTGCTTTCGACGGGCCCGCCGGAGGAATGTCGATGGAGTAATAGTCCCCATACACGGCACCTGGTATGTTTAGCCCGAACCCTCGGGGGTTCCGTTTCTGACGGCTGAAAACGTAGTCTGAAAAATCGATTCCATCTTCGTCTTCCGCAACCAATAATTCATCGCTTTGGAGTTGGAGCGATTTCTCGCTAGAAAAGAAATTACAGTCAGATTTTGGTCTATGAAAATTACGGTACACCATCGACAACCTGGTCTGTTATATGAAATTTTCCAAAAATAAAACAAAAGATTAAATTCTTCAATAATGTGCAGGAGACTGAAGAAAAATTACACAAAAAATTGAGCCAATAAAATATAGAAAAGGCCTGAAAAAAGAAAAATCGAAGAAAATCTCAGTACGATTTCAACGACTTGACAAGATTTTTATGAGGTTTCAAAGAATAGAATAGATTTAGTTGTGTTTTGAAAACGAGGGACTGTGCAAATTCCAAATATTTACATGTTATAGTGCAATCGGCATAGAAATGCACATTGCAAGTAATGTTACACAATTATTTCTTGCCTATAAACCATATTTATGCAAAAATTTACATAAATGGGATCTGCAGTAGCAATTATGCCTACACTCAATCTCAGCAACGCCGAAATGTTAAAAAATGCTAGCACAAGCATTAGACAGACAATTTAGCATTTAAGTCATTTCTATTAGAAGAAGCCTTTACCTTTGAAATAACGGTTTTGAAACTAAAAGTTCTAACAGCTTGAAATTGGTGATGTGAGATATGATCTACAGAATGATGCGAGAAGAGCCACCTGAAAAAAATCGTTACCACTTGAAAAAATTTAGCAATTGAAAAACTTCTTGATAACCTGAAAAAAATCGATACCATCGAACGAGATGCACAAAATTTTTTCAAGATGCATCGCAAAAATTTCAAGATGCTTCGCAAAAATATCAAGATGCATAGCGAAAAAATTCATGTTCGACTTTCTTTTCAAGTGAATCAGAATTTTTTCAAGGGCATCACATTTTTTCAAGATGATCTTGAAAAAATCAAGATCCCCTCTTGAAAAAAATCAATGTGATACGATCAGCATGAGTGTTCACAATTTTGTTTTTTTAAATGGACAATAATAATGCAAACAAAATGAAATTTTATACAACTGTGAAATTAGAATTAAAGTTAGGTTCCTGAAATCTAACCCACTCGTTTGCTATTTCATCACAGTTTCACGATGTCTTATTCTGCCACTGAGCGTGCAAAAGTTGCTGCATGTTTCGAATGGATACAAAGTGTCATTATGGTCCAGAGAAAGTTTCCGAACTTAATTCGGCTGTTTTCACCAAAGTACAAGATCATTCACAACTGGCACCATAAGCAATTTTATGGCAAACAGGAATTGTATTGACCAACAAAAGAAAGCAATGTCGTTCATTCATAGATCTTGCAATCATTGGTGTGACAAAATTTGTCAATTGGGTGCTAAAGTTTGGCTGATTTAATGTAAATTTGATGCTAAATTCCAGGGTTTAATTCAAACAGAAATTTGTTAAATGCAACGACATTATAAATTTCAATGCTTTCATGAAAAAGGCTTTGTCTATGATCAGATAAAATTATTTTATACAGTAGAAATAAATCTTCTACATCAATTAATACCAAAGGCGCATATAAAATTTTAATTCGAATTTCGGAATTTTTTTTGGCAATGAGAAAAATCAGTGGTCGAGGTCAATTCAAATTCCTTATTGGCCTCTGATGTTTCTTCCAAATTTTTTAATGACTGGCTAATAAAAACCTGCTACTGTCTACTTCAGTTTTTCAACAATTCAATATGACTTCTACCTTTTACATGGGAACTGATGGCGCTTT
This sequence comes from Romanomermis culicivorax, assembly GCA_963922205.1. Taxonomy (NCBI): domain Eukaryota; kingdom Metazoa; phylum Nematoda; class Enoplea; order Mermithida; family Mermithidae; genus Romanomermis; species Romanomermis culicivorax. The sequence goes on along the minus strand of CAWUHX010000075.1, from coordinate 946,844 downwards.
CTGATGTTTGTCATCAATTTTAATAACAAATTCGCATAAACCACACTTCAAAGATGTTCCACCTGTAACTATGTAAATCCGACGCATGCTGTACGAAGCTTATAGTCTATTTTATATAAAATGCTTTCAAATCGAAAAGGGACAAAAATCAGTACTATCATCAAAATCGTTTACATAAAGATCTTCCAGAAAGATTTTTAACTCAACGAATTTTGAAGGGTTAGTTCAGTATGCTCATGAATTCACCAGTCCTTTATGACACAGTGTTTATGAGAAAAACGTGAAAATATAAAACACTACATGCTTTCTACTTTCATTATTTAGAGGCATTTCAAGAGAAACAGACTAACAACGTCAAATTCAGTAAAAATTAGTAGCTTGAACAGATCACCAGAAATATCATACAGTAAAAATGTAAAAAGAAGTTAAAACAAGACGATTTGAAACTCGAATTCCCCTTGATTTGGTGAAAATTTTGGCAAAAACCTATATTTAGTCCAATTTAGTGCTCAATAGGTTGATTTGGTGAATGCGGTGCCAAAAAATTTATAGCATAGTGTTGAAAATGTGTTTTTTAGCATTTCTCGACATCCTAAATTTTACAGAAGCATTAAAAAATTCAAGTGCAGCACCAAATTTTGCAACTCTATATCATTAAACATCAAAGAAAATGATAAGCGAGCAGTGCAAGAACATTGTACGGACAATTTTATGTTTTGACTTTTTCCTCTGGGGTTTTATAAAGTCAAAAGTCTATACCACACGTCCTACAATCATTCATGAATTGAAGAATCGCATTACTCGAGCCTTTGAAGGAGTTACTGTTGAAATGGGATTCAAAGCTATTTCTGAATTTCGCAAACGTCTGCTCAAATGATGGAAAATAATGATAATCACATTGAAATTTATAACTCGTGACCTATTTTATTAAATGTCATGAGACTTTAAGTTAACAAATTCTAATAGTAAGCCATGATCCTGGTCAAGATTCGTCATTCTGCAGTAAATATGGACTCGATGACAACAAAACAAAATCATGGATACTTATGCTGATCACCCTGTACTATATCACGTATATTTTATGAATTCACACTTGGAGACACTACGTCGTTAGCTCTTGCACAGCAGGTTCAGTATATTTGAAAATTTTCTTCATGAGCTAAAGTAAATTGAAACTTGTTTATTAGAAAATGCCCCGATGGGGCAGAAAAAAGGAGAATATACTTGCTTCGATAGTTGCCATGCTAGAAAAAGAAGTGGACTAGATTTTTGAGAACTTGGGTCAAAGTTAGAAAAAATTCACTTTCTTTATATTGGATTTTCATTCTTTCTGAAAAAATTTTCTATGTCTGCGAAAAAGTATATTCTGCAGCAACGTGCATTTTGTCCTTCCCCTGGTATCAACTACAGTAAAGGTTTTCTATATGTGTCAATAACATTCTAACTCCCGACCAATTCAAAACTCCTGCATCTGACACTAGCGGAAAAATGGCGAGAGAGGCATATTAAAGTCATTTTCAGAACTATAAAGGAACCTGAGGTTCGTTGCACTAACTCAACATGAGGATAATCTCAACATCGGGATTAAATAGATGATCCTGAGTTTAAGCTATTCACAATGCCCAAATTATTTTCTTCCAATGCACAAACCATACTCACTTCAGGATTAACTAAAACTGAGGTTTGAGTTCGGGTTTGGGAATTGGAGAAATTTTTATATTTATTCGCTTTAGAGATAAGAAAATTATGCGAAAATTTTAGTGCAACCCGACAGCTCGAGCTGGGGATAATCTCGACATTAAGCTCTTTATAATCCTGATGACATTCAAATTATACCAAAACCGAGTTGCCTTCTTGTTTGAGATTATCTTGAGCTCGCGCTCGGACCCCTTTATTGCAACTGGGCCTTGGTTACAGTCATTGGGCACCGATCTGCAAATGGGAGAACAGGGTAAAGCATACAAAAATTCACCTATTCAGCCATGCCTATATTAAAAGTCTGCACGAAATCCCGTACCCGGTTCTCCCCGACTCTACTACTAGCACTCCCTCGGCAACAGTACGACTTTTTTGAAAGCAGGATTGGAGCGACAAAGATGGGTGGAATTGCTTCCCATTTGCAATCCCTCAAAAAGCACTCTTTCTGCTAATTTCAGTTTAAATCCAAAAACTGCGAATGATGCTATTTTGTTGCATAGTTAAATAGAAGAGAATAAATTTGTTTGTAGCTTGTAATCAGTAGAACTTACGGACTGAATTCTAAATGATATGTTATATAAGATGAGTGAATGAAACGTATCTTGCACGATCAATTTAGTTCTTAGAAGACTCTGTGCTGTAGCTCTTTTTTCTAAAAAAGCTGAATGGGATTTTATGTGCCACTTTCCCACAGTTGATTCCTTTTGTTGACACCAAATTCAGTAAAAATATTTAACACGGTTGGAAGCAAACATGTGTGAGAGGATACCTGTACCCTCCTAAAAATTTCAGAGATGCACATGCTTGGTTGGAAAGTGTGTTGATGCACTCAGCTGCAGAATATACTTTTTCACAGACATGGAAAATTTTTTTTAGAAAGAATGAAAATCCAATATAACAAAAGTAAATTTTTTCCAACTTTAACCCATGTTCTTAAAAATCTAGTCCACTTCTTTTTCTAGTTTGGCAACTATCCAAGCAAGTATATTCTTTTTTCTTCCTTATTGGGGCTTCCTTTAACAAACCCTTGCAGCTCAAAAATTCGAATAAGGCAACAGGTTAAATTGAAACTGCGAAAAAAATAGTAGTGTATTATGCTGCAAAAAATTATTTTTTTGAAGCCTAAATTTATACAACAAAATTGCCAAATTTCGCGGTTTCCGGGACTTTGGATTGAGGCCATATTTAAAAAAAAATGAAATATCGCATTTGAGATTGCTCCCCCAAGATGCTTAGGCCGAAGTATGGAGCATGGATATGGCACATCTATTGCTGGGCATGGTGGAACTGGGGGGCCTCAGAAAGAGCGTTTTTTGCATGTTTTTGGGGCCCCTCCGAGCACCATTTGCAGATAGAGGCGAAATGACCAAAGGCACCCCATATTTTGCCCATATGCCCGATATTATGCAAAAAACCCGAAGGTTTTAGCTCTTACCGTTTTTGCTCTAGATGGGGGCATGAAATTTGGGGGCCAAGTATATTATAGGTTGATGCTACCGTGCCACCTATGATTAGGGACCTTTAACCGTATACAAATTAATATGAAACTTTCACTTTGATGTGAAATTGTGATGTCTGATGATTAAATTAATTAATAATCGAATATGATGTTCTTTTGATATGCAGAATATTTCAAATCTGATCAGTAAGCAATCACGCTTCATTCATTTCGAAATGACCGATGCAGTGGTCGGAATTTCGGCAACGCAGCCTTACTAGAGATCAGGAGGTCAATTTTGATATGAAAAGGTTTAAAAGAGTAGTCATCAATTTAGTCAACATGCTTTTCATAATTACGAATAAAATTTCGGCTACGAATTCCGTCATTTTAAAATCAAAAGCGTTGCTTATATCCTTCTGTACTTTTACTATAAAATTCATGCCAACATATTAAAAATTCAGAAAGTAACCAGTCAATTAAACAAATACAAATTTGAGATCACCATTCAAAATGTTTGCCCACCATCATACAGTGTTTGAGTTTGGTATGGACTTCAACCAAAAGGTGTTCTACATCACCAATAGAGCAATTTGCCCCCATAGTGAATTTTCGAGACAAGCATACATACACAGCATAGAAATTCTGCTAGGGGATTTCTATGCTACGCATGTATGCTTATCTCGAAAATTAACTATTTACGACAGATGGTGGGATACAAATTTTTTTTTTTCGTTCTTGATAACGAAAAGAAAGGTCTTCCAAAATCCAACGAGCATATTCCTCAACCTATTTTAGTCAGATATGTAAAACTGCTTGCATTGACAATAATTTTTAAAGTTTTAATGTTATTCCTTTGGAATCAAGTATGCTTTGTTCAGATAAATTGACTACAATACATTTTCATATGACGACTTACTCTCCTCTCTCGCTCATTTTTCTTCGTAATCAGTGCCGGGGGGGGTCAAATCTGCTAGAGTCAGCAAGAATCTGCAGGGGGTTAGTGTCCTCAAACTCGCTACGTGCATCCACGGAGACAAGCATACATGCACGTGGGAGAGGGGTTTGGGAGGGGGGTTGACCCCCAGCAGATTTGACTTTCTCAGTAATGAGAGACGAAAGAAAAAGAGCAAAAAAGAAGAGAAAATTGTCACAAAAATGGAAATGATGCTGTAGTTAAATAATTTTTTTGAACAAATCATACTTGATTCCAAAAAAGTAACATGAAAACTTTAGAAAGTGCTGTCTCAGCAAATAATTCAACATATCTGACTAATATGGGTTGGAGAATACGCTGCCTGAATATTGAAGACTTTCTGAGGCCTTTCTTTTCGTTATCATGAACGAAAAAAAATTTTGTGCTCCACGCCCTGTCCTAGCTGACCCCCAGTAGTGATGGACCGATGGCCAAAAATTTGCCATCGGCCGATGCCGATGCAAATGCATCACATCGGCGGATGGCCGATTGCCGATGCATTGGCCGTAACATGTACAACATGCAACCTGAAGTTGTTATACACTGTAACAAATTTAAAATTATTATGAATTATTCACCAAGTTCTACTGATATTTTCAACATTCAATAATTAACAACATTTCATTCATCCAATTTGTCATCAACAACGGCACCTGTTGTACTACCTTCACTTTGATTCCTGAGTTCACTAGAAGCTTCTTCAACTTCAGCTTGTTTTTCCAGTTTGCCCTAATGAATCCAATCTCCACGATAAACGAGATCTTTTTCCACTTCTAACATCTTTTGCTTTTTATAATGATAATTCACTAGCTACTGACCCATTTGGAGCTGATAAAAATTTCATGGAAAGCTAAAGAAATTTTTTTCATAATGAAACTTACTTTCAACTGCACGCTATTTTGACTCACATTAGCTAATTCTGGTTTTGTTGCAGCATTTTACTTCCATTATTCTAGTAATCTATACCAAAACAATGGCTTTTGCTTGCTCAAATGTTGACATTGCATATTTTTCGGGCTACAGCTCATCTTCAGATGAACTTGCAATGCCCAAATAGTGTCTAAAATTAGTCAGTTTTGTGTAAATGCTTGAAATATTTACATTAGTATTAATTGTGGCTTACTGAGAAAGTTTGGAGAATGAATTTAAAGATTCATTCAAATTTTTGAATCATATTTTCAGAAAAGCGTTGATTTTGTTGTTTTTGATCGACAACCATTCTAGCCAAAGCCAGTTAAGCGTTGTCTTCTGTTTCAGGATCACAGAAAGTCTAAATTATTTAATTTTGATTTGTATGATCAATATGTGTCATATTTCAAATTTCAATCCATCCTTTTTAAATCCAGGATCTAGTAAAGATGCCAAAGCATGAAGTCTATTGTTTGCAATGGGTTTAAAGTGGGCTCAATTATCATTCCTATAGAAATATTGATTCATTATCCCCGACAATTCCTCCTTTAATGAACCCAATCCAGGAAAGTTGAAATTGTAGATTGAGTGGTGTAAAATTCTTAATCATACGATTCTTTAATTTATGTTTTTCAAAGAAATTTAGGCACAAAATCTAGCGATGGACCGATGCGATGCATCGGTCCATCACAAAATTTAGGCACAAAATCCAATGATGGACCGATGGACACTGGCCCCCAGCAGAATTTCTATGCTGTGCATGTATAGAGACAAGTAAGAATTTATTCTTCCGAAACGCGGCAAAGCGGGGATAAATCTCTAGATCTCATTGAGACATATTCAAAAACATGATTTTAAATCTTTTTTGTGGAGTTGGCAAATTTTTCAAGAAGCTAATGAAATGTGGTTCCTAGTTATATTTTTACACATTTCATGACAAATATGACACATCCAACGTGCTCAAAGTTATTTTAAAGCATAGGCATCTATGCTCAGATTGAATTCAGCTAATTAAGACACAATTTCTGTAAGACTCGACCAAGGTTGTGATAAGTAAAAAATTAATCATACTTCAAAAAATATATTTTGTACAGTTTTTTGCGCTGAACAACATGCCAATATTCATTTGATCTAAAAATCAAAATTCGTTTTAAAACATCAATCGAAAGGTTCAAATTTTTTGCTATTTTCGAGATTTTAGGCCACAATCATTGAAAGCCTATAAGTAATCAGGTATGCAATGTCGATCAATAAAACTTTGTCAGTGAATTTAACAATATTTAGTGCAAATGCATGACACATATAGATATATGTAGAGTAAAAATTATGGTTTACACTACACTTTAAATTCCAATTTTCATCAGTTATCAATGACTAAAATTCACACATTTTTGTACCCTGTAAAGTCAAATAATGAGTGTCATTGATTAAACTCCACTACATTATGACTGAACACCTTGGCCACATACGAACAAAGTTTTATAAAAATAAAAAAACCATTGAGTGTGCCCCAGTGAAACAAGTGCAAGCCATTTTTGAATCAGATTATAAAATTTCTTGTTTACTAATGCAGTCATTCATCCAAATTTCTAATAATACAACTAAAACTTTGAAACATTGCAGGCTGACATCTTGGCTATATATCCATAAGGTTTGGTCATAATATCATTATCCCTTACATAGGAAATTATACAAAGTTAAACACTTCCTTGATATTGTTGAAAAAACTTTGGGTACAAATTTTTGTTCCATTTAGTTGAAATATTATTAATTCTAGTTCAAAGCGACTACATTGCAGCCAAAGATTGACACCCATTTGTATATTAAGAAACTAGAAAAGTCATGTTCTTTTGGTTAACCATAAAATGAAAGATTGTTCAAATTTTCAGCAAAAACTGACAGAGAACTAACATAAACTCTTCGGATCTTCCTCTGATAATAAGGCTTGAAATATTCTTTATTGTTATCATTTGTGTATATTCCTCAAATGTTGTTGTTCTATCACCAGATCAGCAACATTATTCCCACTGAAATGCCATTAAATCATGAGAAAAATTATTAACATGGGTTACAATTAAATAAGGTGAATGGTTTTATAAACAGAATATTTCTTTGTTATTTAGGCATCTGGTTGCAAATAAAAAAAGCAAATATGGTGACTGGGTGAGCTTTTGTTTTGATTCTAACTACCTTTTATATGAAATAATATCCAAGAAATACTTGTATTTAAAGCCAAGACTGGTAACAGAAAGGTCTCCTTTTACCTTTATTATTGGGAAAAAACTTTTGGAATATGATATTGCTTGATTTTAAATGGTTTATACGAAAAATGTTTTTAGTGCCCTTTCCAACAATGCTTTCAAATGTGTGGCATAATCTACCAATTTATAATTTTTATAGTGCTGTCTACAAAATAGACGAGATTGTGTTGTATAGAAGTATTGCTCGGATGCAGCTTATGTTTCACTTATAAAAGATGTCAATTTTTAAGTTACATAGAGTCTGATCCAAAACATGGGCCACTCTAATATATCATCACAGGCCAGAATTTCCCTAATCATTGCAACACATTTCCATAATTATCTAATTTTAGGAGTCAATGCTTCATATTTGCATATTTTGGTTAGCTGCTGCATCAAGTGCAGCATCATAACCAATGAAGTGAACACCGACATATGGGGGAGAATGTTTGAAAATTTTTGAGCTCAAGTACATCAGACCTAACAACATCGATAAAGATGGTTATCGGCCATTGTTAAAAGACCATAATTTGATGATAATTAAGGTTGCTGAGCATTGTAATCCAGTACCATGGATTGTTTTTTATTGCAATTTGACATCCCATAGATTTGTGAACAGTTCCTACTTTCTGATTCGTGATCCCTTGGTCAACTCAGATGTGCTGCTAAAGCAACCATATGTAGATCAAAGTTTAACATCTATAACTCAAATGTTGAACCATCACAAAACATTGAAAGTGGAAACAATTTCCGCATCACCATGATACTTGTAAAAATATCAGATTCTGAGATGATTAAAAATTATTTCAAAATTCGACCCAGCAGGCCAATGTCCTTTTTGAATGAAACAGTCACTGTTCTGTTGACAAGCTCTTTACAGGATGTTATCGCCTATGGACATCATACTCCATATGTTCAATATGACGTTTTCAATATGCTGCTCATGCCACTATGCGGAAAACCAAACAAATCAGCAGCTTGCATCAATTGAGATTTTGATTCAATGGAAGAATTTTCCCTTAACAAATGCAACAACAGCAGCTCTTGCCCAGCTGAAATGCATCTGTTCACTGGAGTACCAACACCTAGCTGTCCAAACAATCTCAGTGACTTCCATTCATTGTGGAAAAACGTCTGAAATATCGTTGATTGAAAATCTAACCACAGGAAGAACATTATAAACGTGGCCATGCATTGCAATTAATCATCACTGGTTATCTCAAAAAAATTTATTAGCTGTGAAAAAAAGCAACAGGACAAAACAAAAAAGTACCTAATAATCAGACAACTGTAGGGCAAACAGAACAACAAGAACTAGAAGGGCCAACACCAGGTACTGAATTGGTTGACCCTCACATTGGAACAATTTCAGTTGATGGAACTGCAAAATCCTAAGAAAATAGTTATTGTTTTGTGTAGGATGTGGGTCATAATGATAATCCTGGTGCTCTGGAACCAGCAGGTCAGATGCAACCCTGTATCGTTTGTCAAACTTTGCAAATATTCAACTACCAGATGGGAATCCCTATTCCATTGGAGTTCTGATGGAGCCTGAATTAATTTTTGCTCGAGGCAATGCGGACTCCACAAATGAAAATATGAACAATCATGAAATCCTTATTTGTGGCAAGCATTTAAGATTATTGGGCAAATAAATGGTATTTAATCACCTAAATTAGAAAAGTTCATTTCAATTCAAAGCATGCAGTTTTCCTCCATTTCCAGGCATCACCCAGTCATCGTATTTGCTTTTTTTATTTGCAACCAGGTGCCTAAATAACAGAGAAATATTCTGTTTATAAAAAAATTCATCCACCTTATTTGATTGTAATCCATGTTGATAACTTTTCTCATGATTGAATGGCATTTCAAAGGAGATAATGTTGCTGATCTGGTGATAGAACAACAACATTTGATGATACACAAATGATAACAGTAAGGAATATTTGAAGCCTTATTATCTGAGAAAAATCCAAAAAGTTTATGTTGGTTCTCTGACAGTTTTTGCTAAAAATTTGAACAATCTTTTATTTTATGGTTGACAATAGAACATGACATTTCTAGTTTTTTTATATACAATTGGTGTCAATATTTTGATGCAAGTTGGTTGGTATGTAGCCACATACTTTGGCTGCAATGTAGTCGATTTAAGCTAGAATTAATAATATTTTAACTAAATGGAACAAAATTTCTACCTGAAGTTTTTTCAACAATATCAGGAAGGTGTTTAACTTTGTATAATTTCCTATGTAAGGGACAACGATATTATGACCAAATTTTATGGGTCAGCCTGCAATGCGTAAAAGTTTTTGTTTGATTATTAGAATTTTGGGTGAGTGACTGCATTTTTAAACAAAAAATTTTATAATTTGATTCAAAAATGGCTTCCACTTGTTTCAATGTGGCCACACTCAATGGTTTTTTTATTTTGATAAAACTTTGTGTCCATGTGGCCAAAGGGTCCAGCCATAACATAGGGGAGTTTAGTCAATGACACTCGTTATTTGACTTTACGGGGTACAAAAATGTGTGAATATTAGTCATTGATAACTGCTGAAAATTGGAATTTAAAGTGTAGTGTAAACCATAATTTTGATGCTACATTTATCTACATGTATTATGCATATACACTAAACATTGTTACATTCACTGACAAGGTTTTATTGATCGACATTGCATACCTGATTATTTATAGGCCTTCAATGATTGTGACCTAAAATTTCAAAAATTGCTAAAAATTCGAACCTTTGGATTGATGTTTCAAAACGAATTTTGATTTTTAGATAAAACGAATATTGGCATGTTGTTCAACACAAAAAGCAGTACTATATATGTTTTTAGAGGTATGATTAATTTTTTACTTACCACACTTGACTAAATGCCTCGGTTGATTCTTACAGAAATTGTGTCTTAATTATTTGATCCAGGAAATCTAGAACATTAATGATATTTTGGTTTAAGAAAATCATTTCCATATCATTGTATCAAATTTTCTAATGCCTATTTATTTTCTAATGAGCCTTGCCATATGGCACGTAAGTATAGAAGCTACTCGTCATTTTCATTTACTTATTATCATTCACCACTGTACGGCGTGAAGTATAGCAGCCACTCATCAGGCGCTGTACGGCACCACACGGCGCCGTACGGTGCGTGTGGTGAAGTATAGCAGCTCAGTGTGATGCCGTATGGCACGTAATTATAGCAGTTACTTATCATTTTCATTTACTTATTATCATTTACCACCGTACGGCGTGAAGTATAGCAGCCACTCATCAGGTGCTGTATGGCACTACGCGGCGACGTACGGGGCGTATTCCTAAAACAGCGTTTCCTAAAACAGCGTTTCCTAAAAGTGCGTTTCCTAAAACAGCATTTCCTAAAACAGCGGATTCCTAAAACAGCGGTTCCTAAAACAGCGGATTCTTAAAACAGCGTTTCCTAAAACAGCAGATTCCTAAAACAGCGTTTCCTAAAACAGCAGATTCCAATCTATGTAACCATAGATAATCGGCTACAAAATTTGGAAAATCGATTTAATAATGGTGAAATTGATTTGAATCAATATTTAGCAGGCGTGGCTTATAATTTGTCCGAACCTGTAGCGTTTTAAAAATAATTTTTGTCAATAAAAGAATATTGTAGAAAAAAATTGAATGTTATTGTTATGTGCTCTCATTTTGCGCCGAATTGTTGTAATAAAAAATTGAATGTTATTGTTTCTCATTTTGCGCCGAATTGTTGTAGTACAAAATTGAATGTTATCGTTATGTGCTCTCATTTTGCGCCGAAAACCATACACATAGCTTTTTTGGTGTTTATTTTAAACGTTTAAGCATCTACAAACGTTTGCATTTGAAAAAACAGTTTTCTTTCAAAAGTCTACAAAAATCTGAATTTTTTGCTCAAAAAAATAAAAAGCTACTAAAATTTTGCTTCGCATCAATCGACACTTTTTCCATTTTGAATGAAAAATAGCGAATTTCGCAATGATTAAACCCCCATGCATTTGCATACGGATAAGACACGTCGTTGGAGAACAATTGCAAAGATAGTGGATATACGCCAATTACTACATATTTACTAAGTTAATGGTTAGTCAATGTTCGTTTATTATGTAACAAAAACAGACACTCTTCATTTATAAAAGCACGATCTGAGCAAAATAAACTTTTTCAACAGCGATCTAGTGTAAAGAAACTGAATGACAAATTGTGCCCATATATCATATACTAGGAACCGCTGTTTTAGGAAAACGCTGTTTTAGGAAACGCTGTTTTAGGAAAACACTGTTTTAGGAAACGCTGTTTTAGGAATCCGCTGTTTTAAGAAACGCTGTTTTAGGAATCCGCTGTTTTAGGAAACGCTGTTTTAGGAATCCGCTGTTTTAGGAAACGCTGTTTTAGGAACCGCTGTTTTAGACCTAAACCACGTACGGCGCGTGTGGCGAAGTATAGCAGCTCAGTGTGGTGCCGTACGGCAAGGTACGGCGAAATATAGTTGGCCCTTTAGGCAGTTGTCTGCATCGTATGAAAGTTTTTTTTCTCATGTTAAAGTCCTGATTGCTACAGAATATAAAAAGTGATTTATCGTTTTCATGAGCATTTTTTGCGTTCCGTTGTGAAGCTAGGGAAAAAATGAGCTACAACATGCGGTATATAGAATTACATCGAATACATTGTCAAACTCTCGGGATCCTTTTGTTAATCAATTTCAAGAAAAAACTTATTCGGGTAGATGAACTGAACCTAGGAACAACGTTGAGATCCACATCGCCCGAATTGTTCCAAATCTATTCAAGACAAAAAGACCCACAAAGTTCTCTTGTAACCAGCGACAGGCGGGTAAGAATTTTTTAGGCTTAAGTATAACATGCCAAATCACAATACAAACTTACAATGTTACTGGGAAAATGTGTATTATAAAGTAAAAAAGAAGAAAACGCTCCATAATTCGAGCAGCATTCGTTCGGAAGCTTTTGTGCAATCAGACTTATTCTAAGCTTCTATGTCTTGGTTCTGCGCGCAGGTGTTGCACGAGAAAAACGCGTAACAAACTTCATAATTTTGTGTATCCATCTGAGTTATGAACATCGTGATGAAGCAGATAAATTCAAAAGTCAATTTACAGCATGTGTGTCTGCTGAAGTAATTTAGTATCCAGAATATTCAACTGGTGCCAGTTTCTCGAAGCCGACGAAAATTTCGTCAGCGAAGTAAGTTCGTCAGCGAAATTTTCCAATTCGTTGACGAGATATCGGGAACCTCGTTTTTGGTTTTCCCAAAGCTTCCGAACCATTTTTAATTCCTTGACGAAATCTCGTCAATGATTTCTTCAACGAACGTTAATTCGTTGATGAATTAATACTTGTAATTTGCACTTAACCATTGTTTTGCGGACACGTTTTTTACTCTTTCGGGGGTAAGATTTTGCATGCATTTTGTAAAAAATCGTACCTGTAAGAGTAAAAAACAAACTGTTTTACTCTCTCTAAAATTGTACACAAATTTTGTGGAACCATTAAATTTTATTGAAATATGTAAAATTTTTTTTAAATCGATATTATAGTTGCTGACAGTAGTGGTCCGTTAGTCCTGCATTCGTGGGAAAATTTTGAAAACGCCTGAGGGTTATAGATTCTAATGATCTAACGGTTTTACTCATTTTTTACAAAATTTTTACAAAAAATTTCGTTTCAGGACACATTTTTACATATTCGGGACACGTTTTTGATGATTCCCTAAGCTTAAGTATTTTTTTGGGACACGTTTTTCACTGTTTGGGGGCATGCATTTACAAAATGCATAGAAAATAGTTCCCCGAAACGCTGAAAAACGTATCCCGAATACGTAAAAGAATACGTAAAAATACGTAAAAAAGAAAAACGTGTCCCGAATACGTAAAAAATGTGTCCCAAACAAAATTTTTTGTGAAAATTTTGTAAAAATTGAGTAGAACCACCAGATCGTTAGATTCTATGACCCTCGGCTGTTCTTTTAAAATTTTTCAATAGAGATATTGCATCATCAACCTTAACATCCGAGTCAGGGCGGCCGAGACATACTTTCTACATTGAGGTCGATTTTAATCTGTTGAAGCTTTGAGCGTAGTTTCTACATGGAAGTAGAATTTTGCACGGGAAGCTTTGGGCGTACTTTGACATGGAAGTAGAATTCTAGGGTTGAAGCTTTGAGCATACTTTCTACATGGAAGTAAAATTTTACATATTGAAGCTTCGGGCGTACTTTCTACATGAATGTAGAATTGTAGGATTGAAGCTTCGAATGTACTTTCTAAGTGGAAGTAGAATTTTACACATTGAAGCTTTTGGCGTACTTTCTACACCCCCAGTATCGCCCCCATGCTTAACAAAATTCAGATCATAATACATCGTCGACTATACTTTCTACGCCCCCTGTATCGCCCCACACGGTTAAGGTGTCTAACTTTCATGTATTATGTTGTGCACAGGGCTATCTTTTGTGCAACCCCTGTATGGGCCCGTATAACTACAGAGGTTTGGCCCAAATTTACATCAAATTTACAATTTCTTTCAACTGATCCAGAAACTTTAAACTGAACCAGAAACTTTTTTTGAAGGTGGGTTTACAGCAGTTTATACTTTAGAGCAAAAAATGAATGTGAGGAGAGCAAATAAAACAGCAGTGGGTATTGACAAGTGAAAAAATCTAAATGAATGCAAAAATCTAACACAAAAAACACAGAAAATTAGAAAGAAATAGACAAAGCAGTATAGATGAGAATAAAAAGATAAATTACTAGCAAAAAAGAAACAGAAAAACGGAAAATAGAAAGAAAAAACCAATAAAAGATATAGCAAGACGTGAGAAACACAAAAATGATTACTGAAAAACGGTCAAGAAGAGGAAAAAAATGAAAATGAAACAACCAAATACTTGAAAACAAAAAGAAAGACTGATATGAGACAAAGATAATGAAGCGAAAATTGAAACAAAAAAGATGATAATGAAGAACGAAAAGAAAACTGGATGATGGAAAGTGTAAAAACAATAAACAAATTGGAAACAATTAAGAAACAAAACGTAATAAATAGCACCTGGAAAACGGAATAATTAAAAATGCATGAAAACACAAAAAAGAATAAAAACAAACGGAAAATAACGAGAAACAAGACAAAATAAAATTATGAAATATAAAATAAAATACAAACCAAATTGAGTTTACAAAAAAAACGTCCAAAACTAAAAAAACACAAAAAAGGAGGAAGATCCAGAAAATGTATATTGAGTGAGGTAAGTATAAAACAAGCAAAGAAAAATCAGAAAAATAAGCAAACTAATAAAAAAACAAGTCAGCGAAAAAGCCGATTTTGCTGCAAGGAAAATATCCTTACACAATCGACGAGAGTGAGAAATTTGCATTTTCGACCATCGGTTCACGGTGTCGATTGCAGAGTTTGATGACGATAGCGACGGAGAGCTATCGGCGTCGTTAACGACAAAACGTCGGCACCTCTTGAAAAATGATAATTCTGCTGGAAAAAAGAGCAATTGAAGGGCCAAGAACATTTTTCCACCTGGTGAAAAGCTTGAAAAATAGAACATTCGGACATTTGGAATCTTTGATTTTTTATCAAATTTGAAAATTCAGGAAATTTACATCGAAAAACTAATCTCAAGTTAATTTATAGTGCACAATTGAAATTTTGAAACCTGAGGATCGAGGATTCAATATAAGAGAACGTACTGTAATTCAATAGAATTGAAAATTAATGCACAAGTTCGAATTTTGTGAAATTACACCTTTGAGTATCGTATGCTTGAAGCTTTATTCTCGATTCGTATAAGATTTTCACTACTGATTTCTAAAATTTAAAGAAATAATCGATTTTCTTTATAAATAGTATTAATTTTTCAGATTATGCTTGTTCGTGAAACCACAAAATTTTGGATGATCCAGTCGATTTCTCATCCAGAATTTTAATATAATCTGAAAAAAATTGATTAGATTTTAAGAATGAAAAATTGTTTTTTTTATCAGTGTAATTTCGATTTTTTTAATCAACTTGATCAGGATCAATTTGATCGTGGTAATCTAAAATTTATGAAATCGTGTAGAGCAAAAAATGGCCCCGAAAACGGGGCAATATTGGAAATGAACTCAACTCAATTCCATGTAAAAAATTTGATGTTTCAATTTGTTAATTAGTAGCTCAACACTATATTTTTTCCTGCTTTTGAGTGTGTTGTGGAACTTAAAATTACAAGACTCACTGTAATTGATCATTTTTGGACATCACCGCAGTAACAAAAACTGTATTGAGTTGTGGAACTATAGTGGATTCGATGGAACTCGATCTGCTATATTCGAATCTTTTTTAAAATTCGAATTGGGTTCAATATTGAGCCAGTTACTGTCGATTAGCAATTTTAAGGTTTAGAAGTGTAAATTGATGTTGCTGACGTCAAAAAATTATAAATCGTTTATTTACGCCGAGTCTAGCCTTGTAATATGTCATTCAACTCGAAATCACATGTAGAAGATGGTATTAATGTCAAAACTGAATTTGGTATGAAATCCATATGAAAATGCGTAAAGTGTCCGAATTGATTAATTTCCACTATATACATCCAGTGTTTCCTTTAAGGGAGGATGGTGGGGGTGAGTGAGCAAAAAACCGAAAAAAGGCTCGACACGCATGTTTATCATGCATAATATGTACAAATTGAACCAAACAATTTTTTTGAAGCTCAGGATGTATCGAGAGTCTCAGGGAGGAGTGTTTGCTTTTCCCAACTCTCTGCTATGTGAATGATGGAACAGATCTATGAAATTGTGACTGTGATTCGACCAACATTTATTTCATCCATCTGATTTGAAAGTTTCCAATGTTTCCTGCATCTAGTTAACATATTCAATGGGATTGATCAGCATTATGGTATCAACTTCCAGAATGTAACAAAACGGTATGCAAATTCGATTGAATTTTTAACAACACAATCATGTTGGAAATCAGTGACTAAAGAAATGAAGAAAAACTTTCTGCGGATTCCTGCAGGAAGGTGCCCAAAAAGAGCTCCAAATGACTTTTTTGGTCAATTTATACTTCTTTTTGAGACATTGAACAATTTGTCTTCATTATCATCTGCATTTAATGAACATTGCGGCAACAGAGTGACGTCTTTCTGAGCTGTGAAAACCGAAAAAAATTCAAAAAATGTAAAAATACCGAGCATTAGAGACTGTAGCTATACAAATTTGAAATTTTTGGCGGAATGAATTCTTCCGGGGATAATGAGCAAAAAATAGTCCGAGTATCTCATTTCAGGTCGATTCTCAGATAAATCGTGTTCAAACCCTCATCATCGATGCCCAGATTCCCTGTGGAATCTTATAAGAATCGAAAAATTGGGTCATTTCGTTCAGTCTATTCAGTCTTCAAAGGCTTCCGGGCCATTGAGCCAGAGCCCTTCATGCGTTTTAATTCATTTCATTCAGTTATCACATGTCAGCAGAATTGCCTGCTTTTGTTCTCTCAAAGGCTCCCATTCAGCCTTGCCCAAAAACATAACTCTATACATTCTTATAATAGGATCATCGGGTTTGGCCCAAAAGTTTTTGGTTTCAAAAATTTTTTCAGAAATTTATTAACAAAAATGAGCGTTTTTGCCTCGAGCTACCTGCTTGTAGTAAACATATACTTTTCGACGTGAACGTTTACCTCATTTTTAAAAAAATTTTGCTCAATTTCTGCTTTTTGAGTAAGAAATTTCAAAAAAATCATGCATATCAAAAATATTCATTTACAAGAAAATTCAAAATTTTCAAATTCAAAAGCAAAGTTTTTGGGATTTTTCTTACACGAAAAACCATAAAAATGAGCGATTTTGCATCATACTATAGTTTGTAGTCTTAATGCGGATGAAATTTTTCATCCATGTGATTCAAAAAGCGGCATAATTTGACATTTTAAATTTAGATTTTTCTTCAAAAAGTCATCGAATCGCTCTTTTTTCCTAAAAATTTCGCATTATTCGTCATTAAATTAATCTTCAAATCAGCGATTTTCCAAGGACCGGAACATATCTGGAAAAATTGCTTAAAAATTTTCAATTGCATCTATAGCCACTGTACCATGAGCTATAATTGCTTGTAGTAAACAAATACTTTTGAAGCATAAACTGTTTTCCTCTTTGTATTTTGTATTTTTTAGTTTTTGATATTCTGTATTTTATTTCATTTTTTCATTGTTTTGTTTGTTTGGGTTTTTAACTTTTTAATTTTTTTTCAGTTTTTTCTTCATTTTTTGTACTTTCTAATTTTCTTATTTTTTTCTTTGTCCTCTTCCACTTTTCTTTTTTTAGTTTTCGCCTCATTTTTTGTTTCTTTGGTCTTTTGTTAGGCTGCTGTGGTGTCAACACTATGCAACAGTTCTGACCACAGGCTAACAACAACAACAACCACAAAACTCTCCCAGACGTTTCACCAGATACTCGCCAGAACTTTCACTAAACCTCAGGCAGAACACCTTGGCACGTACCTCAGGAGATCCTACCCAAGTCTCCAATCCTGACCTTATAGACTCCTTCCCCTACGCTCACAGAACAATACACTTACGGGTTCAAGTTGTATTGGGTAGCTAGTGGCGACGCCAAAAACAAATAATAAACAAAAATAATTATAAGTAGGCGATGGCGGCGTCGCTCCATAAAAGTAATCTTTTTAACACTGACAAAAAGACAGCAAAAACGCGAAACAGTGGCAGAAATAACCTATGCAAATTTATCATTTCTTTTCGCCACTTTTCGCCGCGTCCAACCGCCTGCGCACCGACGCCGGAAGCTGAACACATGCACCTATGACCACCTCAACACTTTGTTTCTTTTGAAATTTCTTTGTCAAATTTTTCTTAGTTTCTTAATTTTTATTAAATGCTGATCCTGTAAAAATTTCGAATTAACTAAACAATGTATAGTGAAATTTGGTCGTCGATATCAAAAGTCGTGAATTTTCAAATTAAAAAAATCGAAAAACTTGAAAATCTCGAGAAAATTATGAAAAGTAAATGGGAAATATTTGGAAAATTTAGTAACTCAGGGGTTTAAATTTGAAAATTCAAAAATTCAAATCGAAAATTCGAAAAAACAGAAATTCCAGAAAGTCAAAGTTTAGAAAACATTAGTCAAGTAGATTGAAGTTTTTAGGCAAAAAGTTAAAAAATTAAAAAACAAAAATTGATGAGAATTTCGGAAGATGTTAAACTAAACTAAAGAAAGAAATTAAAAAAATTATATGCTTCTAAAATTTACTGTATCGATTCTTTCAACTCTGAGTGACTAAAGTATATATTTCTGAAGTGTCAGTTTTTTCCCTTTATTTTTTCTTCAACAGATCGTGGTCAGTTCGTCGATGAACAACAAAAATGAACACTCGCCAAGCAGGAAAGAGAAAAAATGTTTTAGGAAGAGAAAAAATTTCCTTTCGAATGTGTAAAACGCATAAGTTTACGAAGAGGAATTTTTCCCACGCTAGTTGGGCTTGTTTTTGATGAAAATTTTCACTATTGTTGTGCATATCGCTGTCTCCATGGCGGTTTTCACTGGTCAGCAGTGGAAACGTCTTTTTGAGAGTCTGTGATCCTCGTTTGGATGTGCACGGGGCGTGCTGGAAGATTCTCTAAGGGCAGGAACAGGTAGTTAGACTTTTGCGCATGAATGGCGTCTAATTTTTGCATGCAAATCATTGTAGTAACGAATTCCTCTAGCATTTTCATTAGTGGAATGCAAGTAACTATTTCATCTCTGCAAGATCATAAAACTGAAAATTTCTGGAAAAACTAGCATTAAAACGACATAAAGCAGGGCGTCTTTTAAATTAGTTTTCAAACCGATTTTTTGATCAAAATTGACCATTTTATTCCACAAAGTTTAAACTTCTGAGTACTTTTCGATCGAAAATCTTGATTTTTTGTGAGCAAAACGATTTTTTTCACGTTTTTTTCAATTAGAAATGATATTTTTCATTAAGTATTGAAATGTTTGATAATTTTTCTTGGGAAAAAATTCTCTGAAAAATGTCAACCTTTTGAACCGTTTTTGTTATCGAAACTTTGCATTTACAAATAAAAAATTAGCACCTTCAGAAATAATTATCGTGTTCTACTGTAAGTAACAAATTCTACAGTAATCATTTTACTTTTTGACAAATTTCTACAGTAATCATTGGACTTTTTTGTGAAATTTTCTTATTCTATTTTAAGATCGATTTCTTGAAATGGAACGCGGCCATTTTCAGTTTTGCCCGATCTGCGAGTTTCGTTTTTTACGTTCGCTTGAACATTTGAAAAATTCGTGTATGGAACTTCAGCATGATGAAATCGATGATGTCATTAATCGGATCGAGAAAAAGAAATTAAAATAATCAAGTATGATGAAAAAATATAATTTTTTACAAATTATTATGTTTTTTTGCAATTTCTAATTCTTTTTTCAATTTTTTTCTCTTTTTATAATTCTGTTTTTTTCAACTTCCCTTTTTTCTTTTTACCCAATTTTTCGCTTTTCCAATTTTTTTTTATTTTCTTCCAATTTTTTCCGTTTTCCAACTTTTTTTTCTTTTTTCCCCTTTTTTCTCTTCCTTTTTTCCTTTTCCCGATTTTTCTCTTTTTCTTCTTTCTTTTTACTAATTTTGTTTTTTTCTTTTTTTCTGTTGGGGATGTACATTCTGTAGTAGTCATCTAACATCTATGCAAAATTGGTGAATTGGGTGAAACCACAATTCGACCAGAAAAGGCATGATTATTCATTCATTATATTTTTCGGTGTTGTGGGCGAGTGGCATCCCTGGACTTTATACTTGTTTATTTCCTGCCTAGTAAAAACGGAACACCAAGAGCCCTATGTATATTATCAATATATTGTTTATCACTTATTATTAGTCTTGTGCACTTAGTGGAGAAGGGCACAGATTTACCAGGAACACATACCAAGGAAGGACCGAGCCTTTCCTGGATACTATTGTAGTGAGTTCTTTGTATCTGTGTTAGCTTTAAGGAAGGATCTGGGACGACCCTGATTGCTTTTTGATTACAAAAGATAGATATTCCGGTTACTGATTAGTGACTGAAGGTTGTTTAGTTGTGCTAGAGAACTGTTGCACTGTGTTTAGCTGATTGAAGCTCCTTTGAGTGACCTACAGTGGTTGGTTAGATACATGCAGATAGACATCTTTAGTTGTATTGCTGACGTCTTTGGACTTGAGCAGAGTACTAAACATAACATTCCCATTTTTTCCATTTTCTAATTTTTTCTCCAGTTTTTCTTCTTATTTTCCGAATTTCTGTTTCCTCTTTTACAAATTTTAATTTTTTTTATTATTTTGTTTCTTTTTTACAATTTTTTCTTCTTTTCCATTTTTTCATTGTTTCCGTTTTTTTCTTTTCCATTTTTTCCAATTATTTCCCCTGTTTTTTTCATCCTTTTTTCTTGTTTTTTTCCAATTTTGTTTTTTTTCTAAGTTTTCGCCCAAAATTTTGTTTTTTTAACCAGTTTGTTTTTTTTCTTTTTTTCGTCTTTTCTACTTTCCCATAATTCTATTTTCAACTATTCTCTACCTTTTTTCCAATCTTTTTCTTCTATTTGAATTCTTTTTCTTCTTTTGGATTTTTTAATCTTTCCCAAATTTTTTCCTCTTTTTTTCTTGAGTTTGTTTCTTGTTTTCCCACCTTTTTATTTTTTCCCAATTTTTCTCTTTTTTTTCTTCATTTCATTTTTTCTCATATTTTTTCCTTTCACTCAATTTTTTTCTCTTTTTTCTATTTTTATAATATTGTTTCTTTTTCAACTTTTTTCTCAATTTTTTTATTTTTCTCAAATTTTTTCCTTTTCACCATTTTTTTCATCATCCAATTTTTCCCCATTTCATCTTCTTCCATTTTCAAATTTTCCCATTTTCCTAATTTCTTTTTTAATCATTTCCAATCTTCCATTTTTCTCATAATTGTGTTTTTTTCGAATTTTTTTCTTCTTCCTATTCTTCCTTCTTTTCCCACTTTTTTAATTTTTTCAAATTTTTTTCAGTTTTTTCCATTTTTTCAAATCTTTCTGTTTTGTTCGAATTTTTCTTGATTTTTTTCCACAATTTTATTATTTTTTCAACCAATTTGTTTGTTTTTTCCATTTCTCTTCTTTTCTACTTGTCTTTATTCTTCTTTGCTTTTTTAAAATTTTCTTTTTCTTTTCCAATTTTTTCTTTTTTTCCAATTTTTTTCTTGTAAACAAATTTTTGGTTTTTTCCTTTTTTCTAACTTTTTTTCTATTTTTTGATTTCATTGTTTTCCAAATTTTTTCTCCTATTCTTTTAGTTTTTTTCTATTTTTATAATTATTTTATTTTCAGGTTATTTTAAAATCACAAATTAAAAGCTAGGGTGGCTACACCGATTTGATAGTTTTTGTGATTTGAGCAAAAAGGGTTTCAGGGTCAAAAATGATATTCAAAATGATAGTATAATAATATGATATTCTTCAAAAAAGAACTTGATTGATTTATTTCAATTTTTTAGAAAACACAAGAAAAAAATACAAAACACGAAAGAAGCTGAAATACGATCATCAGAGGCATAAGTTTAGTAAATTTTCTACTGAAAGCCCTGCTGGATACTCGAGTTTTAAAATTTCCCCAATAATTATGGGTCAAATCATGAGATCTGCAAGAAGCTACAAATTTCCAATGATACAGTATACTTTGCCAGGTGTGAAATAATCGTTGCATCAGTGTCTTAGTGCCATACCATCACCAGACACAGAGCAACAACCCAGCCTGGAAAGTAAGTCCATTGTAGCATTTATGGAAATTTTCAAATTTGGATCCTCAATATGATTTTATTCACAGTTCACCAAAAAGCTTTTACACTGTGCATATTGAAAATTTGTCAATTCTGGAAAATTAAGCAACAGGTTCCACATTGCTCTCTTACTATATGTTGATTGTTATTTCAAGTTAATGCAGAAATAGGCTGAGATGATTATATCCATGAAGAATATGGTAAATGAGTGAATTCTAATGTGTGTGAGTTCCAATATCTTACTGTAGCTTTTTTACCATATACCTTCAATTTTATTTATTTTCTTGCAGTCCAAAAGGAAGATAGAGAGTAATGGGCTAAATTGATATCAGTTGGTAAGTTGGGAGAACTTTTCTCACTGTAACTCTACTTTCTTTTGTCATCAACAATTCTTACTGTTGCTCTATCTTTCTCAAGCCTGTCATATATGTTTCGCCAACATCCCCACACATATATGGTTCAATTTGGATGATGACAACAAAACTGATGAAATGCAAGGTTCATGAAGAAGAAAAATTCTCCCAAGAAAAAATTTCTATTTTTATCATTTTAGGTGCCATTGACCTGATAGGCTGTGTTGTCACCATCAATGTCATCATCAGGATCAACATTGTCATCACTGTTGACACCATCAATGTTTACCTGATGGCTGTCCATCAGTCTACCTTTGCCATGGACCTCGCATGGAAAATCTGAAATAGCAGGTATACTGTTTTTTCAGAAAGAAGGAAAAACAAAAAAGCAAAATAATAAAAGAAAACAAACATAAAATAAAATTGACAGATGATTTTTGTACATTCCTGATGTCAGAATTATCAGGATTCAAAAATTCAAAAATAAAAAATGAAAGAATCTTAGATAATCAGGTTCAGTTTTGAAATTGCTTTCGTAAAGAATCTGGAAAGTGAGACTCGGCATTGCCTCTTGGTGCAAAGTTTTCTGACTTTTTTATCCATCAAGAGAAAATTCCTGAGTTAAAATCATACTGTAAAATAAATGACAGATTAGGCTTGTTAATATAGCTGGAATTAGGAATCAAAATTTTCGATTTTAGTAGCACTGGCAAAAGCAGTGCTGCTAGCATCCAAATGTTCATCCCTATCCCTGACTAGTGGAAAATAATTTTTTTCATTACAGGTAGATGCCATTTGTGAATTCAGGGATGATGAATTGAAGGTAATGTGTCACAACTAAAATTAGTCAAACCTGGCCATTCACCAAACAGCTAATGTCAGATGTGCTGTGTTGGCCCTCACAAAGGGCGCCATTATTACAAATTATGATGGAAATCTGCTGAAAATGGGGCATTTCAACCAAATGGTTGCATCGCTGGTCGATCAAAAAAAAAGGTCAAAAAGCTGAGTAAGGTTTTCTTTATAAAATATACTGCAGAATAATTCCTGCATTACGGTATGGTAACTGAAGTGATTTTTTAAAAATTACAATGTGAGCTCATAAATTGTAGATTTCAATACCCTGATTTGAAAAAAAATTTGTTTTCTAAAAACTTTAAAAACTGAAAACTAAAAACCATTTTACTTTTCTGCAATTTTCTACAGTAATCTTTCTACTTTTGGCAAATTTCTACAGTAATCATGATACTTTTTCGTGAAATTAAGATGGATTTCATGGAAATGAAATGGAACCTTTATGAGGCTATTTTCAGTTTTGCCCCATCTGCAAGTTTGTTTTTTACTTTTGCACAAACATTTGAAAAATTTGTGTATGGCACATCAAGGTGATAAAATCGATGACATCATTGATCAGATTGAAAAGAAAAAAATAAAAATGATCTAGTATGATGAAAAAACTCAATTTTCTACAAATTTTTACGAGTTTTTCTAATTTTTAATTCTTTCTTCAATTTTTTTCAATTTTTTCTTTGTTTTTTTCAACTTCTTTATTTCCAATTTTTTGTGTTTCAAATTTTATTTCTTTTCTTCCATTTTTTCCACTTTCCCAACTCTTCTTTCTTTCCTCTTTTTCTCTTCCTCTTTTCTCGATTTTTCTCTTTCTTTTTTATAATTTTTAAAAAATGTTTTTTTTCCTATTGGAGATGTACTTTAGTCATCCAACATCAATGTGAAATTGATGAATCAGATGAAGCCAAAATTCGACCAGAAAAGGCATTTCATTATATTTTACTGTGTTGTCGGTGAGTCGCATCCCTAGACTTTATACTTGTTAATTTTCCACCCAGTAAAATGGAATGCTGAGAGCCTGGACTCATTTGCATATTATCAATTCTATTATATATTGTTCATCACTTATTATTCTTCTTGTGCATTTAGTGGAGGAGGGCGCCCATTTACCAGGAACATGTACCAAGGAAGGATCCAGCCTTTCCTGGATATTACTGTAATGAGTTCTTTGTATTTGTGTTAGCCTTAAGAAAGCATCTGGAGTGACACTGATTGCTTTTCGATTGCAAGAGTAAGAGATTCCAGTTACTGATTAGTGACTGAAGGTTGTGTTTAGTCCTGCTAGAGAACAGTTGCACTGTGTTTAGCTGATTGAGGCTCCTTTGATTGACCTATGGTGGTTGGTTAAATACAAGCTGATTGATGTCTTTAGTTATATTGCTGACATCTTCGGACTTGAGCAGAGTGCTAAACATAACATTCCCATTCTTTCTCCATTTTTTCTTTTCTGAATTTCTTTTTTCAACTTTTTCTAAATTATTTCTCTTTTCTAATTTTGTTTCTTTTTTACTATTTTTCTTCTTTTCCATTTTTTCTTTTTTTCCTTTTTTTCTTCTTTTCAAATTTTCCTTTTTTTCTTCTTTTCAAATTTTCCATTTTTAATTTTTTCCAACTATTTTCCCCAGTTTTTTCCAATCTTTTTTCTTGCTTTTTTCTGATTTTGGTTCTTTTTTTCCAAATTTCTGCCTGAAATTTTGTTTCTTTTCTACAATTTGTTTCTAAAATTTGTTTCTTCTTTTTTTCCAATATTCTATTTGCAATTTTTTTCTACCTTTTTAATCTTCATTTCTTTATTTTTTTCTTTTTTCCAAAATTTCTTTTCCCAGTTTTTTTCCATTTTTAATCTATTCAAGTTCCTTTTCATCTTTTGCTTTATTTAATTTTTTCTTAAATTTCCTCCTCTTTTTTTCCTGATTTTGTTTCTTGTTTTCCAACTTTTCTCTTTTTTTCATTCTATTTTTTCCCATATTTTTTCCTTCCACTCATTTTTTCCTCTTTTTTCTTTTTTTATAATATTGTTTCCTTTTTAATTTTTTTTCTTCATCATTTATTTTCGCAAATTTTTTTTCAATTTTTAGTTTTTATTTTCTCAAATTTTTTCCTTTTTCCCATTCTTTCTCATCATACAATTTTCCCCACTGTTTCTTCTTCCTTTTCCAAATTGTTTTCTTTTTTTCCCAATTTCTTTTTTATCCTTTCAAATTCTTAATTTTTTCTTATAATATTTTCTTTTTTCTAATTTTGTTTTCTTTTTCCAATTTTTTCACTTTCAATTTTTTCTTCTATTCTAATTCTTTCCAATTTTTTCCTACTCTTTCCTCCTTTCCCATTTTCCTTCTTTTCTCATTTCTTTTATTTTTTCAAATTTTTTTCCTGTTTTTTCCTTTTTTCTCCCAATTTTTTCCAATTTTTTTGTTTTGTTTGAGTTTTTCTTGAATTATTTTCACGATTTTGTTTTTTTTTATCAATTTGTTTGTTTTTTCCATTTTTTCCTTTTTTCTTTTTCCAATTTTCTTTTTATTTTCTAATTTTTTTGTTTTATTCCGATTTTCAATTTTTGATCCTTTCCCATTTTTCTAACTTTTTTCCTTTTTTTTGATTTCTTTTCTTTTTTCCAAAGTTTTTATCCTATTCTTTTAGTTTTTTTCTATTTTTTAAAATTATTTTATTTTCAGGTTATTTTAAAATCACAAATTATAAGTTTGGGTGGCTACATGGAATTGATTGTTCATGATGTGAGCAATAAGGCTTTTACAGTCAGAAATGATATTCAAAATGAAGGTAATTCTTTGAATATGGTATTCTTTGAAGAAGAAAGTTGATTGATTTTTTCAATTTTTTCAGAAATCGCCAGAAATCTATGATAAAGCACGAAAGACCCTGAAATAAGATTTTCAGAGGCGTAAGTTTAGTTAATTTTCTACAGTAAGCCCTGCTGGATAGTCAAATTTTAAAATTTTCCAGGAAATTATGGGTCAAATTACAGAAACCCAACAAAATGAGATCTGCAAGAAGCTAAAAATTTCCAGTGATACAGTATAGTTTGCCAGGCTTGAAATAATTGTTGCATCAGTGTCCCAGCATGACACTATCACCAGACACAGAGCAGCAACGTAGCCAGGAAAGTAAGTCTACTGTAGCATTTATAGAAATTTTTAAATTTGGATCCTCAACTGGATTTTATTTACAGTTCACCAAAATTTTTACACTGTGCATATTAAAAATTTGTCAGTTTCAGTAAATTGAGTTGCAGGTTCCACATTGCTTTCTTAGTGTATATTGATTGTTTTTTCAAGTTAATGAAGAAATCGACAAAGATGAAGATGATTATATTGATGAAGAATAGGGTAAATGAGTGAATCATAATGTGTGCAAATTCCAATTTCTGGCTGTAGCTTTTCTACTGTATACCTTCAATTCTATTTATTTTCTTGCAGTCAAAAATGAAAATGAAGAGGGACAGGCAGAATTAATATCAGTTGGTAAGTTGGGGAAACTTTTCTTACTGTAACTCTACTTTCTTTCCTAATCAAGAATTCTTACTGCTGCTCTATATTTCTCTAGCCCTTCATATACATTTCACCAACATCGCCTCGCATATATGGTTCAATTCAGACAATGATGACAAAAGTGATGATATACAAGGTTCATTAAGAAGAAAAATTTTCACAACAAAAAATTTCTACTTCTATCATTTTAGGTGCCATTGATCCAATTAGGCCAGTCGAGTCACACCATCAACATCATCATCTCTGTCAACATTGTCATCACCGTTGACACCATCAACACCATCGATGTTTTCATCATGGCTGTCAATCAGTCTATGTTTGCTATCGACATCACAGGAAAAATCCAAAATAGCAGGTATAGCATTTTTTCAAGAAGAAGGAAAGACAAAAAAACAAAAGAATAAAAGCAAACAAACAAAAAATAAAATTGGCAGATGAAAAAGATAAAAAAAATTCAAAAATAAAAAATCAATTGTTAAGTGTATTTGAAATCATGAAGCACCTATCACTTTTTGACATTCTATCTCACTGTAGTTTCATCATGGATCATCAACTTCATTGCTGCTGTTAATTTTTTCACCCACTCTTTTATCCATGCCATCTGATGACCTTGTAATGATGAATGATGGTGGTAAACTTTATGTAGAAAAAGAAGTTTTTCTGCAGTAGGAAAGAATCTTAGACAATCAAGTTCAGTTTTGAAATTTCTTCTTCATAAAGAATCAAGAAAGTGGGACTCATCATTGCCTCTACATGCAATCTTTTCCAACTTTTTTCACCATCGCAAGAAAATTCCTGAGTTAAAATTGTACTGTAAAATAAATGGTAGATTAGGCTAGTTAATTTAGCTGGAATTAGGGATCAAAAGTTTGGATTTCAGTGGCTCTGGCAAAGTGGCGCTTGGCAGTGCTTCCAGCGTCCAAATTTTTGTCCCAGTTCAATGACTAGTGGAAAATAATTTTTTTTCAAAACAGGTAAATGCCAATTGTGTTTGGCCTCAGTGGCCATTTGTAAATTTACGGATGACAAATTGAAGCCAATGTGCCACAACCAAAATTGGCTAAACCTGGCCGTTAAATAAACAGCTAATGTCAGGTAGGGTGTTTTCACCCTCACAAAAGTCGCCAAAAGCACCATTTGTGATGAATTACAATGGAAATATGCTGAAAATAGGGCCTTTCGACCAAATGGTTGCATCTCCGGTCAACAAAAAAGAAAAACGTTGAAAAGCCAAGTAAAAATATTTTTATAGAAAACACTGTAGAATAATTTTTGCATTACCATATGGTTACTATAGCGATTTTTTGCTTTAAAATTTACAACGTGGGCATGTAATTTGTAGATTTCAATGCCCTGATTTAAAAAAAATAACTTTTTTTCTAAAATACTAAAAATTAATCAAATGCTAACCAATTTTATGTTGTGGTTTTGACCTTGTGCATCGCCGGTTTAACATGATGCCCAACAGACCTGGAAAACCTGGAAAATTCAGGGAAAATTTTGAACGACCTAGAAATGTCGAAGGTCCTTCTGATTTTGATGGATGGGCCCAATGTGAATTGGAAATTGGTGGAAAGGTTTAAAGTAATGAAATATTCCTTATATGGACTAATATTTCTAGATAGTTTGGGTTTACCATTGATTTCTTGTGTTTAGGCAGAAAAGCATTGTGCAGAACCGAGCATACTTGATATTGGGAGTTGTGGCCTGCACACTGTCCTTGGCCCCTTCCAGTCAGGCCATAAAGCAGTTGGCTCGATACTAGATTCTCAATGCCATGTACTATCTGTTTGAAAATAGTCCAGCTAGACATGCTGATTTCATAGAAATCACAGGTAGAATATCCTTTTTACTTCATTAACTTGTAATTACTGACTTGAAAAACTAAATCGAATTCAGACTTTTCTTTATTTGCCAAGAAGTTCTGCAGTCATAGGTGGTCAGAAAATGTTGACATCATAGAATGAGCTATCGAAATATTACTGATGATGGCAGAGTATGTATAACAAGTTGCCAAAGAAGCCATTGTGTCATCGTTTGAAAAGGTTCAGTTGGCAGTGGCTGACAAATTTAGGGAAGCCCGCTTAGAGTTCCTCAAATCTGTAAGTTTGGTTCGTATTCTATTATTTGAAAACATGTTATCACTTCATCAGTCATGTTGTTCTCAGTTTTTTAATTTATTTTTGTTAATAATTTGATTTGTATAGATGAAATCCAATCCAAAAATGTTATCAAGTGAAATTTTTCTCAAAACTTATATGTATATATAATGTCAGCAAATTATTCACTGCTTGTTTGCATCCAATTCTAATTTTTGTTCAGTGAAAAATACTTATCATTTCAGGCACTCGAGCTCTGGACGAACAACAGCAACAATCATTATGTGAGATTGAACAACTGTCAAGGAAAAAACGAGCTGCATTAGAGGGACACCTGGAAAGTGAAAAGCCGAATTTGGATGGCATGGCAAAAGCAGAAAAGATGCTTATTGATATTCAAATAGCTGAATGGAAAAAATCGTTGTGAATTCTTTGAAATAAAATTTTGAAACGTGTCACCTGTATGGTCAAAAAACTTGTCATTTAAAGTGCATCTTTTACACAAAAATACTTAAAAAGCCTAAAAACCTATATAGACTTTTAAAAGATTTTACCCACACAGCAGACCAATTTATTACTATCATGACCTGTATGACCAATCAGACAGAATTAGGCCTCTGATTAACTTTTTTGAAGTCCTGCAGGTGGCACCCCTCCTGCATTGGAGCCCGAGGGATGCAATCGTTGAGAGATTTTCTCTGCTGCTGGAGGAAGTCATTTAACTCACTATAACTTTTAAAATTTGTAATATGATACTCTGGTAACATGATACTATCTGGCACATCAGCAATTTTTCGAGTGAAAAATTTCACAGTAAGAACTTTATGTAAACGATTTTGACAACAGTAGTGATTTGTGTCACTTTTCTATTTGGAAGCATTTTATAAAAAGCACACTATAGGTCCAATTTCACCTGTTGCAGCGTCGGGCGTAATTTCTACATGGAAGTCGAATTAATTTTACATGTTTGAAGCTTGGGGCGCACTTTCTACGTGCATGTAGAATTCCAAGGGTTGCAGCTTTTTTTATACGAATACTTGCATTTTCTTTAAAAGATTCAACATGCCTCCGATCACTTGACAAGTCCCATACCCTAAAAAGTTGGAGAAGAAGCACTTTTCTGGCCTATTTCCCAATAATTTAGGATTCACTTCTATCCCAAATTGAAAATGATGCATGCAGCAAAAAATCAAAAAGAAAGTTCGATTTGATACATATTTTCAACTCAGTGGAAAGCAGTATAATGTAGAAAAATGCCAGATCCTGCCGCGAGAACAGAAAAGGCGAAAATGATTGAAATATCGTGCTTATCCGCTATCGATTTCGACAGAAATTTCTAAAATTTCATCACTTCATATACATCAAAAAAACATAACATTTGATCAAGGTGTAAAAAATATGAAATATTCATTATAAAGATGATCATTCGCCACTTCCTTTCGTTTATCAACAACGTCGACTCAAATTGGATCCAAATTGTACAAAATACGAAAATCAGCCAAAATCAAAGCATAATGGCATTTATTGAGAAATTTCAAAATCAACTTGACAGATCTTCGATTAATTGTGTTGATCGCTTGCTGGGATCATCGAAACACAATCCATCGATCAACGTTCAAACGAGGATTTTGATATTTGACCACGTTTATCACGTCATATCATGATAAGAAGCTAGAAAAATATAAAAGTTCAGTATCAAAATGATGAATGATTTGAAAATTTTTCAGTCGATTGCAAAAGTTTATATGTTTTCGTGTATATCAAAAACATTAATCCCTACTAATAGTCCTATAGGAAACCAACTGTTCAACATCAATGAGCCATTTTTTCAAACTCCGAAATGCATTTATTATGGACTCATTGATATTTTTCCTGAAACTTCAACTATAGTCTGTTTTTTAAAAAAAAAGCTTGCAAATGAGAAAATAGCAAAAATGCTCGTTTTTCACTCAAAACACAGTAATTTCAGCGAAGGTTTCGGATTCCTCAGAAGAATTCCATAGAACAGTCGAAGAAACCCAAAATTTCGATTGTTTTCCCGAATTGTGGGTGAAAAACATGAAATACCAAAAAAATTTCTAGAAATAAATTTTTGGTAGAAAGTTAATATTCCCTCAGATTCTCCACACAAAATAACTTCCCATCCTCATGGAAACCCACAGCGCCGACTGCCAGCTACCTATGACCCCAGAAATCCACTTTGAAAGTCCCAAACATATAACCATAGGAGACGGAGCAACGCTTCCGATTGGCTAGTTTCAGAAATTTTCATCCTTCATGTGTTGCCCATCTTCATGTTTTTCAACATCCTCTTGGAAATGTTCATTTCACATTGAAAAATTATCCTTTTTCTACAAAAAACAGTAAAATGTGCCATTTGGAGCAGAAAAGAATCAGTTTCGCATAAATGACTGAAAATTTATCTTTCTCCCCATTCTCCATGACACAAATATCAATTTTTAAAAATAAGGACAAAATTATTGGATATATTTTTCCAAATTTTGAAGCAGATTTTCGTCCCACAAATGAGAATTTCCGATCAGTAAAAAATAAAAACATTCCTTTTTTTGAACTAACAGAGTAATGATTCATTTTTTCTTCTAGAAAAAAAGCAAAAAATGATCATAAATCAATCATTCTCGATAAAAATCACCTAGAATCTCATAAACTACAATCAGGGAATCAATATACTGACTTTTTTAAAATCAAAACAATTACCAACTTTTCATTTCGAGAAACCAGAGTCGGAACACATTTTCGGAACTGTGGGATGTTGGATGTCGTTTCGAGTTGGAAAAAATTTCTACCAGTTCGAAATCCAACCTGCTATTTATATTATCCCATGTCACTATTGTCAGCCGCCTGTTGCGTCTTGAATAATGACTGGACTAAGTTGCAAACAGATTAGCCTTAGGACAATTGGTAAATATCCAACTGGAATAATAGCTGGTAAATAGCTAAGTTTAATAAGGCTAACTAACACAACATAAATACATCTAAGCACTAAATAATATCCAAGTACTAAATAGTACAATAAATAATATGAATGAATGTACAAAACAACACACCTTATATACTCGTAGTATCATGGAAGATCACAGAATGTTCTAGAACCTTGTAGAATATAACAGAATATTATAGAATATTGTGGAACGTTCTAGAACTTTCCTGTACAATGCAGCACACAAACGTTACCTCCACATCATGTCATGTGATCAACTCTATCTTGTTCATGGTGAGTGTAACTGTGCAATTCTGTGGCTTGATCCATTTTTTTTGCTACTGGACTCTGCTGTCCCTGAGGTTGAGGAAAAAGCCAGTGTGCCCTACTTTCTGACTGAATATTTGATGTCCTTTCTAAGGTGGTTCTGATGGTGTCAAATTGGAACACCATTGACTAGGATGGCATAAACCATTGATCCAATTTTCTTGATGACTTTGCCTTTGAGCAACTTTGGACCTGATGAAAAGTTCTTTGTCCAAACCGATTCATTGATGTTTAACTTACTTTTTTTGGCTCTAGGTGGTGTTGTTACATCAACTTCTGGGCTTGGAAGTATTCTGCCCAATTCTGTGCAATGCCGCCATCCATGCTGTAGTTCAGCAGGTGATTTTCCAGTGATTGAATTTGGTTTGTTCTGTAGGTAGTCAGGATTTGTTCCAAGGCATCTTCTATATTGCTTCCTCCCCATTAAGCTTTTTCCATTGGGGTTTTGAAAGTTTGGACAAAACGTACAGCTTCTCCATTTGAAGTGGGATGGAAAGTTGTCGTTGTTAAATGCTTGATTCCTCTTTTCTTGCAAAACTCCTGGAATTGACTGGATGTGAATTGCCTTCTATTGTCAGAGACAATTGTTTCAGGTAAGCCTTCATCTATAATGATTTGCCTCAGGCTTTTCAGCATAGCCTCCATTGTAGTTGATGCCATATTCTTCACAGTGGGATACTTTGTGAATGCATCTATGCAAATGAACCACATGGCATTGTGGAATGGGCCAGCATAGTTGATGTGGAGTCTTTGCATTGGCTTTGTAGCTTCAGGCAAGGTTGAAAATTCTTATTTGGGGGCATTGGCTACTTTCTGACAGGCTTCACATCCTTGAACCATTTCTTTAATATTTTTGTCCATGTTCGGCCACCAACAATATTGTCTTGCCAGGTGCTTAGTTCTTATGATTCCCCAATGACCTTTGTGCAGTTGTTGAAGAATTTGGCGTTGGAGAGCTGCTGGGATGACAGCATGTGGTGAATTGTTACTTTCAAGAATGATGATGTCATCTCGAATCCTGAGCAATAATTGTTGGTTGGAGTATAGCCATAATTGAGGCACATGGATTGATAATTTGTTCAGCCATTCATGAATAATGAATTGCTTGACTATTCTCAAAATTGGGTCTTCGCTGGTGCAACTTGCCAATTTGATTTTGCTGATTGGCAATTCATTTGTGTTTTGATGTTGACACAATAGCAGGAAACTTCTTTTTTGTCAAATTCATCGTCCGGGCCCATCGGTAGGTATGAAAGCGCATCTGTGTTGTAATGCTTTGCCATTGGCTGTAATTGAATTTCATAATTATATCCCATAAGAGCTATTGCCCATTGTTGGATATGTTGAATCGTCATAACTGGCAGCTTCTTATTTGGACGGAAAATGGCTAGTAGTGGCTTGTTGTCTGTGATCTGCTCAAATTTGCATCCAAACAGGTATTGATGGAACTTTTTCACACCATAAATGACTGAAAGTGCCTCTTTTTCCATTTGACTGTAGCACCTTTCATGGTCATTGAGGGTCTTTGAAGCAAATGCAGTTGGCTTTTCAGATTCATCAGGATATCTGTGTGAAAAGACTGCTCGTGTGCCATATGATGAGGCATCTGTTGCAGGGATGACTGGCAATTCTGGCTGATAATGAACTAGCCTTGTTGCTTCAACAATTTCATTCTTGAGTTGTTGAAAAGCTTCCTCTTCTGACTTTGACCACTTGAAGGGCATGTACTTCTTGCCCAAGGCATTTAGAGGTGCTGACAAATGTGAAAATCATTGGATGAATTTGTTGTAGTAACTGACTTTGCTCATAAAAGACTGCAATTCTTGCAGATTCTTTGGGTGTGACAACTGTTGAACAGCTTTAACACTGGATTCTGATGGTCGAATGCCTTTTGCGTCAATGATGTGGCCCAAATATTCAACTTCTTTCTTGAAAAACTCACTCTTGGCTTTGTTGCAGTGAATACCATTGTCTTCAAGAAGTTGACAAATGGCATCCAGTGTATGGAGATGTTCTTGATCATTTTCACCTATCACAATTATATCATTCAAGTAGTTGGCACATCCCTTGAGTCCCAATACCATTTGCTCCTGGAAGCATGGAAAAATGGCAGGTGCACTGGCAACTCCAAATGGCAAACATTGGTATTGAAACAGGCCTCAGTGTATCTTGATCACCATGAGCTTCTTTGATTCATTATCCAACTCCATTTGAAGATATGCCTCAGACAAATTTATTTTTGAAGATCTTTGTCCATTTTTGAGCTTCTGGAATAGCTCTTCTGGACTTGGAATTCAATATTGATCAACATTCAGCTGTTGATTGACTGTGATTTTAAAATCTCTACAGATTTGCATGTTGCCATTCGGTTTTGATACTGCTACAATAGGTGCTGCCCAGTAGCTTGTTTTTATTGGCTTCTAGACACCTTGATCTGTCAGACAATCAATTCCTGCATTGACCGCTTCCACTTTTGAAAATGGAACAGGCCTTGGTTTGAAAAATTTAGGCATTGTATCAGGCTTCAGATGAAGGCTTGCTTTGTAGGATTTGCATAATCCAAGCCCTGATTCAAATACTCTGGAATGCTTCTGGCATATGGCATCAACAACAGTTAATTGCTGTGGTGATGGGTTCAAAGTTGTGCACAAAATGCCTTGTCGTCCATTGACTGTGAACTCAAAATTTTCAAAGAAATCAGCCCCAAGTTTGTTGTCACCATTCTCTGCATCCATGACAAGGAATTGCAGGCTTATTGTTTTGCCATAAGCTTCCTTTTGTACATCGATTATTCCTTTGATTGGAATTTTCAGGTCATTGCAGACTTCCATTGTGCATTGAGTCTTTGCCAGCTTTGGGTGTCCAAGGGTATTGTAGCCATTAATGCCTATGAGTGAGCACGTGGTACCAGAGTCAACAAGGAATTCCATTGATAAGCTATTGACAAAAGCTGTGAGCTTTGGCCTGTTGTCGGGCTTTGAAGAACAGCTATTGACAAGCTTTCCACAAGAGATTTCATGAACTTGATGCTGTGGCTTTCCTTTTCCATGAAATTTCTTCTTAGATGGAACTTTAGCTTGGCACACTGAAGCAATGTGGCCAACTTTGTTGCACTTGAGGCATACAGCATTCCGGAATCTGCATTCACTGCATGGATGATCGTTCTTACAACCAGGACAAGATTGAAATTTGTCTGGTTTTAGCTGCTTCTTCGATCCCTGATGATATTGACTTGCCACTTTCTTCTTTGCTTTGTAATGACCAATCATTCGTTGAACTTCATGAGTATAGCCAGATGACTCACCTTTGATAGTTTGGACTGTCTTGAGAGTTGCTTCAGATGCTTGAGCAATCTTGAGAACTTCGTCCAATGAAGGATCAATGTGTTGAAGAGCTGCTATGCAAACTTGATCATGTGGTGTATGAGCAATAATCATGTCTCTGATCAATCTGTCCACATATGATTCTTCACAATCAGCTTTCTTGCAATTTAAATGGCAATTCCAACCAATTCCACAAGGATCCAAAACCTACTGAGCATAGGTTTGTCCAGGCTTCATCATTGTTTGGCTAAACTGAAATCTTGCCGCAGCTATATGAGTTTTGAACTTGAAATCGGCAGACAAAGATTCAACCAGTTCAGAATCACTGCCATGGATATTTAACAGCAATTCAAATATTTCAGCACCGACCCAGGAAAGAAAATAAGCCCTCCTGTGGCCATCCTCAATAACTTTGTTGGCTTCAAAGTCTTGATTGAGCCAGGAGAGGTAGGTATCCCAATGGTTTTGAGTTTTGTCCAATGGTGGAAATGATGGGACATTTGGCCCAGTTGTTGATCCCATTGTACCACCAGCATTCTGTCCAAGAAGGTGATCCATCAAGGCTTTTTGGGCTTTTTGTTGGTCCAAGATCAACTGTCACTAGAGTTTCTGATCTTCTCTTTGGGCTTTCTGTGGCTCCATTAGCAATTCAAATATCTTGGCCAAATCTGAGGCTCGATTTTTGAAGTCAACATTGCCAAATGTTGTGTCTTGAATAATGACTGGACTAAGTTGCCTTATGACAGTTAGTAAATATCCAACTGGAATAATAGCTGGTAAACAACGAAGTTTAAAAAGGCTAACTAACACAACATAAATATATCCAGGCACTAAATAATATCCAAGCACTATATAGCACAATAAACAAAACGAATGAGTGTACAAAACAACACACATTATATAGTATCACAGAAGATACGGGAAGGTTCTAGAACCTTGTAGAATAAAAAAGAATATTATAGAATATTGTGGAATGTTCTAGAACTTTCCAGTACAATGCAGTACATGAACTGTACCTGCACATCATATCATAGGATTATACTGTAAGGTATGCATCACATTGTACTCTCACATCATATCACATTATCATACTGTAAGTTATCATACTGTAAGGTATGCACCACATCCTACTTGTACATCACACTATTTGATCATACTGTAAGATATGTATCATCACCATTCACCGTTGATGTGAACAGGTTTTTGGCAGCAGCACTTCTGTGTCTGAATCCTTATCATTATGCTCACAATAGATTACCATAGAAATATTGGACTGGCACATTCCACACTGGATATGTCATTTTTTGGATGCAGGATCTTGCAGGAAAGCATATTTTGTTTGGAATTTCAATAGAACCATGTTTTCAATTGGTTTTTGCATATACAATGTATGTGGGAGATATCGATTTTTTAGTTAAGGCAACATTTTGTGTTTTTAATCATGACGTTCATTTAATTTTTGATTGCTGAATATTTTGAATGTTTTTTCCGTTCTTGAAAGCATAAAAAAAATTGCTAGATCACGAATATCTTGTTTGTCTGACATCATCAACTAATAATTATGAGTACTCTTGGAAAATAATATTATATATATTTTTCATATGCCATTTCTCTTGAAACAAATTATTGAACAGATTTCAAGGTATTTAAACATATTAAAATCAAGAATAAATTGCCAAATGGCCTTTTTGGCACTGGAAGAAGTATGAATTGTCATCCGGTCCGGCAACTTGCCTGACAGGCATTCAGATCCACCAGAAGCTGGATTGCCAGATGCCAGACACTGAATGCGAGAAGTTAAAATAATTTGATGGGCACTGCACTAGACACCAGATGCAGGATGAAGTATGAATCCTACTCGAAGTTTAATTAGTGTGCAAGAGGTTGATTTTTTGATGTTAGGGCAATTTTTGGCCATTAATGGCAACGGCCTTCAGTGGGGCAAATTTTTATACAGCCCTGCTCTACAACATCGTGCCAATTAATTTTTGACCCCACATTGCACTGACCAATAGTGAAAGGAGGTGGGGATAGGAGGGGAATTCTGATTGGTCATTTTTTTGGCTTATGGATTGGCCTCATTGCCAAGTCTTGTTTTCTGTAAAAATGGATATATAGCTATAAAATCAAAGAAAACGACAACTATATATTACCAGAGCAACTTTTCACAAAAGTGGTTAGCAGTTATACACGCCCATACAGGGGTACACAGAGGATACACCCTTAACAAAACATATAAATCAAACTTTGACGCCTTGACTGTGGGGGGTGATACAGGGGGTGTAGAAAGAATACCCAAAAGTTCAATGTGTAAATTTCTAGTTCCATGTAGAAGGTACGTTCGAAGCTTTAACCCAAGAATGCTATATTCATGTAGAAAGTATGCCCCAACCTTCAACATTTAAATTTCTACAACCATAAGTACGTTGGAAGCTTCAATGTGTAAAATTCTACTTCCACGTAGGAAGTACACGCAAAGCATCAATCCTAGAATTCTACTTCCGATTAGACAGTACGCCTGCAACTTCAACATGGAAAATTCAACTTCAATGTACAAACTACGCTCAAAGCTTCAACAGTTAAAATTCGACCTCAATGTTAGGAAGTATGCCTTGTGCAACTTGACTTGGATGTCTAAGTTGATGATGCAATGTATGTATCGAAAAGTTTCGAAAAACACCAGTGGGTCATAGAATCTAGCGATCTAATCATTT
This sequence comes from Romanomermis culicivorax, assembly GCA_963922205.1. NCBI lineage: Eukaryota > Metazoa > Nematoda > Enoplea > Mermithida > Mermithidae > Romanomermis > Romanomermis culicivorax. The sequence goes on along the minus strand of CAWUHX010000075.1, from coordinate 908,642 downwards.
CACTCATTTTTTAAAAAATTTGTGTTTTTTTTCGTTTTAGGACACATTTTTACGTTATTGGGACACATTTTTGATGATTCCATATGCACAAGCATTGTTTTTTAGGACATGTTTTTACAGTTTTGGGGCATGTTTTTTACAAAACGCATAGAAAGTCGAGTCCCGAAACATTAAAAAACGTGTCCCAAAAAACAATGGTTAAGCATAGGGAATCATCAAAAAACGAGACTGAAATATGGAAAAAATGTGTCCCAAACAGAATTTTTGTAAAAACTGTAAGAAATGAGTAAAACCATTGGGTTATTAGATTCTATGACCCTCAGGTATTTTTCAAATTGAAAAAATGAGTAAAACTGTTAGATTCTATGACCATCAGGTGTTTCTTAAAAATTTTTCGATAAAAATATTGCATCATTAACTTTGACATCCGAGTCAAGTCATACTTTCTACATTGAGGTCGATTTTTATCTGTTAAAGTTATGAGCATAGGTATGAGCATAGTTATGAGCATAGTTCCTACACGCAAGTAGAATTTGGGTACTTTGGGCGTACTTTCTGCATGAATGTAGAATTCTAGGGTTGAAGCTTTGAGCATACTTTCTACATGGAAGTAGATATTTACACATTGAAGCTTCGGGCGTTTTTTCTACACCCCCTGTATCGCCTGCATGCTTAACGAAATGTGAATCGTAATACATCATCAACCATACTTTCTACACCCTGTATCGCCCCACACAGTCAAGGCAGCAATCTTTGATGTATATGTTTTTAGAGGGGTATCTTTTGCGTACCCCCTGTATGGGCTCATATAACTACAGAGAATTAGCTCAAATTCACAATTTTCTTTATACTGATCCAGAAACTTTAAACTGAAGTAGAAACTTTTTTCGAAGGTAGGTTTACAGCAAAATTTATAGTCTAGGGCAAGAATAAATGTGTGGAGAGCAAAGAAACAGAAATGAGTATTGACAAGTGTTTTATTCCAAATGAATGCAAAAATCCAACAGAAAAAAGATTGAAAATTATAAATAAAGCAGTATAGTTGAAAATAAACACATAAATTACTGGCAAAAAAGAAACAGAAAAACGGAAAAAAGAAACAGAAAAAAAACAATAAAAGATATAGCAAAACATCAGAAACGCAAAAAATGACTACAAACAATCAAGAAGAAAAAAAACGAAAATGAAACAACGAAATGCTTAAAAACAAAAAAGAAAGACCGAGATAAGACTAAGAAAAAAAAGCAAAAATCAAAACAAAAAAGATAACAATGAAAAACGAAAGGAAAGCTGAGTGATGGAAAAAGTAGAAACAAGAAACAAATTGGAAACAAGTAAGAAACAAAATGTAATAAATAGCACGTGGAAAACGCAATTAAAAATGCATGGAAGCACAAAAAGGAAAATAACGAGAAACAGAACAAAATAAAATTATGAAAAACAAAATAAAATACAAACCAAATTAAGTTTACAACAAAACCGTCTAAAATAAGGAAATACAAAAAAGGAGGAAGAACCAGAAAATGTATGTAGAGTGAGATAAGTATAAAATGAGCAAAAAGAAAACAGAAAAATGAACAAAATAAAAAAAAACAAATCAGCGTAAAAGCCTATTTTTCTCCAAAAAAATATCCTTGCAAAATCGAGAGGAATGGGTAATTTACATTTTCGACCATCAATTCACATTGTCGACTGAAGAGTTTGACGACGATGGCGACCGTCAGTTATCGGCGTCGTTAACGGCAAAACGTCGACACTTTTCGAAAAATGATAATTCTGCTCGAAAAAGAGCAATTGAAGGGCCAATAAGATTTTTCCACCTGGCAAAAAGGTTGAAATGTTGAATACTTGGGCTTTTGTCAGGAAATTTACTACGAAAAACCAATCTCAAGGTAACTTATAGTGCACAATTGAAATTTTGAAACCTGAGAATCGAGGAATCAACATAAGAGAACGTACTGTAATTCAATAGAATTGAAAATTAATGCACAAGTTCGAATTTTGTGAAATTACACCTTTGAGTATCGTATGCTTGAAACTTTATTCTCGATTCGTATAAGATTTTCACCACTGATTTCTAAAAATTAAAAAAATAATCGATTGTCTTTATGAATAGTATTAATTTTTCAGGTTATGCTTGTTCATGAAACCACAAAATTTTGGATGATCAAGTCGATTCCTCACCTGGAACTTTAAAATAATCTGAAAAAAATTGATTTTTAAATTTAAGGATACAAAATTGTCTTTTTTTGTCATAACTAGCTTAAAGAGTAATTTCGATGTTTTTAATCAATCTGATCAGGATCAATTTGATCGTAGTGTGAAAAATTTTTGAAATCATCGTATAGAGCGAAAAATGGCCTCGAAAACTGGGCAATATTGGAGATGAACTCGAATCAATTCAATATAAAAAATTTGATGTTGAAAAAAATTTCATAAAAATATTATTAAAAAATTTTTTCAACAATTTGCAATGAATAACTTTGATAAGAGTAAGCAGGGTGTCCGAAAGAGATGAAAATTCATCACTATTTTTGAAGATTTAGAGTCCATCGACGTTTTGTTTTTGCTTTCAACTTCTATCTCATCATCAGGAAAATCAGTGGTTTTCATTTTTAAAAATTGACTTTTTTCGAAATAATTCTCAATTAATTGGTCAATTAATGATTTAACACTATATTTTTTATATTTTTGAGTGTGCTGTGGAACTTAAAATTACAAGACTCATTGTAATTTGACATAACCACAGTAACAAAATTGTATTGAGTTGTGGAACTATAGTAGATTCGATGGAACCCGATGTGCTATATTCGAATCTTTTCTAAAATTCAAATTTGGTCTAATATGGAGCCAGTTAACGTCGATTAGCGATTTTGAGGTTTAAAAGTGAAGAGTGATGTTGCTGACGTCGAAAATCCCAAATAGTTCATTTACGCCGAGTCTAGCCTTGTAATATGTCATTTAACTCGAAATGACATGCAAAAGATGGTATTAATGTCAAAACTGAATTTGGTATGAAATCCACATGACAATGCTTAAAGTGTCCGAATTGATTAATTTCCACTTTACACATCCAGTGTTTCCTTTAATGCAGGATGGTGGGGGTCAGTGAGCAAAAAAACCGAAAAAAGGCTCGACAGGCATGTTTATCATACATAATATGTACAAATTGAACCAAACAATTTTTTTCGAAAAATTTCAGGTGGGCATGTTCGACAATTTTGTTCGGCTCAGGATGTATCGAGAGTCTCAGGGAGGAGTGTTTACCTTTCCCAACTCTCTGCTATGTGCATGAAGGAACAGATCTATGGAATTGTAACTGTGATTCAACTCACATTTTCAACTCACATCACATGTCAGCAGAATTGCCTGCTTCTGTTCTCTCAAAGACTTTGCCCAAAAAGATGACTCTATACATTCTATTAGTAAGATTATCGGGTTTGGCCCAAAATTTTTTCAGAAATTTATTTAAAATGAGTGATTTGCATAGGGCTGCCTGTTTGTAGTAAATAAGTACTTTTCGACGTAAACGTTTACCTCATTTAAAAAAAAAATTTGCTCAATTTTTGCTATTTGAACTAGAAATTTCAAAAAAATCATGCATATCAAAAATATTCATATACAAGAAGATTTAAAATTTTCAAATTCAAAAGCAAAGTTTTTGGGATTTTTCTTACACGAAAAACCATAAAAATGAGCGATTTTGCTTCATACTATAGGTTGTGATGCCCTAGTGCGGATGAAATTTTTCATCCATGTGATTCAAAAAGCAGTATAATTTGACATTTTAAATTTAGATTTTTCTTCAAAAAGTCATCGAATCGCTGTTTTTTCCTAAAAATTTTTCATTATTCGTGAAAAAATTAATCTTCAAATCAGCGATTTTTTAAGGATATATCATATCTGGAGTGTATCATGTCGTATAATAAGAAAAAAATTACAAAAAATGAAGAATACAAGTAAAAAATCAAAGATTCCGAAAAAAATTTAAATCGCATCTATAGCTACTGTACTATGAGCTATAATTGCTTGTAGTAAACAAATACTTATGAAGCATATACTATTTTCCTCTTTGTATTTTGTATTTTTTAGTTTTTGCATGTTCTGTATTTTATATCATTTTTTCGTTGTTTTTGATTTTTTGGATTTCCAACTTTTTTGTTTTTTTTTAATTTTTTTCTACAATGTTCATTTTTTGTTTTTCTAATTTTCTTTCTTTTTTACTTTTGTTTTTTCACTTTAGTTTTTTAAGTTTTTGCCTCATTTTTTGTTTCTTTGGTGTTTGTTTCTTTTGAAATTTCTTTGTCAAATTTTTCTTAGTTTCTTAATTTTTATTAAATGCTGATCTTGTAAAAATTTCGAATTAACTAAGCAACATATAGTTAATTTCGGCCGTCGATATAAAAAGTCGTGGAATTTTCAAATTAAAAAAAATCCGAAAAACTTGAAAATATCTGAAAAAATGATAAAAAAAATAATCGGTAAAAATACAGTAAATTTAGTAACTCAGGGGTTCAAAATTTGAAAATTCACAAACTCAAATTGAAAATTCGAAAAAAACCAGAAATTCCAGAAGGTCAAAGTTTAGAAAAGACTAATCAAGTAAATTGAAGATTTTAGGCGAAAAAATAAAAAATTAAAAAAGCAAAAATTGATGAGATTTTCGGAAAATAGTAAATTAAACTATGGAAAAAAATTTTTTTTTAAATCATATGCCTTAAAATTTACAGTATCGATTCTCTCAACTCTGAGTGACTAAAGTATATATTTCTAAAGTGTGAGTTTTTTCGCTTTTTTTCTTTAACAGATTGTGGTCAGTTCGTCGATGAACAACGAAAGTGGACACTGGTCAAGCTGGAAAGAGAAAAAACATTTCTGAAATTTCGTACAATATTTTTGTAGAATGTGAAGTTTTTTACTGCAATAATAAAGACCACAATAAATTTTTGTTTAATATGATAAAATGCAGAGCACGGTTAAATTTTTACAATTTTTTTTGTAACCTGATCATAATCTCGATGATATATTAAAATCCAAAATTCTTACTTATGATAAAAAAACAAAAAAAAGGAAAAAGAAAATTGGTTTCCTGCATTTTTCCATTCACTAGCCAGACGAAAAAATTTCCTTTCGAATGTGTAAAACGCATACGTTTACTAAGAGAAGTATTTTCCCACGCTAGTTGGGCATGCTTTTGATGAAAATTTTCTTTATTGTCGTCGATTTCGCTTTCTCTGTTGCAGTTTGCTCCACTTTAAGATGTGCCCCTTTTTTAAACTCGTCAATCTGTTTTTCATTTTCTGAGCATTTTTTGGGTTACAGCTTTTCAAATAGGAATTCATTGGTTAACAGTGGGAAACTATGAGATTGTCCAAACACAGGAACAGGTAGTTTAGGCTTTTGTGCATGAATGGCTTCCATTTTTTGCATGCAAATCATGGTAATTAAGTATTACTCTGTCATTTTCATAAGTGGAATGCAAGTAACTATTTCATCATCTCTGCAAGATCATAAAACTGAAAATTTCTGGAAAAAATAGCATCGAAACGACATAGAGGAGGGCGTCTTTAAATTAGTTTATAAACCGCTTTTTTGATATTTTTTCACGTTTTTTCAATTGAAAATGATCTTTTTCATCAAGAAATGGAATTTTCTGCTATTTTTTTGGGAAAAAATTCTGTGAAAAATATCAACATTTTAAACCGTTTTTGTTACCAAGACTTTGCATTTACAAATGAAAAATTAGCACCCTAAAAAAATAATGGCGTGTTCTACCGTAAGTTAGAATTTCTACAGTAATCATTTTACTTTCTGTCAAATTCCCATAATAATTGTTTCAACTTTTGTAAACCTCTACAGTAACCGATCTGAATTTTTCTGTGAATTTCTACAGTAACTATTCTACTTTTCTGCAAATTTCTATAATCATTTTACTTTTTTGGCCAATTTCTACAGTAATCATTATACTTGCTTGTGAAATTTTCTTATTCTATTTTTAAGATCGATTTCTTGAAATGGAACCTCTACGCAACCATTTTTGGGTTTGCCCAATCTGTGAGTTTCGTTTTTTACGTTTGCACGAGCATTTAAAAAATTCGTGTATGGCACTTCGGTGTGATGAAATCCATGACGTCATCAATCGGATCGAAAAGAAAGAAATAAAAATGATCAAGTATGATGAAAAAAATTTAATTTTTTTTACTAATTTTTATGCTTTTTTCCAATTTTTAATTCCTTTTTCAATTTTTTTCAATTGTTTCTTTTTTAACAATTCTGTTTTTTTTCAACTTTTTTTTCTCAATTTTTTGCTTCTCCAAATTTTTTCTTTTCTCCCATATGTTTACTGTTTCTTCAACTTTTTTTCTTTTTTTCCCTTTCTTCTCTTCCTTTTTTCTTTTTCCCGATTTTTCTCTTTCTTTTTTTATAATTTTGTTTTTTTCTTAATTTTTTTCTTTTTTCCTGTTGGGGATGTACTTACCATAGCAGTCATCCGACATCTATGCAAAATTGGTGAATTGGGCGAAGCTACAATTCAACCAGAAAAAGCATGATTATTCATTCATTATATTTTTGTGTTGTAGGTAGTGCTTCACACCGGGTACCTGGGTATTTTGGGTACCGGAGTAGACCCGGGTACCTGGATCAATTTTCTGCATGAAACCTGGGTGCTCCGGGTACGTGGGTCTCAACAACATATTGTATAAATGGAATGTGCAGTTACAGTGAATGAACATATTTTCCTTCATTTATTCAGTGCAAGTGTGTCAACAAGGCCACGTATGGCTCTCCAAAAGTCACTGTAGCATATTTTTAATTACAAAAAATCTATGCGTTCTAACAATGAAGCAGGAAACAGAAATATAAAAAAGTCTCTGAGAAATTATGCCTGTGAGAAATAATGGTACTCGAGTCGATACAATATAAGAAAACAATAAAAGTTGGAGAGATGCATTATGTATAAGATTGAAGAGACAAAAAACCAATCATGATGAACCGGTAGAGACAGTTAAACCCAGACCTAGTGGGATATCTATTTTGGAAATGGATTCATCAAATAGTTGTGATGCCTGACCAGGTCACCACAATTTGTTTAGAAGTGTACGAAATTTTGAAACATTTATTTTCTTCAAACAAAAAAAAATTTTGTTTGAAGAAAATGTGTTATTGGTTTTTCCGAACTTGTTTCTTAACACTTTGCAAAGCTCATGCCTCAAAATTTATGAGTTTTCTGAAAATATTCATGGAGTGCATTCATTCACTGACTTTTTAAATACTTACATATAGAACCAGGATAGGGGGGTTTACCTGGGTACCCGAAATACCCGGGTAACCCAAGTACCCTAAAGACCAGGTACCTGGGACCTAAAATTTTGGAAGTGTGAAGCACTAGTTGTAGGGGAGTTATGTCCATGGACTTTATACTTGTTTATTTTACGCTTAGTAAAAACAGAACACCAAGAGCCTCAACCTCATTTGCATATTATCAATATTATTATGCATTGTTTATCACTTATTATTATTCTTGCGCAGGTGGAGGGCACCAATTCACCAGGAACATGTACCAAGGAAGGATCCAGCCTTTCCTGGGAATTATTGTAGTGAGTTCTTTGTATTTGTGTTAGCCTTAAGGAAGCATCTGGGGTGACCCTGATTAGTTTTCGATTGCAAGAGTTAGAGATTCCAGTTACTGATTAGTGACTGAAGGTTTTATTTGGTTCTGCTCGAGAACTGCTGCACTGTGTTTAACTGATTGAAGCTCCTTCGAGTGACATATGGTGGTTGGTTAGATACAAGCTGGTAGACGTCTTTAGTTATATTGCTGACATCCTAGGACTTAAGCAGAGTACTAAACCAACATTCCCATTTTTTCTCATTTTCTAATTTTTTCTGCAGTTTTTCTTCTTTTCCAAATTTCTTTTTCCTCTTTTTCAATTTTTATTTTTTTGAATTATTTCTTGTTTCCAATTTTGTTCCTTTTTTACAATTTTTTCTTTTTTTTCTTATTTTGCCATTTTTTCTTCTTTTTAAATTTTCCATTTTTATTTTTTATTATTTTCACCAGTTTTTTCCAATCCTTTTTCTTCCTTTTTTCCAGTTTTTTTTCAAATTTTTGCCTGTAATTTTCTTTCTTTTCTAACCAATTTGTTTGTTTTTTTTTATTTTTCTTCTTTTCCAACTTTCTATTTTTTTCCTTTTTTTGCCAAAATTTTTTTCCCAGCTTTTCTTCCAATCTTTTCTTCTATTTGAATTCTTTTTCTTCTTTTGTTTTTTTTATTTTCTCCCAAATTTTTTCATCTTTTTTTCCTGATTTTGTTTTTTGTTTTCCAACTTTTTTCCTTGTTCCAATTTTTCTCTTCTTTTTTCTTCATTTTTCTCATCTTTTCTATAATATTGTTTTCTTTTCAACTTTTTTTCTTTTTTCTCAATTTTATTTTATTATTGCAAATTTTTCTCTCTTCCCATTTTTTCTCATCATCCAATTTTCCCTACTTTTTCTCCTTCCTTTTCCAAACTTTTTTCTTTTTCCTGAATTTCTTACTCAACCTTTCTAATTTGTAATTTTTTCTTATAATTTTTTCTTCTTTCTAGTTTTGTTTCCTTTTCTCAATTTTTTTTCTTCTTTCCATATTTTTTCTTCTTTTCTAATTTTTTCCTCTTTTCCCATTTTTCCTTCTTTTCCCATTTCTTCTGTTTTTCAAATTTTTTTTCTGTTTTTTATATTTTTATTTTTTTCCAATATTTTCCAATCTTTTGGTTTTTTTTAAGTTTTATTGAATTTTTTCTGCAATTTTGCTTCTTTTCTAACCAATTTGTTTGTTTTTTCCATTTTTTCTTTTTTTTCCAATTTTCTTTTTCAATTTTTTTCTTCTTTCCAATTTTCTATTTTTATTTTTTTTCTTTTTTCCAATTTTTTTCCTCTTTTTTTGATTTTGTTTCTTTTTCCAAATTTTTTCTCCAATTCTTTTTGTTTTTTTTCTATTTTTTATAATTATTTTATTTTCAGGTAATTTTGAAATCGCAAATTATAAGCTGGAGCAGCTACGTGGATTTGAATGTTCATGATTTGAGCAAAAAAGGTTTCATGGCCAAAAATGATATGTAAAATGAAGGTATGATAATATTATATTGTTTGAAAAAAAATTGATTGATCTTTTCAATTTTTTAGAAATTGTTGCCAAAACTTTAGAGAAATCTACAAAAAAATGTGAAAGAATCTGAAATATGATTGTCAGAGGCATAAGTTTAGTAAATTTTCTAAAGTAAGCCCTGCTGGATACTCAAGTTCTAAAATTTTCCTGTTAATTATTGGTTGAGTTTCAGAAACTTGATGAAATGAGAACTGCAAGAAGCTACAAATCCCAATAATACAGTATACTTTGCCAGGTGGGAAATAATCGTCACATCAGTGTCCCAGCACCACACCATCACCCAACACAGGGCAACAACGCAGCCTGGAAAGTAAGTCCACTGTAGCATTTTTGGAAATTTTCAAATTTGGAACCTCAATCGGATTTTATTTACAGTTAACCAAAAATTCTACACTGCATATTGAAAATTTGTTAATTCTGGAAAATTGAGCCGAAGGTTCCACATCGCTTTCTTACTGTATGTTGATTGTTTTTTCAAGTTGATGAAGAAATCAACAAAGCAAAGATGATTATATTCACAAAAAATATGGTAAATAAGTGAATCCTAATGTGTGTGAATTTCAATATCTCACTATAGCTTTTCTACCATATACCTTCAATTCTATTTATTTTCTAGTGGTCAAAAAGGAAGAAGAGGAAAACTTTTCTCACTATCATCAATTCTTCCTGTTGATCTATATTTCTCTAGCCCATCATATAAGTTTCACCAACATCCCCATGCATATACGGCTCAGTTCCAATGAAGACAATGAAATGGATGATATGTAAGGTTCATGAAGAAGAAAGATTCTCAGGACAGAAAATTTTTATTTTTGTCATTTTAGGCGCCATTGATCCGATTGTTATATCTTGTCTTTGGGTCGGGGCGGAGATGATGCGGCGTGAGCAGGATTGGGATTCCGAGGTTGCGTCCTTAATGTACGTGCGTCCCACGCCCACGTTTACCCGATTACTTAATTACTAGTACTTAAACCCCGACAATAATTCTCCCAACAATTAAAGAAAGCCTAGGTTCTTTAATTGTCTCCCTTCTATCTTACTAACTAAAAATGAAAGGGGCTTTCCTACCTATTTATTACTATACAATAAACGTACGAAAACTTACGTGACAAAACGCGACGGGCGAGGCGAAAATAAAAGTAACAATAATAAATCTACTCCCACGCACGGGCGAGCAAAGACGAAAAGGCGTGGTGGGAGGCGGCTAATACGTACTAGTGGTGGCCGGCGGGGCACACAACTAGTAGAGAAAATAAAAACACACGTAAAATATACGTTAACGAATAAGTGAAGAGAGAGACCAGCGCACGCGTACCGGCGTGCGCTACAGTAAGATGGCCACTGGTGGTCCGCGTTGCTCTCTCCACTTGCCACCTGCGGGCCTGTGGCGCGTCTTGACAAAACAATAAAAAATCGGCGGAAAACACACTACAACACCCCTCCCCCCTTGCAGTAGATCGCCCTAAGCGATCGTCAGGAAATACCGAAAAGAACATGCAAGGGGAAGGGCTCCGCCACTACAGGCTGTCGCCGGGGTTGCCGAAGATTCTTCGGCGTCACACAGCGGGGCCGGCGGAGTGTTGGGGTAGTTTGAGCCGATTTTTGGGGCGGCGACCATAAGCCCAGCGGCGGAGTGTACGGACAAAACGGGGCAAGTGGGGGCGTGTAGCGGGCCACCGGCGGTCAACTTACTGTGTGCTTGCAGCGTCGGCTGCACGTGCGCTGGAAACTAGTACAAAAGTATAAAGCAAAAACGAGATTAGAAACAAAACAACCGGATCAAAATGAGGTTAAGGAACACAAAAAACGAAGAAAAACAATGTTACTGTACAAAAAGCTCGTTTTCAATGGCGGCGGCGATAACGGGTATCAGATGCGGAGCGGTGATTTCGTTGCGGATCGCGGCGGTCGCGTTCGTTTCGTCGGTAGCGATTGTTGTGGTAGCCGTGGGGATCATACGGGTCGTCGTGACCATCAAAACGGACTATACGGGAATAACGGGATCGACCGTAGTCAGAGGTATCCCGGCGGCGCGACGATGAGGTTGACGTTTGAGGTGGAAGCGGCGATAGCGGGTTCACGCCGGGTGCTGGCAACTGAGTGGCAATTAACGACGGTTTGTCGGACGGCGTCCCTGTTGGCGGCAACGGTCGCGGTGGCAAAAGATTCCACCGGGCAGAAAAGTCGTGCCGACGCAGCAGGGGCGCGGGGCGATCCGTCTCGCTGTGGTATTGCAAATAAATTCTTCGGATGTCGGCGATTTCGGGCGGCTGTGGAAACAGTGCGTAGCTCGGATAAGCCATCCAGCTGTCGATAAGTCCGACAGCGGTGTTATAGGCTTGGAGCAGGCACGAAGGATTATCCAGGCCGCGGGCTTCGTATAGGAAAAGAGTCAAGTGGGCGGTGTGAACGGCGTCAATGACGCCGAGCTCCTCGGCCCAAAGACTGGCGACCCATTTCAATATCACTGTGGCAACGGCGTGCGAAATCGGTGGTTGCTGTTCTACGTATGAGGGGCGGTAGTGGTCGCGGAAATATTGATACAGCCCCAGCGAAGCGTTCGTGGCGCGTATGTGCACGGGCATGGTGATGTGAATGGGAAGGCGCCCGAAAAAATTGATCAGCACCATTTGGTGCATCGTGCGTGGTGAGAAGAATTCGACGGCCGGGTCAATATGTGGCGGATAACCCGGTGTGACAATCGTAACGGCGTGCGGCTGATCGGTAGTACGAAATCGCGTGTAATTCGGCAAGTGCGTAGCCTCGCTAGGCAACCGGGGTTTGATGGCTGGTGCGGAACTTGGTGGCAACGGAACTCCAAGAACCGGTTTAGTGGCGATGATCATTTGCGGCTGTTTGACCGCAGTAACCGGAGCCGACGTCGGGGCCGTAGGCGGCAGCGACGTGGTGTGGGTTACCGTGGTCGTTATGGCGGTTGTCGGAGCCGTAGGCGGCTGCGACGTTACCGTAGGCGTAGTCGAGGGTGTTGCGGGCTCCACGTCCATAGGAGGGGGCGGTAGTGGAGCTTTAAATTCATCTTTCGGCGGATTCTTTAAAGCTTCCAGGCGGTGCTGGATTTCGGCGTCTCGGTGCAATGGGCTAATATAGTCGGTTAATTTTGAAGGTGAACGGCGGAAACCGTGGCGATAGTGTTCCTCGTAAAAACCCGTCGTGTGCACCTTACGGGTTTGTTCGCTTTGAGTACGATGCGGCGGCGCATCGTCGCGGCGTTCGTGGTGACAGCTTTCCCTGCCGGTTGGTGGAGTTTGTTTCGTTTCTTTACGGTGGCGGTCATCACGAGAATGAGACTCGTGGTGTGTTTTGGAAGAATCGCGCTTGGGTTTCGGTGTTGATGTGGCGTGCGAAGAGCGTTCGGCTTCTTCGCGGGTTCTTTGTTTATCGCGTTGTTCACGGCGTCGAGTGGTGCGCTCGCTAAGCGTTCGGCCGCGCTCAGCACGCGAGGTGCTGGGTGGCGGCGTACGCCGTGTACTCGGTTCGTCCGATGTTTTTGTCTTGTGAGATTTGCGGTACGCCGATTCGTCCTGGAGCTGTTGTTTTCGTTTTATTGAATGTTCATACCGGCCGGGTCTGCGGATAGGATTACCATGGCGATCTAAAGCCGGCACGGACGTGCTGGATGCCTGTGGGGTTTGGACATCCACAGGCGCCGTCCGCGGCGGTAGAATCGCTGGTTGCGGCAGTTGCGGGATCATTTGCGGTTGCGATATGACCGGCAGCGGTAACGGGGCCGGTGGTTGCGTGACGGGTTGGGCCATCGCAGGAGCCATTTGAGCTACTTGCGGGGCCGGAGCGATCAACGTCGGTTGCGGCAACAAAATTTGTTGTATTTGTTCTTTCAACGCTTCGGGGAAATCTTTCCACTGATGTTCGGGAAATAACATACCGGGCGGCGGTGGCGGAAAATGATGCGCGGCCAGTGCGGCGGCCAAAGCGTCCCATTGCGTAGCTGAAATAATTTGTTGAGAAAAACGTACAGGAGCACTATACCTGGCTGCGGCAACAGTAGCAATAAGCGGAGGTCCCGGCAAAACGGCCGGTGTCGCCAAGTATATTCGTGGATCCACGGCGGGTGCCGTGGTGATTGTCGTAGCCGCTGGTTCCATAGAGGCGACGTCCATAGACGTGGATTGATCCACCGTGCTTTCTTCGGGTATGTCGGTCAACATTTGTTCTGACGTCAACGTCTCGGAGTCAGTCGCGGCGGGTTGGACGGGTGTAGACTCGTCCATGGGAGCTGGTGCGAGGTTGGAAATTTCATCGAGCGTCAATTTCAGAAAATCGTTGATTTGCGTGGCGGTTGCGGTTATGTCGGAAGGTGCGGGTACCATAGGAAGGGCCGACACGTCTGTTGACGGCGGCAGCTTCGCTATGTTGAGGTCGAAGATTGGCGTTTCGAGTAGTTCGTCGTCGGCGGGTTCAACTTCAACGTCGATAGGGCGGTCGAGGAGTTCCTCGGCGGTGAGCGTTTGCACCGAAGCCGTAGTCGGCATGGGGTACGCATACACCGGCGCGGGGAACGAAAGACGGTTTTGATAGTCAATGAGCGCGACGAACGATGAATAAAAATGGAAACGGCTGTGTGGATTGGCCGTATAGTCGTTTTCATCAATTTCGATTTCTTCGACCGACGTTTCCATATGGGAGTCTTTACGTCCCGGAAGCCGTTGGGAACCATTCCTAAACAGAAAGACCGACCGTGGTCGGACGATGTGCAATCGTACATAAAAAATTTATAAGCCGAAAGAACTTCATCTCGCATGATTGCGGGCAAGGCCACTTGCGATGTAGTCGGGTAGATCCGGTTGGCGTAGTCGGGAGGCAGGACATCCGACAGCGCGACGTTGTGAAAGGTTGCGATGACGTACTCGGCGAGATAGTCGATTTCGGCGGCGTCCAAGGAGTCGTGGGGAAACAACGCGGGCGCGTTGTAGACCTCGGGGATGAAGCCGTAACGACCAAATGCCAAGAACAATAGCAGCGGATAATAGGCGTCGAGTGCCGCGTAGGCCAGGACGTCGGATTGTAGGAACGACGTTGTTGGATTGTTGAAAAAGCGGAGAGCGCCGGGGAAGCGTAAAGTGAGCTTTGACACGTCCAGCGCCCACATTGCAGAAACGGTGGCTTTGAGCGTGCGTTTTTCGGGAAAGAAACCGATTCGTCGTGCCAATTCGTACAATGACGGAGATATGTCGATGTTTCGAATGACGCGGTACGCGTCGAAGTGGATTGCTTTTACGACGGGGTCTTTGTTCTTCTTTTGTCGGTCGGTTCAAAATTGAGTGCCCAGAAGCGCGTAGATTCCCGCCCAGTCGTCGGCTCCATCGAAAGAGACTATGATGGTGTGGTCGCCGTCGACTAGGGCGAAAAGCGCGGTCCAGTCTTCTGGGGTGGCGGTGAACGTTTCGAAGACGAACATCGTGCTATTCGGAAACGCGAGTTGAACGTAGCGGGGGTAACTAGACGCCGTGGGGTCGGCTGGCATTTGAACTGTGCATTGAAATTGTTTGAAATCGGCGGCCGAGATTGATTCGGTGTCAAAGCCGACCAGTGTGTAGCCACGGAAGTTTGGTGTGGGTTGGGCGGCCAAGGCCTGCCCCAAACTTCCGGGTGAAAGGAAAATCGGCGGCGGCAAGACGTTTGGGGGTCGCGCGTACATGGAAATGTACCACGACTCCAGATCGGCGACGCGAGTTAGGCGTTTGATGTTGTTTTCTAAACAAGAGCGAATGCGATACTCATCAGTGACACGTGGGACACCACGTCGAATGAACGACATGGGGTGTGAAGGATGATGTAAACATGAACGAAGAGGGAGGCGGTGTGGTGTTGTCAATTCGTTAGAAGTACACATGCTTTGAGGCGGCGTTGGCTTGGGCGGCGATGTCACTTTGATGGGCGCACTTGGACAACTGGATCGGGCTACGATAGCGAGATAACGAGAGTTGTGGTATGCGGAAATCAAGGCAGCGGCCGGTTGTGGACTGAGAAGGCCACAACTTGACGATGACGGGATCGCGGCGGCTGACCATGGAACTCTGACCCAAGACTACAGAGGGGAAGAAACTCATGGGAACCCAAGCAAAAGCATGCAAGTATAAGCAGCAAAAGCATAAAATGAGAAAATACCGTCGCAGGCGAAACTTAAGTCGTTCTGGTGGGGCTGCTGTTCGGCCCAGCGGACGTAACGTTCGTTGACGTTTATCGATTCACGATACGGCGGAGGGTCGTCGGCCGTGGAGGATGATGCGGTCGACGGTGTCGTCATTTTGAAAAAATAAAATTTTTGAGAGCGGCTTGAAAATGCGACTATTGCTGATGGAAGTGAAAGATGGAAATGAAATAGTAAAAGAATAAGCCGCTGAAAGGTGAAGAAAGTGTAAAGTAGGAAAATGCAAACACTATCATCACGAAAAGCAACACAAACACCACTATGTTAATGGAGAGTAAAATCAACCTTTCCCAATTAGTCTTGAGAGTGATAGCGGCCAGGGTCGGGCGGAAGTAAACCGAATGGTCTCGCGCCAAACAGAACCTATCATTAAAGAAGAAACCCCCTCCTATTGCGAAAGTGTGGGAACCAGGGCAGGGTGTAAAGTGACGTTGTAAAGTCAGCTGAAGGCAAAAATGGCGGAATGAGTGGAAGCGTGTTGAAACTGCCGTGCATCCTTGCTCATTATCGAGGTCGCCATGATCTAAATTAAACAAACGCAAAGATTATTTACAACGCGGCGTGATGAGCGCCGTATCACAAAAGAAAAAATTTCAAAGCGAACTATTGCTGGCGAGAGGTGTGGGGCGTGCGTGGTCCACCTTCCTCGTTGTCAAATGCATTCTTTGCCGGTCGTGGGACGAACGGTTTTAGACGTGTTATGGAGACGGTCTGCGGGCGGCCGGGCGCGTCGAGTGAGTCAATGGTAACAACATTTTCGGCTGCGCGGGAGGCGTCCGTGATGAGGAAAGGCCCGATGAAGTCGGGTTGAATCTTGTTGGCTTTGCGCGTGTTGGTCAAAAGAACTAAGTCGTTGACGGCGAAGTCGCGTCTTCGAGCTTTGCGGTCAAAATATTCTTTGCTGGCGGTGGCTGCGGCATCGAGGTTAGCTTTGATCTTTTCGTGCATCTTGAGTTGGGCTTGCGTTAGAATATGTTGATAAGCGTCGTAATTCAACGGTAAGGTGAGGCGGCAGGCGCAGTCGTAGTCGAAGGTGATGCGCGGTTCATATCCTCGTAATAAACTGAACGGCGAATGGCGTGTGGCTGTATGCGGCGTGGCGTTGTAAGCGAACACGGCGTAGGGCAGGTAGCGCTCCCAGTTGTCTGGATCGTCGGCGGTATACTTTTTGAGTTGAGCGATCAATGTTTGATTGAAACGTTCGACCATTCCGTTGCACTGGGGGTGGTACGCCGTTGTTTTGACTTTTCTAATTTTGAGAAGTTCACAGATATCTTGCATGAGTTTTGACGTAAAGCATCCACCTTGATTGGAAAGGAGTACAAGTGGACTGCCGTGCGTGAGGACGACGTTGTTGATAAAACATTCCACTATTGTTGAGGCTTTTTGATCTGGTATCGGATGCGCGGACACGAATTTTGTAAAGTAATCCTGAAAAACAATAACGTAGGGACGCTTCTCACCTACTGGCGAAATGTTGACGATGTCGGTTGCCACGATTTCGAATGGGTGTTTGGGTTGGATTGGCAACAATGGCGGAGGCGGTGACGTGCGCGGCGTTGTTAGTTGGCAAATTTTACAGATTTTGATCCAATCCCGAATGTCCTCTTCCATGCGGGGCCACCAAAAGTGAGCTTTAATGGCTGCTAGCGTACGATTTGTTCCTTGGTGATTCAAAATTTTTGCGCCGTGGAATTGGTGAAGAGTTTTGTCGACCATGGAGGCGGGTACGACTAATTGCTTGACCTCTTTAATTTGCCGGTATAAAAGTTGATCTTCGAGGAAGAAAATCGGCGGGTGTTTGGCGGCGTTATCCGCTTTGAGGGAGGCGATGATTTTTGTTATGGCTGGATCCGCGGCTTGCGCTTTCAAAATTTCTTCATGAGCGGCAATCGTAATGATCTCGGTTGGCGGCGGTTCGTGGTCGGCGACTTTAGGCATTGAATTAGAGAGTGTGGGTGAACTGATGGTCTTTCTCGTCATTGCACGGGTGATGGCGTTGATTTCGGCGTCGACCTCCGTGGGTAGTGAAGCCACTGCTGGGCGTATTTCCGGTACCGTTAAGTCGGCTTCCGTAGTTGCACCAGCAGGGTGAAAATTTTCACGGAAGATCTTTGCGGTCAAGTTTTCAGCGTTCTGGATCGGGCATTTGTCGCGGTCATCTTTCCTAGATAGAAAATCAGCGCAAGCGTTATCCTTACCCTTAACATATTCCACTTTGTAATCGTAATCTTGTAGGCTGATCGCGAAGCGCTGAAGTCGCGAATTGCGGTGTTTCTCGTCTTTGAGCCATTCGAGGGGCTTGTGGTCGGTGCGGACGATAACTTTTTGGCCATACACATAGTGGCGGTACATCCGGAAGCCGTAGACAATGGCGAGGCATTCACGCTCAGTTGTACTGTAGCGGGTTTCGGCATCGGTGAGTACGCGACTATTGTAGGCGATGACCCATTGATCGTTTCCGTTTTCTTGATACAAAATCGCTCCAATGGCAGTCGTACTGGCGTCGGTTTGAATTACGAATTGAGCTTTTCCGTCGTAGACTGGGTAGCGAAGGAAGGGCGATGACGTAAGGGCGGTTTTGATACCTTCAAACGCGGCATGGTGTTCGTTCGTGGCGATATATTGGGCGTCTTTGCGTAAGAGTCCGTACAAAGGACTGGACAAGGTCGCCAAATTCGGGATGAATCGCTTGCACCATTGAACCAGACCTAAAAAACTCTGCATACCTTTTTTAGTCTTCGGGAATTCGTATTCGGCGATCGCTTTGACTTTCTCGGGATCGGCGGCGATTCCGCGGGCGCTAAGAAGATGTCCCAGGAATTTGACTTGCGGCGGCAGGAACTCGCATTTGTCTGGTCGAAGCGTAAGGTTGGTGGCGCGGAGGGCGTCAAAAACGATTTGAAGGTGTTCCAAATGCTCTTCAAACGAGTTCGAGAAAATGATGATATCGTCGATGTAGACGAGGCAGATTTTCCAGATATACGGGCGGAGGATTCGCTCCATTAAGCGTTGAAACTCGGCGGGCGCGTTTTTTAAGCCGAAGGGCAACACTTTGAATCGAAACAAACCTTCTTGGCAAATGAAGGTTGTTTTATCAGGGGAATCGACGTCGAGGGGTACTTGCCAATACCCGGCCTTGAGGTCGAGCGTGGTGAAGAATTTTGCGTGTCCCATTGCGTCCAAATAGTCGTCGATGCGCGGAATTGGGAATTTGTCACTCGGCGTAACATTGTTGATGCCGCGGTAGTCAACAACGGGTCTCCACGATCCGTCTTTTTTCTTTACCAAAAATAGCGGTGCGGCCCAGGGCGAGCGGGATGGTTCGATAAAATCGTTGTCAAGCATTTCTTGGATATGGCGACGGACAATCGGTCTCTGTTCCATCGCGGCGCGGTAATAATGGCGGGAAACTGGTTTTGCGGTGCCGGTGTCGATGTTGACGGTCAATTCGCTGGTAATAGTTGGTTTATCGCCGGGGAGACTGAAAACATCGCGGTGCTGTCGGAGCATCCGGAGGGCTCTTGCTTTTTGCGCGGTAGAAACGTACGTCTTTTCCGTCATTTTGTTCAGGGCGTATTCCAGCTTTTGTTGTGCGGTGTTGCCGGGGAATGATTTGTCCAGTGCGGCCGGCTCATGGTCAGTTATGTCGCGGTCGGCGGCAGCGGTTGCTATCTGACAATCGGCGTGGGTTTCGGAATACTCCAGCGTGTGCTTTGCCATCGCAATGAGTTGATTTGGTCGGAGTTTGATACTGTTCGGCGTATTGTTGATGAAAAGGAGCGGACAATGGCCGTTGGTGATGTTGACCACTGCGGTTTCGACTGGGAGCTCTGCGGCAACGTTATCCGTGGCGAGTGGTTGTACAATCACATCGGGCACTGTCGCCGATGTGGTGGGAAAAACGCTACTTTTGACCCATTGTTGGCAGTGCGGCGAAATTGAAACGGAAACTTGGGCGACGAGAAAAATCGGTTCGGCGAGCTCAGTAACCTCCAGCCGCCGAGGGGGCGGTTGGTGTGGACTAGGTTGAGCCTGCCGTATCGGTTGTTCCACTTCGATTTCTTCGGGTTGACTAAAAATATCAGATTTATCATCATAACAGCTTACTCGTTCGTCCTCTGGTATTTCCTCTAAAACGTTATCGCTAGCGGCGTTGAGAAATAATTCCGTTTGCGGGCGGATCAAGGCGATTACCTTGAGCGGCAGTTTAACGTCTTGAATTTCTATGTAATTGTCTTTGAAATTTAGAATGGCGTGGATATCGGGATGCGCGAGGAAATCGGTTCCGATGATGAATTGATCGTTTCCGTCGTCGTCAAGGATTACGCATTTGATCATGTGTTCTCCGAAGGCGGATTCCATCGTGACAACTACCGGGCCGTGAGCGTTGACTACGGCGCCGTCGGCTACTTTAATTTTTCCACAAATCGGGAGTTGAAGCGATTGCTTGTCGAAAGCGCGTTTGACCAATCCTGATGAGAGGACGGAACATTGGGCACCTGTATCGATGAGCGCGTGTGCTTTGACGGCTCCAATTTTGATTGGGATTTGAAAGGCTCTCGTAGAGGCGTACTTGCGAACAAACGATTTGGAAGATGGCGTGAGATTATCAATTTGACAAACGGACGAGCGGATGTGACAGGGATCTTGAAAAGCGCGGCCCGTTGCGTTCCAACGGACGATGCCGGGGCTAACAATTGGGGCGGCGGAAGCGATTTCTTTGGATGGAACAACCATATTGGCCGCGGACGTTGAATGATTGTTAACGCGTGTTTCGAGCGCAGGTACTGGCGCGGTGTTTGGTGCTGGAAGGGCGGGCAGGGTAATTTGCATTTCTGAAGATTGAGAACTAGCGCGCGATGAATCCGTCGGCGTTGTGACGCATGGAGCCGGTACCGCGTTGTAATGGATATGTTGTTCCCACGGCGCCGGAAATTGATGGTTCGGGTAGACGGCGTAGGTATTCTGAACAAAATCATTTGGGCGTTGTATAGGGTTACCTTCATAGAAATGGTTTCGCGCGCCGCGGGCGTAGTTCGCTCCTCGTTGGGGCGGTCCTCCGCGGCGGGGTCGCCAATCGCGTTGTCCGCGGACGTCGTTTGAGTTGTTTCGGAAATCTACTTGCCGTGGTTGGGCGGCGTAATTTGGGCGGTTTGGTTCAAGTCGGGCTGATTGTTGAGCGTTTTGCCGTTTGAGCCAGACGCAATCTTCTGTGTTGCGTGTGCGGGATTTGTGGGCGTCGCACCACAGGCCTGTAGGTTGCGTCGTACGTGCGCGGTCTCTGCTGGCGGATCGGTCGAAGCGGTTTGCGTACAGCTCTCTGTTCTGAGATGGATGGCGCGGGCTTTGTTGCCTATTGTTGAATATCGTTTCTTCCGGGCGTTGTCGAGATTTTCGTTCTTCATAGTCGCGGTCGTATCGTTGAATCAATTGTTCCAAAAGCATCTCCGTGCGCGGCGGTTGCGGCGGCGGTGGTTCAATTGCTTGTGGTTGGAAAGAGACGAATTTAGTGGGTGGCATCGCCGGGTTTTGCGTCCTGAGGTCCATTGAGGGAGAGCGCTCGCGGTAGCGATTTTGAGGACGGTCCATGCTGCGGCGGCGTTCAAAACGGCGGTCAAACGGCTGCGGCGACTTCGGTGGTGGTGCATCTTGATCAGCTTGATTTACCAGGATGGGTCGTTCCGCGGTTCCGATTTCGGCTTTAGTTGCGTTGAGGACACTACGGGCTTTGGCTACGGCGTCGGCCAGTTGTTGAACATTTGTAAAACCCTTTGCTTGTTCGCCAATTGTGAGTTGATAGAAAACAGGCATTTTAGTCAAAAAGGTATCAATTACTTGTTTGTGCCGGAAAGTTTGATCTTCATGCTGATACAATAGTTGTACATAAGTCATTACCTTACTCAGGAATGCGGCGGGTTCCTCTCCGGCTTCTGGCGTGATTGACGCAAGTTCGCGTTTAAGAGTCATCGGGTTGCAATCGGGCGCCAACTGGAACATGAGCAAATGTTTGGCGTCTTCGTACCGCGTCATATCTTGGATCATATCGCTCGGCGTATCGCGGGTAAGTTGGCGAAGGGCACTCATCTTTATGTGGTTAGAGGCGTCGTAGCCGAACTCATTTTCCAGTCATATGAAGAAGCGTAACAGGCGTTTGTTTGTTGCGGCGCCGTCGATTATCAGCCGATGCATATTGTCGACGATTGTTTTGATGCGGCTATCTTCTTCACGATGAGACGTGCGCGGCATGTCGTACCGGGGGTGCGGGTGTTCATAATAATCCTCGGGTGGGTAATCTGAGAAGCCAAATTGGTTTGCCGCGGGCGGTGGGCGTCTTTGAAGCGCGGAATGGTGTAAATCTTCATCGGCGCGCGTATTGCGGGCGAATTCGTTATTATATAAGGTATCCGTCGACGGTGCTTTGGGTTTGACTTGGTTTGGTAGCCTGCCAAAGACTGGAGCCGGTTCAGTTTCACGGAGAGTTTCGTTTGGGATATAAACATCTCTTGTTTCCTCGCCGTGAAACCGTGAGGACACCGGCGGCGGTCTTGGTGTAGGCGGACTACGCGCGTGCGTTGCGGCGGCGGTTGTGGAAATCAATTGTTGCATTTGCTCGGCGAGTGCGGCGAAACGCGCGTTAGTGGCTTTTGTTTGTTCTTGAATTTCGCGTTGAACGCGTAATTGTTGGGCTTGGAATTGATCGGAGACGGCGCCGATAATTTGATCGATGGTTTGTACCGTGGGGACATTGTTGGTTATACGCGCGGCGGCGGTGTTGAGGTGTTCCAGCGCGTCGGGTGCTTCAATTCGAAAATTTTGGACTTCGTTGGCGTTTGAGATAGCGAGGCTGCTGCGGTGATCATTTGCTGAAGCACGGGTGGCGGCTGGGGCTTGCGGTGGTTCAATATTGACAAAAGATTCGGAAGAGTCGGTTCTGGCGACAATTTGGTCATCATTACTTCGAGCCGGTGCGGGCGGCGGCGGCATTTGCGATGCGGGCGGCGCGTTGTGGCGGTTTTCGGCGGCGGGATGAAGGTTTTGGTTTACAAACCGCGGAGTTTGGGAAATATTCGTCGCCGCGGTTGGGGGAATAACAGTGCTTGCGGCTGTGCCGTCCCGTCCAGCGCGGGAGTGCTGAAATTAGACAAGGGCGGATTATGGGGCGGGAGGCTTACCGTGGGTACCGCTGTCGATTGCGTAATATTTGACGGTCGCGGCAACATCATCTGGTCAAAACTTAAGGCGCGGCGTGCGGCTGTGGCGGCGTTGGGAGAACTGGAGCGCGACGGAAATCGAGTGAAGTCCGGCGGTGTGTGGCTTACCATTGGCATCTTTTTTCTCAAGGTATAATAACCTCGTTTGTACCCTTTGGCGCAGCTACGGCGGGGTCGAATTTTGAATTCTTTAAATTCTTCGGATGCAACGCAACAGCGGGGAGCGGCAACGTACAATCCAAACGGTCACCAGTGTTATATCTTGTCTTTGGGTCGGGGCGGAGATGATGCGGCGTGAGCAGGATTGGGATTCCGAGGTTGCGTCCTTAATGTACGTGCGTCCCACGCCCACGTTTACCCGATTACTTAATTACTAGTACTTAAACCCCGACAATAATTCTCCCAACAATTAAAGAAAGCCTAGGTTCTTTAATTGTCTCCCTTCTATCTTACTAACTAAAAATGAAAGGGGCTTTCCTACCTATTTATTACTATACAATAAACGTACGAAAACTTACGTGACAAAACGCGACGGGCAAGGCGAAAATAAAAGTAACAATAATAAATATACTCCCACGCACGGGCGAGCAAAGACGAAAAGGCGTGGTGGGAGGCGGCTAATACGTACTAGTGGTGGCCGGCGGGGCACACAACTAGTAGAGAAAATAAAAACACACGTAAAATATACGTTAACGAATAAGTGAAGAGAGAGACCAGCGCACGCGTACCGGCGTGCGCTACAGTAAGATGGCCACTGGTGGTCCGCGTTGCTCTCTCCACTTGCCACCTGCGGGCCTGTGGCGCGTCTTGACAAAACAATAAAAAATCGGCGGAAAACACACTACAACACGATTGGGCCGGCTGAGTTATTACCATCAACATCATCATCGTGGTTGACATTGTCATCACCATTGGCACCATCAACACCATTGACGTTTTCATCTTCACTGTCCACCAGTCTACCATTGCCATTGACGTCGCACGAAAAATCCGAAATGGCAGGTATGGCCCTTTTTTCAAAAAAAGGAAAAACAAAAAGTGAAGACCAACAAAAAATAAAATTGGCAGATGATTTTTGTATATTTCTGGAGTCAAAATTATCAGAATTCAAAAATTCAAAACTTAAAATCAATGGTTTACTGTATTGGAATTAATCAAGTATGTATAATTTTTTGATACTGTATCTTACTGTAGTTTTGTCCTTTTATTTCATTCAGAACAAAATGATGACTACACTGATCGATCATTGATGTCAATGCCGCTGTTGATTTTTTCGCCCACTATTTTATCCATGCCATCCGATGACCTTGTACTGAAGAATGATGATGGTAAACTTTATGGAGAAAAAGAAGTTTTTCTACACTGGGAAAGAATCTTAAATAATCTAGTTCAGTTTTGAAATTTCTTCTTCATAAAGAATCTGGAAAGTGGGACTTGGCATTGCCTCCACATGCAAAGTTTTCCTACCTTTCTCAAGAGAAAATTTCTGAGATAAAATTGTACTGTAAAATAAATGGTAGATTAGGCTAGTTAATGTAGCTGGAATTTGGGATTGAAATTTTGGATTTTAGTGGCACTGGCAAAGTGGCACTCGGCAGTACCACCAGCCTTCAAATTTTTGTCCCAGTTCAACGACTAGTGGAAAATATTTTTTTTCAAAACAGGTATATGCCAATTGTGTTCGGCATCAGTGGCCATTCCTAAATTTACAGACAATGAATTGATGCAAATGTGCAACAATTAAAATTGGCCAAATCTGGCTGTCTGCCAAACTGCTAATGTGGAGTGCAGCATTTTCGCCCTCACAAAAATTCCCAAAGGTGCCGTCATGGGGAATTACAATGGAAATATGCTGAAAATAGGGCGTTTTGACCAAATGGTTGCATTGCTGGTCGATGAAAAAGAAAAAGGTCGAAAAGCCGAGTAAGATTCTTTTTATAAAAAATATTGTAGAATAATTATTGCATTATGGTATGGTTAGTGTCTCAATTTTTACCTTCAAAAATTACAACTTGAGCACGTAATTTGTAGATTTCAAGATGTTGATTTCAAAAAAAAATAGTTTTTTCTCTAAAATACTCAAAATTAATCAAATGCCAACTGATTTTGTGTTGTTGCCTTGACCTTGTGCATTGCCGGTTTAACAGGGTGCCCTACATACCTGCAGAACCTGGAAGTCTGGGAAAATTTTTAACGACTTGGAAATTTTTTGACTGACCTAGAAATGTCAAAGGTCCTTCAAATTTGGATGGATGGGCCCAATGTCAATTGAAAATTGGTAAAAATGTTTAAAGTAATGAAGTATTCATTTTATGGACTAATCTCTCTAGACTATTTTTGTTTACCATTGATTTCTTGTGTTTAGTCAGAAAAGGATTGTGCAGAACCATGTATACTTGATATCGGAAGTTGTGGCTTGTACACTGTCCATGGCGCCTTCCAATCAGGCCATAAAGCAGCTGGCTGGAGACTGGATTCGATTCTTAATACCATGTATTATCTGTTTAGAGATAGTCTGGCTGGACATGCTGATTTCATAGAAATCACAGGTAAATTATCCTTTTTACTTTGTTAACTTGTAATTACTGAATTGAGAAACTGAATTGAATTCAGACTCCTCTATATTTGCCAAGAAGTTCTGCAGCCATAGATGGGTAGAAAATGTTGACATGGTAAAGCAAGCTATCAAAATATTACCAAAGATGGCGCAGTATGTATAACAAGTTGCCAGAAAACCCATTGTGTCATCACTTGGAAAGGTTCACTTGGCAGTGGCTGACAAATTTATGGAAGTCAGCTTAGAGTTCTTCAAATCTGTAAGTGTGGTTCGTATTCTATGATTTGAAAACATTTTATCATTTCATCAGTCATCTCATTCTCAGTTTTTAAGTGTGTTTTTATTAATAACTTGATCTGTATAAATGAAATTCAATCCAAAAATGTAAACAAGTGATATATTTCTCAAAACTATGTGTATAGAATGCCAACAAATTATTCACTGCTTGTTTGCATCCAATTCTAATTTTTGTTCAGTGGAAAAAACTTTTCATTCCAGGTACTTGATACAATCAAGCTCTGGATGAACAATGGCAGCAGTCATTACATTAGACTGAACAACTGTCAAAGAAAAACAAGCTGCATTAGAGTTAAAGACATTGGAAAATAAAAATCAGAAACTGGACTAAATGGCAAAAGCAGAAAAGACGCTTATTGATATTCAAATAGCTGAATTGAAAAAATTGTTGTGAATGCTTTGAAATAAAATTCAGAAACGTGTTACCTGTATTATCATAAGAAACTTGTCATGTAAAAACATCTTTCACATAGAACAGTCTTTAAAAAACCTGAAAATCCACATAATCTAACACGGAAAATTTAGAATTTTTTTCTGAAAGTGTTGGTAGGTAACCCTGGTTTAAATAAGAAACTAATTATCGAATCTTGATTTAGGGTAACCAGAGACTGGTTTACTGCTAACAATGATGAGGGTTCATATACATGGTACATTTACTAACTATTACCATAAATCTACTTTTTGCACAGCTATCAATTGGACTTCGTGTTCGATGGTGTCAAATTTTCCATCGATGCTACAGCCGAAGACATTTCTATAGGACGGCTTATCAACCATCAAACTGATCAATGAAGTGTTTCAACCACGGCGCTATAGTCATTTTGTTACATAATTGTTATGCATAAAAGTGTAAAAAAATTTTTGTATTGTTTATGATAGACGTATATTAAATGATAATTTTCATACTTATCCTTATGCTTGGTGTTGAAACGAAAAAATTTTTTGTTATATAATAAAAAGCAGCACAAAAATTTGTGTAACGCGTATTTATTCCTCTTTTTTGAAGAATTCAACATGTAAGTGGTCGCTGGTAACTTTGTGACGTCAAAAATGGACTAGTTGTCAAAGTACAGTATGATCCTGCATAAATGATATTTCATTATATATAGACTTACAAGATTTTATCCACACAGACCAATTTATTACCATTATGACTATCATGACCGTATGACCAATCAGACAGAATTAGGCCTCTGATTAACTTTTTTG
Organism: Romanomermis culicivorax; assembly: GCA_963922205.1. NCBI lineage: Eukaryota > Metazoa > Nematoda > Enoplea > Mermithida > Mermithidae > Romanomermis > Romanomermis culicivorax. The sequence goes on along the minus strand of CAWUHX010000075.1, from coordinate 882,026 downwards.
AAAGCCTGGAGGCAGCACCCATCCTATTGGAGCCCGAGGGGTGCAATCTTTGAGAAACTACTGCTGGAGGAAGTCGTTCAACTCACTATATTTCTTTAAAATTTACAATATGATACTGTCTGGTAACATGATACTATCTGGCATGTCTGGTAATTTGATAACATCCCGTACATCAGCTGTCGACTATCTAGTCTACAATAATTCATTTTGCTAGTTTTTGCTTTCGTTGGATAGTCGGTTTGTCCTGCATTGTTCTTGAAAATAGGTCCAAGACTAAAATTCTGTAAAACGAGTAAAATACAAAAGAAGAGTAGGATCCAATGATCTAACAGTTTTAATCACTGTAAACATAGTAAAACCATTAGATTCTAAAAAGTCTGAGCATAGAATCTAACAATTTTCCTTGCAAAAATTTTGTAAAACAAGTTAGATTTTAAGGTCAGGACACAAAATGTTACGATCTAACAAGTTTGCTTCTTTTCAAGCGAGTAAACTCGTTAGATCATTAGATTGTTAATTTGAAGGATCTGAGCATAGGATCTAACAATCTAACAGATTCACTCACTGGAAAATCAGTAGACCCATTAGATTGTTAGATCTTAATTATCCGAGCATAAGATCTAACAATCTGGGGTTTTCTCACAAAAGCCATTAGATTGTAAGGATTCAAGTATAAAATTAAACAATCTACCGTTTTTACTCACAAAAATTTGTAAAAACAACTTAGATATTGAAGGCCAGGGCATAAGACCTAACAATCTAACGATTTTTTTAAAACATCCATGAGTCATACGATCTAACAATCTGAAGGCCCTGTCATACTTTACCGCGCGGTACCACCTCTGAAGTATGAATATGGTTTTTGTAATTTTTGCAGTGCCGCCATCAAGTTCCAACTGAAACGAAATTTTCGAACAAGCTATGTGTTGAAAAGTTGTAGCATACTGTTGTTGTAACATATTGTTGCATACTGTGACATCTATACATGTAGTTGAATCATATTTTTCACTTGAATGGTGAATTCTGACACTTGTCAAATTATTTTACCAAATTGATTACTTAATTTTCAATTAAGATTTACTAAGAAGTTGATCACTTAATTTGCAATGAAGACAGTCTAAAAATTATGAATATGCAAAGTAGGTGTAAACATGTTCCTACAGCAAGTGTACTCGCACATTTTGGTTGTGTCTTTATTCCCCCAACGTCTCTTTTCCACAAATATCCTGATTGTCCGAAAGTCCATATTCATTGTAGGGCCCAATTCCCCCAATAATGAATAAATTTCGTATTTCCCCCAAAAATGCATTAGTCCCTATTCCCTGAATGTCCCAGTTTCCCGAATACTAGCGAAAGGATGGATCCACTTTGAATCTGGGTCCTATACAGCAGGTCCGACCGGACCCAGATCATATCTGGATCCTGTATATAGCACATATGTGAATGAATAATCGTGTATAATATCTTCAATTTTTCAAAATCAATTTATATAAATTGATATTTCTCAGCCGTTCAAGAGCTATTAATCATTGGAATGAGGAGCAAATTGAAGGAAGAGCCCAAAATCTTTAGACTTGGCTTTTTTTGCAAGCTTCTATCTGCACCGTGCAGGAATGATTGATTTTAAATTTTCTTTTGCACTTTTAATTTTTCGATTTTTTTCGTATTTTCCATCTTTTTTGCATTTTTCGTATTTCACATTTGTCGAGACAAGCAATACACATTTTTGAGAAGAGAAAAATCCAAAAGTAAAAAAGCAGTACTGTACGGCGCTGCGCGGCGAAGTATGACAAGCCACCGCCTGCCTCGCAGCGAAGTAGGACAGGGCCTCAACAGTTTTACTCATTTTTTACGAAAGAAAAAAACAAAAAAAGACAATTTTTAAATACTTGGGACACGTTTTTTTTCAATGATTCCCTTAGCTTAACCACTGTTTTTGGGACACGGTTTTTACTCTTTCGGGGTAAGATTTTGCATCCGTTTTGTAAAAAATTGTACCCCGAAAGAGTAAAGCCGTAGGCATACTTGACCGGTTTTTTTGCGGCCGCAAATTTTGCGACCCGCAATTGCGGGTCGGTTGCGGCTCTCACAATGGCATACTTTCCCGCAGTTCCGCAAAAATGCGGAACCGGAAAACCGCAATTGTAAGCATAGTTAACCGCAATTTCGAACCGGAAATTACTTAAGAGATGCAAGGTTGTAGGTTTCCGAATCCAAAAGCGTCAAAATGCTTGGGTATGCTCCTAATTGCATGGAAAAGCATCCGTAGGTAGGCACATTACAAACGTTTTTAAAAATGGGGAAAATTTTTGGAAAATGAGGAAAAAAATTTTGGGTCCGGTTCTCATGTGGAAAAAATCAACCGCTCTAAAAACATCATGTTTTAAAAGCTTAAAAACACTAAAATAAACCGTCTATGAGCATTTTTAAGCGAAAAAAGACTTTAGAAAATTGGGGAAAAATTTTTTACCCCTATCGCCATTTGACGAAAAAGCCGGCGGGAAAAACAGTGTTCACCAAAATACATCTTTTCAGTTTCCGATTCCCGAAAATTTTTTCGACAATGAGAACCTTGCATAAATTTTATTCTTTGTTCCCGAATTTTTCTCCTCAAAAGATTCCTTTGCAGAAAAAAAACACTGGACAAAGCAAATTCTGGAAATAATTGAGTTTTCTAGTTGATAAAGATCAGGTATTCAGTGTTATTCAGCGCGAAACGGCATATACTGTATCAAGTGCGGCTGCCAGAACCGCAAAAAGTACTCCACTCGAGAACTCTTTGCGGGTCGATAAACCGCACTAAACCGCAATGCGGTTGCGGGTTGCCAACCGCAACCGTATTGCGGTTTTGCGGGTGACTTGCGGGTCGCAATTTTTGAAAACCGCAAAAAAGTGTGCGAGCCGCAGACTTTTTCGCCCGTTGCGGCTAAGTATGCCTACGGCTTGAAAAAGTGTCCTGAAAACAATGATTAAGCATAGGGAATAATTAAAAAACGTGTACTGAGTAGGTAAAAATGTGACTTGAAACAATTTTTTTGTGAAAATTTTGTAAAAAATGTGTAAAACCATTAGATTGTTAAATTCCATGACCCTCAGGCGTTTTTCAAATTTTTTCGAGAGAAACAGTCATCATTTTTAACATCCAAGTCAGTCAAGGAACATTCAGGTCCAAATTTACCTGTCACAGATTTTGGCGTACTTTCTACATGGAAGCCAAATTGGACCTTTCTAACAATTTTACCCCCACCGTTTTTTTTTGTTTTTCAGCTTTTCCTGTGTAAGAAAGAACAGAAACTTAATAAAATTTACGTTGCAACCGAAATCGAACTCAGAATCTGGTGTTTCAAAGGCAAGTATCATATCCACTCGACCACGCAGGCACAACTAAACAAGACTGAAAATAATGATTTGACGGACCCTTGATACTATTTAAACTAAAAACTTTATTTGGAAGAGCCTCAACAGCGCTGTATGCTAAGCCTAAGCCTAAGGAAAATTTTAAAGGAAAAACAAATGCCTACTCACTAATCACAGAAATCGGTGAAAATCGAAATTATCAAAATAACTCAGTAATGCCATTTGAAAAAGCAATGATAAACTGAATGAAAGGAAAAAAATGTTTACAATTACTCTCAGTGTACACAAAGAACAGGAAAAGCGTGAAAACAAAAAAAAACGGTGGGGGCAAAATTGTTAAAAAGACCCGTCAAATTTTACATGTTTGAAGCTTGGGGCATACTTTCTACATGGAAGTAGATTTTTACCAGTTGTAGCTTCGAGTGTTTTTTCTTTGTGGAAGTCAAATTTTACACGTTGAAGCCTCGGGCATAGTTTCTAAATGGAAGTAGAATTCTAAGGGTTGCAGCCTCGGATGTACTTTCTACATGGAAGTAGAATTTTACAGGTTGAAGCTTCGGTTGTACTTTCTATGCCCCTTCTATCACCCCTCACGCTTAACAAAATTAGGATTTTATTACATTTTTCGACCGTACTTTCTACACGCCCTGTATCGCTCCACACATTATACAAATATGAGTCATCGGCTATACTTTCTACACCCTTTGTATTGCTTCACACAGTTAAGGTGGCAAAGTTTCATGTATATGTTTTTGTACAGAAGTAGTTTCTATGTACCCCCTGTACGGGCCCATATAACTACTCCCAAAGTTTGACATTTTACAGTTTCCAGGATATTTTGGTGTACACATGTGTTCCGAAATATCGCAGTCAAACAGACAAGTAACACTGTAGCCTAATACTAATTGTATTCAGACAACTGTGGGATGTATATTTCAGTATGAAAAAATTGTAATCCCCAGCCTGCAAATCAGATAAGAAATTTAACACAATACGTTGGATATAAGTAGCTACAGATATAAAGAAGGAAATTCAGTGACAGCAGCATCCTCTGGAAAAGTGCTCCAGGAAGAATTCTAAATTTTTGGCTTTCTTCAATCTCTTTCTAAATAGCATAAAAATACACTAGATAACAGGAAATCAATAATTGTTGACATATATTTTCTACAATTCCATGGACTGAAACAAATTTATCATGGAACCTTTTTGACAAAAATCTGCCATGATTTAAAGCCAGTGGTCTTTTTGAACAAACATTTCTCAAAAAGACCTGAAGCAGTAACTTGTTTAAAGTCGGAAATACCTGGGAGGAAAGTCAAATGTTGATCTGAGAATTGGGAGTATCCTTTAACAAAACTGATGCTGGCACTAACAAAAATTTTGGTGGCGCTTTTTTATGCAGAAATCAAAAGGTCTGGCTCACATCTAACCACTGCCACAATTTCCTATCATGTGAAGGTAGCATGAGATTTTGGGAATGAATTGATTAGTTTGACATTTTTAGGAAATTGGAAACAGTTGAAATATTCCTAATCTGTCCAGCAGATATCCAAAAAATCCCAAATTTTTTTCAATAAACTTTTTCTAAAAATTAGAGTTCGTTCAGCTTGAAATTTTTCATAGGAACTATACCAAGATCACACCATAGATGGGGTTGAATGATGAATGAAAGGTGGGCTAGGCGAAAATGTTGGGGTAAAGTGTATAAAAAATTATGGAACAAATCGTGCTCTAAAGTGTGAGGCAAATCACAGGGCAAATGGAAGGGCAAATTGTGGGCAATTTGGTGGGCTAAACTTGGGGCAAACTGCAGGCTTAATCTTGGGGCGGGCTAAAGTCAGGTTAGAATCACAGATCAAAATACAGGGCGAAATCGGGGATAAATGGCAGGCTGAATCTACCAAACAAACTGCAACTGAATAGCTGGCTAAACAAGCACACAGCCATATGACGAAAGGTGGGCTAGGATAAATTGCGCCATTTTTTGGTGAAAACTTAATCCAAGGAATAGCAGCCCAGCATGGTAAAGAAAATATTGCTTCAAGAACAAATTTATGGATTTGCTGTAATACTTAGATTTTCTAGATGAGGCGTTAGGAGAAGATTTGGAAGAAGATCAAGTCAAAGTTTGAAAATTGATGTATTTTTAGCATTTTTCAGTGGTCTTGCTAGCCAAAAGATACCTCAGGATCGGATTGATCTCATTCGATAAATGAACATTCATTTTACATGAGAGAGAATAAGCCATCTTTTAATCCTATATTTACAGTGAATAATTGCATACTACACTTTTTCAGGTAGTTCAAAGTGTCAAAAATGAGCCGTAGAAACTGAAAAAATTCTGTTTATGTGCACTCGGGAGCACCTTACCATCAGATGCTGCAGAATTTTATTTTCAAATTTTATAGTTGGTGCATTTTTACTGTATTAGTTAAAGTTCCATGAAGATTTTTACTTCCCAGGTCTGAAGAAGGCATACTTATACAAATTTCTCAGAAGTCATTGCATTTTCCAGGTGGCTCTTGTATCTATATTCTGTTTTTCATAAAATGCTTCGAAATAGAAAAGTGACACAAATCAGCACAGTCGTTAAGATCGTTTACATAGAGTTTTTACTATAAAATTTTTCACTTGAAAAATTGTTAAAGGTTAGGTCAGTATACTCACAAATTTCCAGTCTTATACGACGTGTTGTTTATCAGAAAATCGTGAAAATCTGAAATACTACTTGCTTCCCACTTTCATTATGTAGAAGCATTTTACAAAAAAACAGGGTATAATCCTTGTGATACATTCATTATTTGCACTATCGAATTATCAAATAACTGACAGACTATAGTTTGATGTACTTGTTGAGGCAACCTTTTCCCGCCACTCGGGGCTTCAGTAAAAGTTAGGCTCGGTCTGGGACTTGAACCCAGGACCTTGCGGCTACCGTCCGCACGCTCTAACCAACTGAGCTACCCGAGCAGCGGGAAAGGCGCTCTCTTTCTGCAACAATTCGTAGTTGAGGTGGCTGCTTTGGCCACTCTCAACATCCCTCCGCCGTCGAGTTTGACGGACCGTCAAGGGCCACCAGTGTTGAGGCAACCTGTTCCCGCTACTCGGGGCTTCAGTAAAAGTTAGGCTCGGTCTGGGACTTGAACCCAGGACCTTGCGGCTACCGTCCGCACGCTCTAACCAACTGAGCTACCCGAGCAGCGGGAAAGGCGCTCTCTTTCTGCAACAATTCGTAGTTGAGGTGGCTGCTTTGGCCACTCTCAACATCCCTCCGCCGTCGAGTTTGACGGACCGTCAAGGGCCACCAGTGTTGAGGCAACCTGTTCCCGCTACTCGGGGCTTCAGTAAAAGTTAGGCTCGGTCTGGGACTTGAACCCAGGACCTTGCGGCTACCGTCCGCACGCTCTAACCAACTGAGCTACCCGAGCAGCGGGAAAGGCGCTCTCTTTCTGCAACAATTCGTAGTTGAGGTGGCTGCTTTAGCCACTCTCAACATACTAATTGTTTCTCAAATAAACATTTTGCCCTGCAAAAATGCAACAAAAAAATGCAAAAAATTTTAAATTGTAGAAAATGAGAAGCTAAACAAGAAAAGCCTGTATCAGGGCACTCCCAAGCACTTTCACTAAATGCCACAGAATTATAACTGTTTATAGTTCATACATTCCTACAATAGCTGTGGAAGTATTGGGTTGGCAAGAAAGTCTTTTCCTACTTAGCTCCGGAATGGAACGCAAAAATGCTCATGAAAATGATAAATCACTTCTCATATTGAGTGCAGCAATCAGGACTTTAACTTGAGAAAATGAACTGTTTTCATAGGATGCAGACAACAGGAAATTGCCTAATGCTAATCAGAAAATATGATACGATGATAGGAACTGATTTTCTTAAGCCAAAATGTCATTGTTCCAGTCTGAACACAGAAAGATATGATTTGAAATGACTTTGAGCATATAGAATGTGTCTCATCTGTCATGAAAACTGCAAAAATATAAACAGGAACGAAGATTGACCACACATTAACAGTTTCATAGAAAAATGACCAAGTCCACAAAAAAGATTTAAAATCATGTTTTTGGATATGTCTAAACAAGATCTACAGCTTCATGCCCACTTCGCCGCGTTTTGAAAGAAAAAGTTCTCACTTATCTCCGTACATGCACTTGTGGAGTGGTTCGGAGGGGGCATTAACCGTCAGCAGATTTGAGTTCACGTCCATGATTGACAAGATACGAGAAAAATGAGCAAGAGTGAAGAGAGAGTCGTTATGAAAATGACAAATGTAGTTCAATAAATTCTCTGAACAAAGCATACTTGATAGTAACATTGAAACATTAAGAAGTGTTGTCCATGCAAATAGTTTCACATGTTTGACTAATGTAGGTTGAAGAATATGCTACTTCGATGTTGCAATACTTTTTTTCATTATCAAAAACAAAAAAAATTATTTCCCCACCCCTGTCCTGGCTGACCCCCAGCCGAATTTCTATGCTGTGCATGTGGGCTTGTCTCGAAAATTCAAAGGGGGACCAATTGCTCTATGATGGTGGGGAAAAATTATCAACGGTGATTTCAAATTTTTATTTGTTTAATCGACTGATACAGAAAAATAAAAATCAACCTTTCATACTCCAATCATTTAGAAATGATCGTCGCAATGAGTTCCCAGCCAAACTTTTACTCAAAAACTATGGAAGGCATGTTGACTAAATTAGAGCAGACGTTTGCGAAATTCAAAAAGAACTTTGAGTCGCATTTCGGCATTAACTTCTTCAAAGGCTCGACTATTGCGATTCTTCAATTCAGAGTTTTTAGGAAGCGTTTATAGACTTTTCACTTGATAAAACACCAAGGGAAAAAGTTAAAACAAAAAATTGTCGATACGTTATCTTGCACTCACTTAACATTTTATTTAGTGTGTAATGAATAACTTCGCTTTCTTTTGCTGGTCAATACTGGTCCTGTTTTACTCAAAATTTCCTATGATGCCGACGTGAGTGATCTTGTACTCCGGTGGAGCAAGGCCAAATTCATTATAATGACCATAACAACACTTTGAGTAAAACTTTCAGAAACAAAGCTTTAATTATAATCTCACTGTTGCGTAAAATTTTATTTTCTTGCACTCTTATTGTCCATTAAAAAAAAACAAAATTGTGCACACCAATGCTGATCCTATCACAGTAATTTTTTAACGATAGAATCTTGATTTTTTTCAAGATGACATCTTGATTTTTTAAGATCATCTTGAAAAATGTGGTGCACTTGAAAAGAATGTCGAACATCAAATTAGTTTTACATATTGACTTTTTTCAATGCATGTTGAAATTTTTGCGATGCATCTTGGAAAAATGTTGTGCATCATATTCGATGGTAACGATTTGTTTCAAGTGATTATAAATTTTTTCGAGTGACCCTTATCGTATTCTATGAATCGCATCTTACACCAATTTCAATATCTGAGCTCTTGAACCTCTTTAAGTAGGTGAATGTTTCTTAATGCTCAAATTGTCTGTCGAACGCTTGTCCCAGAATCTTTTAATATTTCCTCGTTGCTGAGATACGGTCACTGCAGATCCCATTCATGTAAATTTTTGAGGAAATATGGTTTATGTGTAGAAAAATTGTGTAAAATTACTTGTATGCATTTGCCGAATCCACTATGGCATGTAAATATTTGGAATTTGCACGTAAAGACCTTCCCTCGTTACCAAAACACAACGAAATTAATTCGTTTCTCTGAAACCTCATAAAAGTATTGTCAATTCGTTGAAGTCGTGTAGAGATTCCTTTTCTACATTTTTTTGAGTCAATTGTTTGTGTAATTTTTCTTTACTGTCCTGCACATTATTGAAGAATTTAATCTTCTGTTCTCCTTTTGGAACATTTCAAATAACTGACAAGGTTGTCAATAGTGTATCGTAATTTTCACAGACCAAAATCTGACCATAATTTCTTTTCTAGTCAGAAATCGCCCCAACTCCAAAGCGATGAATTATTGGTCCCAAACAATCAAAATGAAGTCGATTTTCCAGACAACGTTTTCAGCCGTCAGAAACGGAACCCACACGGATTCGGGCTAAACATACCGGGGGCCGTGTACGAGGACTATTACGCCATCGACATTCCTCTGGAAGGCCCAGTGACAGAAGATGGTATTGTTGAAACAACTGCCACTAGAGCCAATATGACGAAAAAAACCAACACAATGATCAAAAATACAAAAGCAGCAAAGACAACAGCTGCGAAGATTGTGAAAAATATGCCGAAGGCAACACATTCGAAAACGATTCAAGGAAAAATTACGAAGATGGCAGTCGAAGTTAACCGGTGAAACTGGCAACACTAATCTGTACATGATACGTTTTTTCCTCGAAATTTTTATAAATATTATGACTTGAATAGAAGTAACCATCACTATTTTTGGGGTGAAAAAGCCTACAAAAACACCGTATTTAAGAAACGATCTCTGAGAGATTCGACCTTTGAAAATTAATAATAACTGAAAGTAAGATATATTGATTAGTTTTATACGCTGAGTATGACGGCAAGATTCGTTTCGCATAAAAGTCGGAATTCGAATAACTACAGTACTCCAAAGATCAGAAATTTTACAGTTTTTTAGATTTTTCAGCCTGTATAGTGTTTCGAAATATCTTTGTATCCAAATACCCATTGTTCTATATTCAGATAAGAGAAATAAATTTTAGCCCCTTACTTTACACTGTTTATGCTGTTTTAAAGTGGCAAAAAGTAAGTCGAAATAAAAAAAAGTCATTTGAAGCGGGGTATTCTCAAGTGAGCGATTCCCACGTGAGTGACTCCCCATTGAGTGAATTCCCAGGCGAGCAATTCCCATGTGAGCGATTTCCAATTGAGCAAATTCCCAAATGAGCGAATTCCCAATTGGGCGATTCTAAACGAGTGATAGAGAATGTAATAACACTTTCTTCACGTTTTGCTTCACCTTATATTTTTCATTGCATGTATTCGTTCTGTGTGTTGTTTATGTTTTCGTTTATGCATGTTTTTGCATTTTTGTCTTTGGCCTCTGTTTTGTTTCATTTTCTTTTTTCTTGTCATCTACTTTTTTCTTTTTCGCTCATGAAACAATACATTTCAAGTTGTCATTTTCAAAAAGCATTGTCTCCCATATAGTTCTTATGCAATTTGGCACGCTTTATTTCCTATTTAATTTTATGCTTTGTGATTTTATCTTCATTCTTGCCTACATTTCATCTTACGGCCAATGGTGGCGGTGTACAAAATTGTATAGGGCCGCGACGGCGAAATGGTCAGCGCCGTCCGGTGATTTGAACGCCGGCAGCGACGCAAAACGCCGAGCGGTGGGCGGCGACGTTCAACGCGACGCACCCGATCTCTTCAATCCGACGGCGTCTCATCCGTCACCGGCGGTTGCCGCTCAAGGACAAAAAAATTTGGTGATCGGAATAAAATTAAAACTGAAACATTGATCGTTAATTCGCGATTATAGGAAAGAAAATTTTGTGTGAAGTTAACATTTTCAGAATCAGTTTTTTCTCTTCTTCTGTAAATTTGAATTTGCATACCAATCATGTAAATATGATTATCGCTACATTGTGTAAACTTTGACAAAAAATAGTAAAAAAATTGAACAGAAAAAGTGTCCCTAATATCAGTAGGGTATCTCAAAAAGTTCTAGTGTACACTCCTCTGTGTTGAATTTATTTTTCCATTTTGTGTAAATCTAACTTTGCATTTTTTGCAAATATGATATAAATTTCACGACAACGTTATAGTAAGCGCATGACGCTGACCAAATTCTTTCTCGTTTCTTGTTTTCCTTTCCTCCTCTTCTTTCTTTTCTTCTTTCTCTTCCTTTTCCTTTTTCTTTTCGTTTTCTTTTGTTTTTCTTTTATTTTTCTTTTGTTTTTTTGTTTTTCTTTTGTTTTTTCTGTTTTTCTTTTGTTTTTCTTTTGTTTTTTTTGGTTTTCTTTTAGTTTTCCTTTGCTTTTTCTTTTTTCCTTTTTTCTATTCTTTTGCTTTTCTTTTTCTTTTTTTCTTGTTTTTAGTTTTCTGTTTTTCTGTTTTTCTTTCTTTTTCTTTGTTTCAAATTAGCCAAAAATATACCAATGCACGTGCATAAAGCAAACATACGGACCGCCGCCATCAGACACTGGTGATATTTATTGTACCATGCACCGCATCACATGACAATCTTATGAAAAAAAGCTAATAATATTCATAACATATTATATTCATTTTGGCATTTAGAGCATATGTTTTATTTCAGACTCTTCGGTCATGATTGAACGGTGAGACATATCATGCTATAGTGTTTATAATGTTACACTTATCCCGAGGGATAGATACTACAATTCGGACAAATGATCATATCGTAAAGCTTATTTATGCAAATTTGAGTGTAAATTAAGGCTGAGGGAAAAATGATCAGTGTAACTTAACTTATCAAACGAAGATTCTCTTTAGTTTATCAAATTTCATATCGTGTGTCTTTTTAGAAATGCTTCTAAATAATGAAAGTGAAGCGAGTAATATTTCAGATTTTCACGTTTTTCTGATAAACAATATATATCTTATATTGCGAGCGTACTGACCTCACCCTTAAAAATTTTTCGAGCGAAACTTTTTGCGGTGAAAGCTCTACGTAAACGATTTTGACGCCCGTACTGATTTGTGTCACTTTTCTATTTGGAATCATTTTATAAAAACAGACTATAGTTCTTGATATTGTGTAAAATTTCCATTGTAAAACACATTTGATGGACTATGGGGCGATAGTGTTCAGTTTAACATGCCTTAAGAAAACTTATGTTCATGTCAACAAGTTTCATCAAATGTGATTCTGTTATAGTTACAACGATCAAGTAAACTTTAGATTGTAAAGCACATTTATGCAAATTTTGATTCAAAGGAGGTTCATAATAAATAAAAATGTGTGTGTAACATTACTCAGGTTGATATAAAATATAGAATGCACCAAAAATTACAGAATTAAAAAAATTTTCAGAATTCTGAGAATTTCAAAATTTTTACTTTGGGTTTTCTCAACACAAATAGTCGATCAACTAGACGAGGTCACGCCATCAACTTATAAAACTGCAATGAAAAATAATCGAGCAAACTTTGATAGCACCATATGATGTGCAAACAAATCTGTTTGAACGTGCAAAATATGCTCTAGTTTTTCATGCATATTTGACTTGTAAAAAATCTTCATAAACTAAAGTAAATACTGACTATCTGGCGTGATGAACGATAAAAACCGTATAAAAATTAGTGTCTAACTGCGCAAGATATTATTGCCATCATTTTTTCGACATTTCGTGATTTTTTATTACTGTAGGAATAACTGATATTGTATGAAATTGTTAAATGATATAGGAATTTTTTTACAGTTTACGAGATTTGTATCCCAAGCCAGCAGGAGCGTTTCTATTGAAAATAGACATATATCTATAGATCTCGTGGAGATCTATCCAAAAACATGAGTTAGAAGAGTTAATCTGCATTTTAGACGGAGTTATGGATGATTAACGTTTGGTTAACTATTCTTTTTTTATAGTAATTTTTTGTACTAATTCACGGAATTTCTATTCGGAACTAAAACTCCAACTATTACATATCGGACATTAATTGAAAGTTCTCATTAGAATCTATTCGTGGATTTAATTTAAAAGACTGTATCTCTTTTTTGACGGAGCTATGGTTGATCAAAGTTTGATTCACCATACTTTTTTTACGCAAATTTACAGATTTTTATTCAGAATGAGCGGGACGTTTTTCATCCAAAATACTGAACATTCGGCATGAATCTACAGATGTCATTGGGACCTATTCAAGAACACAAAACAGAATAATAATTCTGCTTTTTTGATTGAATTGTACTTGACTATAGATTGGTTCATCATGCTTCTCTGTGTACAAATTCATAGAATTTGTTGGAAAAACGAACGCTTAAAACATATTAAAAAGAGCAACCATTTACAGATCCGATTGAGATCTATTCAGTAATATAATGTAGAAAACTTAATCTCCATTTTTGATGTTGTTATGGGCAGTTGAATTTTGATCATTCCAATTAATAGCATGGGTTTTATCAGAGGCAGCACCAGTTTTTTTCAAAGCTATCAAAAAATGGACGCTAATTTATAGACACCATTGGGAGCTGTTTGAAAACGTAAGTTAGAACAATGATTCTGCACTTTTACGGTGTTATGGATGATTAAAATTTGGTTCACCGCGCTTTTTTGTACAAATTTATTGGATTTCTGTTGCAGTATGATGTTCAAAATATGGCAAAGTGAGCATCAGTTATTAGGTCTTATTGAAATCTATGCAACAACATGGTTTAAGAGAATGAATCGCTATTTTAGATGTAGTTATGGGAGATATAGCCAGATTCACGTTTTTTTTTTCTAATTTAGAATTTTTATTTCAACAGCATTAATTTTTTCAAAAATATTGCATAGCGGGTATTAATCTATAGATCTCATTGAGGTTCAAAAATACAAGTTGAAATTGTAAATCGTTTTTACAGAGTTATGGATAGTTAGAGCTTGGTTCATCACGCTTTTTTGTACATTAACCTTTTTGCACAAATTTAAGGACTTCTGTCCTTAAACGAATGCTAACAATCTATAGGCCTCATTAAAATATATTAAACAATGTAATTTAGAAGAATAAATCTGCAGTTTTAATAAAGTTATCGGTGGTTAAAGTCTGGTTCACCATGCATTTTCATAGATCAACCCAAAACAATGGTATTTTTATTTCATCAGGGTGATCAGCAGTGTTTTATTTGGAAAGTATTGCAAAATGGACACCAATCTATAAATCTAATTAATATTTGTTAAAATAATAAATCTTCTTTTTTAACAGAGTTATGAATAGTTAAAGTTGGGTTCATCACGCTTTTTGGTACGTTAACTTTTTTGTACAAATTTACAGGATTTTTGTCCGAAACAAATGTTTAAAGTATAGCAAGGGCGTCAATTTATAGGCCTCATTGAGATATATTGAATAATGTAATTTGAAGAATTAATCTCCTGTTCCGATAAAGTCATGGCTGCTTGAACTTTGGTTCACTTTGCGTTTGCGTGCATTAATCCAAATTAATGGGATTTATATTTCATCAAGGCGATTAGCAGTGTATTTCTTCAAAAGTATTGCAAAATGGGCACCAATCTATAGATCTCAGTGGAATCTATTCAAAAATATAATTTAGAAAGCAATATTTCGGGCTTTAACTGGGCCATGAGTGAATAAAGCTAGGTTCACTAAACTTTTCCACAACTTTTTTATGCAAATTTGTGGGATTTTTACTCGAAGGGAGGAGGAATTTTTTCCTTTAAAATATTAAAACTTGGACGTCAATCTATATCTTAACGATGTCCATTCAAAACCATGATTTAAAAGGCTTTATCTTCATTTTTGGTGGAGTCATAGTTTGTGAGAGTTTTCACCGCGCTTTCATTTACAGTAATTTTTTTTTGTTTAAATTTATGGGATTTCTTTTCAAAATGGAGCGCCCAAAATATAAAACATTGCATATCAATTTATAGGTCTCACTAGGATCTATTCATAAATATAATTTAGAAGCATTTATTACCGCTTTTGAGGGAGCTATAGTCACTCAAAGTAATTTTTCAAACAGTAACTTTTTTATGCAAATTTAAGCATTGGTATCTAGAGCCAGCGAGAGCGTCTCATTCAAAATATAACAAATTAAGTTTAAATCTATAGATCTGATGGAGCCCTATCTAAAAACATAATTTAAAACATTGTATCGGCAGTTGTGTAGTTATAGATGATTAGAGTTTGGTCACCATACTTTTTCATCTGTGATTCAAGTCATGGGATTTGCATTCTATCAGAGCAAGCAGGAGTGGTTTCGTTCAAAATATAGTAAATTTGTATGAATCTATAGATCTCATTAAGATCTATTTAGAAATATGAATTAGAAGGCTCAATATTATTTTTGGAGGGAGATACAAGCGGTTAAAATTTGTTTCACTGTGCTTTTTTGTACAGTAATTTTTTGTACAAATTTATGATATTTTTATCTAGAACAATCATTCAAAATGTAGAAAATTGGGCTTCGAATTAAACTTCTCACTAAGATTTATTCAAAAATATGATTCAAAATACTGTATTTTTTTGGATGGAGTTGTAGGTTATTGAAATTTTGTTCAAAAATCTTTTCCAATATTCCAAAAAATTTTTTCCTTATTCAAAAGCAAATTTTTTGTTTGCAAAACTCGCCAGACAGAAAACTTTTCCGTGATAATACATTTTCTCGACATTTCTCATTGGTAAACAATATTTCATCATCGATCTGATTATCATTCGATTCTCTAATGTAGGTGTTTGCGGTTTTTTTACACAATCGTTTGCCGTGTGATAGGAAAGTTTATAACTGTGGGTGTTTTTTGCACTAATTTTCGTATTTTCTGAAAGAGCGCTTCGAGAGAATTCGGAACATGTAAATTTTCTTAAATTGAACAACTTGTAAAAGAGATATGATTGTTCAAAAATTTTGAATATGCAAATTTTGGTGTAAATTTCATTTTAGGACATGTCTTTGTGTAAACAGTGGAAGAAAAAGGCTATTAGATGAGTTCCATATTAAGGAATGATATGATAAAATTAAAAATTTGAATACTTAATACATCAGCTGCAGTTTTCGTGTTTTGGGACATCCTGTTTCACATTTTTGTTTTTTTTAATATTTTTAGATCTGATGATTGAAAAAAGTCGAAAGCGAAAAATTCCCTACTATTACTGATGAATTTTGAATCTGAAATGCCTTCAATAGCTTGAAAAATAGTTTAAAATCTTAATATTCGGAAATTTTTCGTATCCTAATTAGAATTTTAATTTTTTTCTAGTGATCAAAATGACTGAACTTATACAACATTTACTGCACACTGAGCCTGTCGATCAGTCCGGATTCCACAGTTCACAATCTATAAATCAATTCGTTAACGGCATCAACGATCGATTAACTAGCCATAGTCGAATAACGCCTTTTTCACACCCCGTTTTTTTCACTTATTTCTATTTGGGCTCAATTTTAGCATTGAACAAGGCCGGTTTAGCGGGAAAATTGGGCGTAGAAGAGTTATGGTATCAAATCAAAGGTGACGATAGAATTATTTTGGCCTATAAAAAAAAGTTTGGACCGGTCGATGAACAATTGGTTATCAGATTGATCGAAAATGGAGCTTCCGAAGAAAGCGAAGTCTACTTAACAGATCGGGATCTGAAAGAATTGATTTCCAAATCCAAGGTAGATTTAATATCTAGAGATTATTTGGATTTGGCGCAACATATTGATTACAAAATTGTGAGGTATGATCACAAAGGAGAAAAATACGTTTACAAAGAGTTAGAAGAAACAGAAATGTTGTCCCAATTGGAGGGTCTAGACCAACAAGCATCTTTAGTCCATGATGACATTTTCGATTCTATCCATGTTCAATATAGTGATGATCAGGAAAACACATTTTTTAACGAACGCCTCAACATGATCCACGGCGAATTGCACGAAGTTGTTCAATCGGGAGTTCGAGATGTCGTCGATCAAATTAGAAAATCATTTTTAGAACACCGGGGCAACCTACCATTGTTGGATGATCACGTTAAACAATCGGGTTTCGTGGCCGGAGCTTTGATGCTCGATCTCGAACAACGATTCAATTTCGATTGTTTCATCAACGAACCCACTTTATTGGACAAAAAGATCTTATTAAATTTGGTCTCCAAATCTAATACTCTGGATGGATGGAAAACCAATATTCCGGTGGTCATCGAATGTTCCAATAATCACCAATGGGAAAGATTCCAATTTCATATTAAAAATGGAGGTCTAGAAATGCATCCCAGTTTACAAAATGATCGAAGATTAGCCGCCTATATTTTGTTCGATATTTACAACGACGAAGTATATTCGGATCACTTACCCATTAAACCCTACGAAGGAATTATCAAAAAAATCATGGACCATAATGATCGATGGACACAGGACGGGGGCGTTGATCACGATTTGTTGGCTAGAGATCTGAAAAGAGAAATAGATTACGCTTCGAACGAAATAAATTTGAAAGAAAATCCATCTTTATTACATACTTTAATCTTGGGGCAAGTGATCGGTTTGGATAATGAACAGGTCGACGATAGATTTCGGTTTAATTATTTATCAGATTCGCTAGACGGCGGCGATCGAGAAATTCTCAAACAATCGGTTAAAAGTTATATAATGTCAACTCAGGATGGCGATAGATTGATAAATGTCAATTTAATCGATACTAGTCTACCGCAAGCCAAAAAAATTATCCCATTTTTCACCGGTAATCATTTCATGATGTTTCCTACGGGTGATCGCAGCCAATATTTGATGATCAATGTGAACCTCTTACAAGATCAATATGGAAAAGTTAAGGTTATCATCAAGCATCAAAAAATTGATACAAAACCCTACGAAGAACAATATAGCCTTTTGAATAGCGAGAAAAGTGTCCCCGAAAATGAAGGTTTCATGCTATTTAGCGCCAACCAAAATTCCATGTTCCGAGGTTACATGGAAAATATCATGCAACCTTATACCAGTAGTCTAGATTATTCCTTGTATCGATTGATAAGTTCAGGATCGGAAAGCGAACTTCACGCTTTTATACATGGGTTGTTGGCCAATCACGGAAAATTTATAAATACCAAAAAAGAATTAATCGCTCTAATGAAAGGTGCGATTATGAACAAAGCTCAACTAATACACCCTCCCATCGAAAACCAACACGCTTTGATTGTGAAAAAAGTAAGTCAAGAAGAAATAGACGAAGATTTAGAATACGAATTAGATGACAGTTATTCTCCGAGCGACATTGCCGAACCCGTCATCTTGATTGGCGCAAATTTTAAACAAAGTCATCAGTCGGCCGATCAATGCGTCGAAAATATCGAACGAGAATTCCGAGCGAGCATTTTCCAAAATTTAGATATGGCTTTCGACGACCATTCAATAGCGATGGCTGCCGTGATTAACAAACATACGGAAATAATAGACGAGATGGTCACTGTTCGAAGTGTCGAAACGGATCAAGATTCGATGGACATAGACAATTTTGATGATAATTTTGATCAGTGTTTCGGGACAAGACGCAAAAGAAACGCTGCATGTGAAATTTCCGAAAAATTCAAACTAAAAATAGACGGCCAGTTGAACAAGGAAAAATTCATAGAGTATATCGAGCAAGAAAGAAATCCACAACGAGCCTTAAATATGATCAAATTTTTTAATGACAATGTCGAGAAAACGGGATTGATTACAAACTCAAATCTGAAATCAAAATTACAAAAGTTCACCAGTGACAGCACTATGGTTAGGAAATTGAGCAAAGTTGGTCGAATGGGTCACTTTGTTACACGCACTTTTATGCTGAAAAATATCGGGGCCGACATCATCCACAAGAACTGGAAAGGACTGGCCTTGAATGCCGGTTTCTTGGCCGGTGGTCACTTATCTTTCGTCGCGGCGGAACAAACGGAAAAGTATGCTTTGAAATTAATGACCAAGAATAGACTGCTGACTGGTAAAATCCTGAAAGCTGCTTCGCCTTTTGTAGCGCGTTTAACAGGCATCTATAATATTTACGATCTATACCAAAATATAAAAGCATACAAATCTGGTTCCGAGGATGCTGCAGTGGGCATCGTCAATGATGCGACTTTTTTGGCGGTAGACGTCGCGGAAGTTGGCGCTGTACTCGCCGATGGACTCGGCCTCGCTGCCATCGCCGGACCAGTGGGCACAGTCATCGCCGCTATGGTCTTTGTCGGGACGGATATTTACACGTCGGTAAAGGCGGTCAATAAAGTTGATGAAACTATTCATTTGAGTGCGTCTGAAAAAATAACAGAAGGCCTAAGATCATTTTTGGGTTTTGGCATCGACGACTATTTTGTGGAAATGAAAGATGAAAAATTGGTCAATGAAAGATTGGTTAGTCAAAAAATTGATTTAATGACCAAAAGTGACCTAGATGTTTACGTTTTCTCCATTGAACAAGGCTACGCTGATGAAAAATTTGAAGATAACAATATTCTTTTGACGGGAAATGACAAAGTTTGCTGGAATAGGGCCCGACCGGAAAATGTTCCCAAAAATCTTACCCTAATGTGTTTTACGCATACCCCTATGGAATTCAAGAAAGCCGATATGACACTCACTTACATCACCCCTTTCGCTATTCCGCTTCTCCCCGTAGCAGCACCAGTCGATTCTAACCTTGATTGCCAAATGAGGGTCATGTGCCAAAATGCTATAGGTATTGTGAAAAAGGACATAAAATCCAAAATATGTAAAAGCCTCATTCAAATGGGAAATGGTGTCGATCGAGTGGAAGGTTCGCCTCGGTGCCACAATACTTTCATTATCGGAAATGGTGACAAATATGTCAATGGTGGCGAACATGGCAATACATTTATTTTGAATTCAAATTCCACGACTGGTAAAATTAATGGTCGCGGAGTGTCGAACATTATCGACCTCGGCGATTTCGCCCAGAACTTTATGGGTTCATTGGATGTGCATATTGAATCAACTTTCCCAATCAAATCTACAGACAAATTTTACATCAATAATGTTTTCGACATCATTGGTAGGCGAGGCCGAGCGGACAGAATCCGATGTCACTGCAGGACGTCGTTTGTTGACGGCAATGGAGCACTAGTCGCGCCTCGGGACTTTATAATATTGCCCAAATCAGCTCAATGTTTCTATAATATGACCATTTCGCTATCCAGTCATGTAAAAGTTATAAGTAAGGCTCGACGTGGCGAACTGAAATTTGTCGTAAACAACAATGAACCCGGAAAGATGAGAGTCGAATTCACAAAATTTTCGCATACAAAAAATATTTTTCTACTGAATTTTAAGAAAAGTGAACTAAAACGGATTAGAAAGACGAAGGGCGAAATAATTTTGTTCTCGACGAAATGTACCCTCACAATTTTGGGTATGAAATTACGTCAATCGGAGTTTAGGTTCATCGATGACGGTTCAACATTGAGAATTGATCACCACGGTCAACATTCTTTGTTTGTGAGATCTAAAGAAACAGATGTCAATTATTTGATAGATCACTATGGAAATTTGGCAGAAAATTTGGGCATATTCATCACAATATTCCTCGAAATGATCAACGAAACAATATTCATTGGTCATGGCCACAGAGCAATGTTGTCCCAAAATAATCACCATGCTGTGAATATTATTCCGAATGATCCTGATCATGTGAGCCATTTGTACGCCGGCAAAACCAGTGCAATTTTCCAAATTAATTTCAGACAAACATCGAAAGTAGTTATTCATTCAAGTCGTGAAGAAATCAATTATGTTAAAACCGTCGATTTGAAACAATTGTCACAATCATTACCTGTTTTGCATACTTTGGGCATTGAACTTTTTCCAGATAATTTGGATATACATTTGCGTGTACTGGACAAAAGTCCGAATGACACCCGAAACATAGGCGTCGTAATCCTAAAGAATGCTTTGCCTTGGTACCAAGACTTTCATATCATTCGTGACCAGGCTCCACTCACGATTAAGGTTGGCCGAACATTCAGTCTAGTTCCGGTGCCGCTCATCATTCCCGCCGATGTGGACAAGGTACTGATCAATCCGAAAGACGTCGAACTTGGCACAGAAATCATCATAAAAAAGAATGTGAAAAAGTTCAGCTTTTTCAAATATAAGAAAGCTCTAATTGCTACAAACCACGAACTATCGCAAACATCGATCGATGAAGAATGTGCACAAAAATTGGCCAATGTCGAATCAAATAAAACGCTATCCATATCAATGGTCTCGTTGATGTGCCCATCCTCGAATGATCGATCAATTTTTGCACAAAATGGAAATTCCGATATTACAACAATCATATTTCAAGATTATTTTGGTGTTCAAAATTATCAAAAATCGAAAATTATTAGTGGCGATCAAAATTTCGATTTAAACGTGGCGAATGTGCGCAAAAAATTGATGCCCTTCAAATTCATTCTTCTTTCGGAGAAGCTACAGCTCTATGATATATTGCATCAATGGAGTATTTAAACACACTGTTGATATTTTGTTTTTGTTGTTGTTATCGTTGTTGTTGTTTTATTTATCAAAAATATAATTTGTAACCAGGTATCATCGATAAGTAGTACTGTTAAATATTCGAAACATGAAAAAAATACAATACATGTCAATTCTTTGATTGGCACAATTCTCTGATCGCATCATCAGCTAAAAAGAAAAAACTGAGTTGTAAAGACCAGTACAGGGGGTACACAAAAGACACCCACGTCATAAATATGAGCCGCATATAACATGTGGGGCGATATAGGCATGTAGAAGATATAGATGAGTACGAAATTCTATCCCATTCAGGGTCACACAAGGGTTGCAGAAAGTATGATTGCGGCTTTAATGTGTAGAATTCCACATCGCTGTAAAAAAACCGATATAGGTCTGTGAACGTCAAACCAATGACTTTACCTAAATTTCTACTCAGATTTTAAAAATATGAGAAAGTCGATGTCAAATCAACATAATCAAAAAGTACAAAGATAGCTCGAGGTTTTAGAATTTTGGGCAAGGTTGTCAGTTTGATTTTGACCTGCCTTTGCTGTGCTTTCTACGTGGATGTGGAATTCCACATGTTAAACCACAACCATACTTTCTACACACGCGTATTGTCGCACACGTTACAAGGAGCCTTTGTCGGTCCTATACATATAAAGTGAGCATCATTTGTGTACCCCCTATAACTACTATTATTTGTTTATTACTCATAAAAAACTACGTTTATTTAATTAATCAGAGGTGTCCATAATGAAACCTATTTGTTTTCTTGTCGCCCAAGCTTTTAGCTTCGATCGATCATTGTTTGGACGAAAGAGAAACGATGTTGATAGTTTATTGTTCTTTCAAACATTTTTCGTTCATTTTCTTTTTGATCAGCAGCATCACATCCATAGGATGGAAATTTCTTCCAAAGATAGCCATTTTCATTGAGCTCTGCTCCAAATGCTCACACATACCTCGACATTGAGCAGTGGTTGGACAGCTACGGCACCACCCACAAAATCCTTCAACACTTATGACGATACCAAGGGCTCTTGCTCCAAGGAGGGAGGGATGTTGTATGATACGATACGACTACTATCGAAAACAATATTAGAATTTTTAAGAAGAAAAACCTAAATTCGACATCCTCCTATTGAAAACTGTCGTTGATCTAGGTTTGATGGTTTCCGAACGAAGTGCTTCATATGAAAAATCGAAATCTCCGAAAATTTTAACCCAGTTCCAGAGATCGAGTGATTGTTTGAAATATATTTACAGGAAAACGTCAAGAGGTATTCGGATACTCTCTTTGCTGTATTGGAAAAACACTACAATCTACTGTCCTTTGGTCTTTTTTCGTCCGGCTAACATCACGTGGTGTGAAACAGTACGCCTCCAACTGTAGAGCAATTTCTCACAGCTTATTTATTTTGTTACATTCAGCTCGCAGCTTCGATTTTTTCGATCAAATTCCCGAAGAGAAAAATTTTTAATGTATCTTTTCTGAGGCACCCTTTTTCACAACTAGTGCAATTTGATCGACGAAATTTTATCAGTGATTCGACTACTCACATCTCCTCTTTATTCGTCTTATCTGAACGCTTTCAGTGCTTCCCGCATCCCATTAATGGCATATTTAGTGGCACTACACAGCATTTTTGTATCAACTTTCAGAATGTGCAGGCACCCAAAACGGTACATTAATTTGATTTAAATTTTAACACGATGTGTCAGACATTAGTGGCAACAGAAATCAAGAAAAAATTCTGCGGCATCTTATGGGAAGGTGCGCTTAAAAAGGCCCCAAATCACTTTTTCGGTTTATTTTGACTTCCATGTTGAAACATTAGAATAAAAAGTGTTAAGTAAGGAATCAGAAAATTTTTTCTGCCTTCATATAGGCCACGGTCTTCTGCATGTAATGAACTTTTGGCTTCAGAATCAAGTCTTTTCTGAGCTGTGATATTTCGAAACAAGTGTACAGACCGAAAAATGCCAAAAAATCAGGAAATTCCAAACTTTTGAGTACTGTAGCTATGCAATTTTTGATTTTTATGCGAAATGAATGCTGTCACGAAACTCAGCATGTAAAACTACTCAAAATGTCTCTTTTTCAGATATTATTACTCTTCAACTTATCATATAGGTCAATAGAGCAGAAGGTAGAATCTTTCAGAAATCGTGTCTTTTTTCGTGATCTTCACCAATTTCGGGGCCATTGATTTTACCTTGCAACCTTTTATCTTGTTCGACGGCAACTATTCACTGTTATTTTTCGCCGATTAGTAGACACTTGTTTGGTGATCATGGTCGACAGGATGGTCATTTGTACAGCATTTTTTTCACTGATGTTCTACTGGCTCCTACATGACACTAGTAACGATGAAATTTCTTATAATCTTGGCAACTTAGGTTTCTAGTTTTAGCATTTAAAATCCATGGAACGAGCTTGACGACCAATTTTTGCCTACATGGTTGTTGATTGTGCGTTGGATTTAATAAAGACTTGTATTTACTCGAAAATCAATATCCCAGATCTATAGTAACTTGTTTCCATTTTTTGATAAATATTAATTTTCATATATTCATTTTCAGGATGACTTCATGCCACACAATTGTTGCCATTCATTGTGTGATAGCAACAGCGCTGCTTCATATATTGAATCGATTCAGCCACCATACCGCATTAGATGAAAGTATCATTAAATTAAGGTGGCTGAATTGGGACAATCGCTGAAAAGCTCTAGCTGTCGAATTACATCAGTGGCTCAATTGACTTATAGTCTGTTTTTTATAAAATGCTTCCAAATAGAAAAGTGACACAAATCAGTTCTGTCATCAGAATTGTTTACATAGAGCTCTTACCGTAAAATTTTTTACTCGAAAGATTGTTAGAGGTTAGGTCAGTATGCTCACAAATTTTCAGCCCTAAATGAAATACTGTTAATCAGAGAATCGTAAAAATCTGAAATACTACTTGCTTTCCACTTTCATTATTTAGAAGCATTTCAAGAAAAACAGACTATACGTGGCTGAAAAACTTCAGAGGCTCAAACAGCACTGCTAGCTAAATCGAAACATTAGCTGAAAAGCAAACGGCACTGCTCGCTAAATTCAGACAGTGGATGGAAAGCTTCAACAGTGGAGTCATACTAAAGGCTCAATGAATACGGAAGGCGAAAAACTTCAGAAGCCGCTTTCACACTAGTAGGTCAATTGAGATTACATAGCTAAATTGCGAGAGTAGCTGAAAATTCATTCGAAAAGCAGAGGTGACTGAGAAACAATGGCTGGAGAGCTTTGGCATCAAATCACATCAGTGGCTCAACTGACACAAGTTGCCGCATGAATTGAATTCGTAAACACACTTGATATGTTGTTGCTGTTGTTGTTGTTTTGTTTATAAAAATCATAATTTTTATGCCCCAAGTCTTCACATGTGATACGTTACGTCTGCTCAATTACAGCGCAAAAGTTACACCGCAATTACACCGCAAAATTCAAAACACAAAAAATATAATACATATCAATTCTTTGATTCGCATGATTCTTTGATCACATTGTCAGCTAAAAAGTAAAAACTGATGGGAAAGTGAATAACGCATTTTGAGCAGTTAGTCCAAGGTACATGGAATACACTAAAAATAACTACGTTATTAGTATAGGTCGTGCATATTATGTATGTGCTGATATATGGGGTGTAGTATAGTCATGGCTTCAAGATGCGAAACTCCACATGTAATATCGTAAATAGGGCATGTCATAATCATTTGTCAATTTTCAAGAAGGATCAGCATGTTTGTATACGGTATGGGTCAATGGTTTCAGAATGTCGCGAGCCGGATCTTACTGTGTGTGATAAAAGTGATTGAATCATTAATGTTTCTACGTGTGCAGCCGTCTTTTGATCTGTTCTTTTGTGTAGCACGTGTTTGTGATAAAGGGTCGATATAAATTTGTTGCCCAATAAATATAAAATCAAATTGTATTTTCTAGCCTGAGTATCAGTTGCAAACCCTAGTGCAGTAAGCTAGAGCTTTCCTAGTTTATACATCCGGAAGCCTCTAACCATTAAGGAAAGATCGATGGACAAGTGGACGTAATGCTCTCTGTGAGAAACGTGTTTACACATACTTTGCATATTCATAAGTTTTCCACATTCATATCTCCATTGTAAATCATGTAATCATTACACAACCTATAGTCTCTTTTTCTGGAATTCTTCTGAATAAAAAATTGGAAAGCAAGTACCATTTTATAATTCTATAATTTCCTTACTACACGAAGCGTCCCATGGGGTTGGAATTGTTTTGAGCCTACTCAACTAACCCTCACCAATTTTTTACGCCAAAAATTCTACTGTAAAAGCTCTGTGTAAACAACTTTGTAGGTGGTCTGCTTTTTTTGTCCATTTTTCAACTTACAATAATTTTCTAAAAAAACGGACTATACACATGTCTAATCGTCCCGAACGTCCATTTCTGAAAACATCATTAATAATACTTTTGGGATAAAATTACAGGAAAAACTTCACTGAAAGAATTTCTGAGCGCATGGCCAAAACTTGCCAATCGTGGATTTTTCAGAATGTAGGATGAATTCCTCATCAAGAGCATACTCTCTTTGCTGTACTTCCTCATCATCAAGGGGGGGTTGGGGTATTGACTCTCAGCAGCTTTTGATCAACCCCCAGAAGATTTTTGCTGACCCCGGCAGATTTGACCCTCCAGCAATGGCAGGGAAGATGACGAAGGAAAATGAGCAAGAGAGGAAAGAGTGTCGTCATAAGAATGGAAAAGATACCGTAGTTGAACGGTGTCTCCAGACGAAGCATATTTGGTTCCAAAGAAGTGACATTAAAACTAAATGCTGTCCGAGCACATTATTTCACATATTTGACTAATATAGATTGAAGAATACGCTGCTCGGATATTAAAAGACCTTTCCTTTCAGAAATAAATCAAAAATCAAAATTTTTTTCTATTCCACTACCCTCTGTACTGGTTGACACTCCCACAGAATTCCAATACAGAGCATGTATGATCAAGAGGCATGATAAAATAATATCTGAAAAGTGTCATAATCCACAATTCATCTACAAAATATGATTGAACTGCATATACAGATGTTATAGTATGCAGCAATATGTTATAACAACAATATATTATAGCTTTATAGAACATGGGTTGTTCGAAAATTTAATTTGAGTTGAACTCGGCAAACATTAGAAAAATCTATCCATACTTCAACGGTGTGCCGTGCAGCGCTGCTTTTTAGTATAAATAGAACAAGCGGCTCCGTGCACCGCGCCTTGAAGTATGACAGTGCCTTAAGACAGTCCACGAGTCTCGAAATCGAATTCTTCTGCGTTTGGTACACGTTTATTGCATTATTGTGTGATCGATCAAAAATTACTCTACAATACACATTGGTGTAAAAAGTGTGGTAAACTAGCCATTTTAGTCTAGTAGTTATCGAACCCAAATATTAGTTTCAGGAATGATGTTCGGTTCAAGTGTAGCCCTGATCTCTCTGTTGATTGGCCTAGGCAGGCACAGCCTTCCATGCTTACAAAGTAGGCAAGCTTGGGCTGCTTCTCGCCTGTGGTCTACTCATCCCAAATGGCATCTTAGAGATAAGGTGTGGCACATGAGGAGCTGGCGCTATTCAATTTATGAGGTAGGTAGCCAAACAAGTCTTGCTTTGGCAGGCAGAAGCTAAACTGTCGAATGTGGCCTCCACTAAGTTGATCAACATCGATCTTTTGGCAAAATTGTCAGTTTGAATTTGACCCTCCCTTACTATACCTTCTACAGTGATGTGACATTTTGCACATTAAACCTACTTTCTAGAAAAATGAAAATGCCAAGACCATACTTTCTACACCTTTATCCCCCGACACAGTATAATTGACTTTTGTCGGCGTTCATCTACAACACGGGTATCACTTGTGTAATCCTCTACCGTCCCGTTTAAGTACAATTATAGTTTTTCATCCATAAAAAATAAAGCTAAATTCATTACTTGCATCCATTTAGAAAAACTAACTTTTTCTCGCTGCTCAAACTTTTTGCATCAACCAATCGTTGTTTGGACAAAATGGCTACGACATTGGTGGTCAATTGCTCTTTCATACGTTTTTCACGCATTTTCTTCTTGGCCGTTATCCTGATTTGATGTAGCACTTCGGCCAGACTCATGATGGACATGCCCAAAAATAGACCGATAATACCGCCGAAATAGGTGAACAAATCCAATAGAGTGAAAGCTTGAGTTTCGTCGATGACCCGCATATTCATCGATTCGTAGTGAAAGTTTACCTTGATAAAAAGATTTCGGATGAGTTTTTGTCACAAATATCTAAATCTCACATGATAACTTACTCAACGAGTTTTGGGCAAAAATGATGGAGAAAAATGATTGATTAGAAAATTTTAACAAAAATAAAAAATAGCAACTAAATAATATTCCAAAATATAATAAAATATATTAAATATGCAAAATTTATGCTTATTTTTCAAAAAGTGCGCTTTAATCAACTAGACCTTGCAGAAATGGAGCTCCAATTCGCTGAATTTTGCAAAAAAAAGAATGCTTACCACAACGAAATTATCCTCCAACAGTTCAACTTTTGTATGCAACTCTTCGGCGTACATTTCAGCTAGATGGTCGGATGGAAACAGTAAGCTGGAAACTTCGAATTCGTATTTTGTATCAATACATGGTTCTTCACATATTGGACAAGCGGCATCAGGATTATTTTGCAAAAAGTGCTCTTCAGCCTGGAAAAAAAAGAAAATATGGCATAATGATGAACCAAAGCAGACTTCAATATCTTACGTAAAGCAAACAAGTCATGCTTTCTCCCCAACAAAATTTCGTAATATTCACTTTCTCTTTATTGATATAGACATCTTTCTGATTACGATAGGCGGTTGTCGGGAAACATTTGCACTGTTTCCAAACGTATTCGGTGAAACATTGTTGGTAGCAAGCGCTTTTAAAATATTTCGTCGCTTCGGGATTCAGATGCAAGAAAACGAAATCGGAACATCTTCCTGCATGTCAAAGGTTATGATATAATATTATGCGGGAGAATATTAGCTTTACCCAAATTTGACGTCCTCCTGTTGAAAACAGTGGGTTTCAGTACGACATTGGTATCGAAACCAGGGCTAAAAGACAAAGTCGGCTCCAAAACGAACCAAGGTTTGACGCCCGGGTCGTGGACAATGGCCTTGAAACCGGCGCCACTCCATTTTCGGCCGGCGCCGCAATATTCGGATTGGTTGACATTCAATAAGATACGAAAACCATTATGGGGCCCAGCGTTGATTAGACGACGTTGCGAATAATTTTTCACGTCCAGACCATACCCATAGAACGGTTGAATTGTTCCTGATGTGAAAAATTTTTTGACCAATTATCATAATTTGATGATGAAGATATATACTTACCATTCTCATTAATGGCTCTTACAATATCTTCTCCTAGGTTGAATGTGAAACACACTTCGTGATCAATGGCCTCATTGATCAAAACGCTTGGACAATCGATTTCTGTGCTATTCCACCAACATTTGGCTGCACCTGCTTGCGAGTCGAAGGCCGCCTGTCGCAGACCCTGGACCAGGCCCCTTTTCAAGAAATAGTTGTCACCTTCGACCTTCAGGGCTTTGGCGTAGTTGCTGAGCGGACCATCGTAATAGCATGTTTCATTGTTCTAGAAATGGTACACTCAATGAAAAACATAGTGTCCATGAAAACCTTCACTAAAGTTCTATTACTTCTAAAGTCAGATCATCGATTTCGGATGCATTCCATGTGGACAAGGTGGCCATGACACGCATAAATTCCATACTGCCGCCAACCACCGACCTTTTGAACGGGTTTTCATTACAAAAAGTAATTGCCGGGTAGTCAATGTGATCCACAACTTGGAATGTTGTTGCTGTATTGACGTCCCATGCCGTATAGGTCAAAATGCTGTTCGTACACAACCAAATGCACAAACAAAACATGCAAACCCATACGGTGGCCCAAATGATCCGGTACCCCAATGGCGGAGGGTAATTGCCACCGATGTAGCGCAAGCCGTGGATGGAAGTGGCGTCGCAAAAGTCGCGCCAAGTTTCTATTTTTTCGCCGTCTTCGTCAATTTCGGGGCCGTCATTTTTGTTTTGCGATAAGGATGATGAAGTTTTTTCATTGTCGTCATTCGCCGAATAATAGATCACTTGTTTGGTGATCATGGTCGATGGGATGGTGATGGGCACCACATTTTCTTTCACCAATTTTTTCTTAGCCGACATTACGAAAGCAGTATATTCGAGCGCGAGTTCTTCTGTAAAATTGTTGAACAGAGGGAGTGAGAGAATGACGAAATTTCCGATCATTGTGAAATTTTGTCCTGGCAACTTTGGTTTCTAGTTTGGGGATTCGATTTCTCCGGGAAACGAACTTGACGACTAATTTTTTTGTGTACCATTGTTCATTGGGTGCTTAATTTAATTAGTGTCATATAATTTAAAATCGACACCTTGAAAATACAGTAGCACTTACGTTAATGGTCAAAATTAGAGCCCGCTGTAACTGAAAATGCACTTTCTGAGAATTTCGACTTCGCATATTACATTGACCAAAATTCATTCTAATGACAGGTCGAGGTCTCACGATATTTTTGGAATTGTCGATAATGTGAAAAATTCATTTTCACCACGCTCGATGTCCCAATCGATACAAGTGGCTGAATTGAGACGGTAACAATAAGGCTTCAGTAGCCGAATCATGCTACATCGATACAGGTGGCTGAAATGACAAAATGGCTTAAAAACATCAGTGGTCGTCCCAAATCGCACAAGTGACACTATTAATGCTGGTGGCTGAAATGAGAGAGTGCATAAAAAAGCTTCAATGGACGAATCCCGCCAGTCACTCAATTAACACAAGTGGCTGAAACGAAGCAGTAAGTAAAAAGCTTCAGTCACCGAATCACGCCGGTGGCTCAATCAATGCCAGTGGCGGAGTTGCGGCCGAATTACGCCATTGGCTCAATGGTCACTAAACTCGTGCTCAATTATGACTGTGGCTGAAAAGCTTCTGTGGCCGAATGACACCAGTGGCTTAATCGACACAAGTGGCTGACTTAAGACAGATTAATTAATGGTTTTTTGCAGTTCATTTCATATTGAGTACCCTACCGTCTTCCAAACACTATCTCACGTCAGCCATCGCTTTTTCAGAGATAGAATCCATTCAGGTAACTATATTATTTCAACTAGGTCGATTCAGCCACTCAAATTTACATTATACAATAGTGAACTGGTTTTTATGCCACAACAGTGTTGCAGTTCATTTTTTATAGCCTATTTCTAACCAGTGTATCGATTCAGCTAACTGCATCATTTCAGCCACTGGTTCGATTCAGCCACGCAAATATACATGATGCTGTAGAGAAGTCGTTCTTATGTCATCATACAGTTGCAGTTCATTTTTTGATAGTCTATGTTGCGATCATTGTACTGATCCAGCCAAGAGTATCATTTCAGCCACTGGGCCGATTCAGCCACTGAAATATACATGTTGCAATAGGAAAATGGTTTTTGTGCCACCAAATTGTCGTAGTTCATTTTTTACAGATGTTACACTATACTGCAATTATTCAACCGACTCAGCCAACAGCATCCTTCCAGCCACTGGATCGATTCTGCCACTCAAATATGGAAGCAGTTCTTATGTCACCAAACTGTTGCAGTTCATCTTTTGGTAGCCATTACACTGTGTTTTAACCCCTGTATCGGTACAGGCAACTGTACCATTTCAGCCATTGGGTCGATTGAGCCATTCAAATATACATTTTGCAATAGAAATTTAGTTTTTGCGTCATCAAATTGTTGCAGGTCTTTTTTGATACTGTACTATGTTTGAACCACTGTATTATTTCAGCCAGTGGTTCGATTGAGCAACTCAAATATACATGTCGAAATAGATGCGTACTTGAGTAAGCACTAAAAAGGAAGTGAGGCTTTAATATAAAACGATCAAGTTCCTCGTTTTTGTACGTAATACTGTAGCGTTTGATACGTCCATAAACATCGACTTTTTAACAAGAAAAACTCTACATTATTCCCAAAATTACAATAGCTTCCTATTTTACTCAGCATTTTTTCATCTTTTGGATACATCATTTGCATATTAGTCCATTTTCGCCCATACAAAAATCTTTCCTTTTGTCAAAAATTTCAATCCCCATGCTAATGGGTTTGAGCAGCAATAATTTGAATAAAGCTTTCAAACACCAGCAAAATCAACATCGGATATTGGGCGCCAACCAACGCTAATTGGTGAAAATTTCAACGACCAACGGCCGGCAGCTTGCCGTGGTCGAAAATTCCAAAAAAATTTCCCCTATGGTGGTCAATAGCGCCATTTTATTATTCGATAACAATTGGAGAAAATGTGTTTTTTGCTTGTTTACAAAAGTTTACAATTTTGTTTACACTTTCTGAACAAAAATTTACAAAAGTTTATAGTTTTGTTTACAAGAACCGAAAAAAGTTTACAATTTTCTTTGAAAAAATTTACAACAATTTATTTTACACTACGTCGAGTAATTTTGTATTGTGGCCATTAAACCAATTTTTTGACATCAGATTCGTCTTCTCCTTATTTCGACGATTCGAATGATATACGACACGGCTGAATTTTCAACGATTTTACTTTTTTGACGTCAGCAATAGTATGCTTTAATGTTGACTATTTAACCCCAAAAAACTTCAATCGATTGTAAATCGGTCAATATTACCTCGATTTTGAAATTCAAAAAAAGATTATAGAAGAGCTCTTAAGGATTATCTATTAAATAATAGAATACAATCTGAAGTGATCAACTGTAATTTTTAGACCAAATGATTATCACTAAAACTAAACAAAATATCGGATTTTGGGCATTTATTTTTTTAATTATACAATGTGCTGTCAGGAAAAGTCGTGGAATTGCATTATGATTGGATTCTACTGAGAATTGCTGTTGAATGTGACATTTTCAGGTGCTCAATGTAAAAGAAGATGTGAGCATATCAGGTTACTAATTTATTAGAAAATGCCCCGATGGGGCAGAAAAAAGAAGAATATACTTGCTTAGTTGCCAAGCTAGAAAAAGAAGTGGACTAGATTTTTGAGAATTTGGGTAAAAGTCGGAAAAAATTCACTTTCGTTATATTGGATTTTCATTCTTTCTCGAAAAAAGTTTTCCATGTCTGTGAAAAAGTATGTTCTGCAGTATTTGCATTTTGTCCTTCCCCTGGCATCAACTGCAGTAAAATTTCTCCATATGAAAATTATATGCACATGACTTCAAATGTAAAGAAATGGTAAACCAATAGGATTCTAACTCCCGACCGATTCAAAACTCCTGCTTGTCGCGCTAGTTGGAAAATAGTAAGGGAAGCATACTATAATCATTTTCAGAACTATAAAGAAACCTGAGATTGGTTGCACTAACCCAACATGAGGGTAATTTCAATATCGAGATTCAATTGTTGATCCTGAGTTTGAGCTGAAATTATTTTCTTCCAGTGCACAAACAATACTCACTTCAGGATTGCTGAGGTTGAAGTTCGAGTTTGGGAATTGCAGACATTTTCATATATATTTGCTTTAGAGATAAGAAAATTACGCAAAAATGTTAATGCAACCCGACAGCTCGAGCTGGGTATAATCTCGACATTGAGCTCGTTATAATCCTGATGACATTCAATTTATACCGAACTTGAGATCAAGCCGAGTCGCCTTTTTGTTCGAGATTATCTTGAGCTCGAGCGTAGACCCTTTTAGTGCAACTGGGCCTTGGTTGGGAAGTGTTTTGATGCACTCACCTGCAGAATATACATTTTCACGGACATGGAAAATTGTTTTTGAGAAACAATGAAAATCCAATATAAGGAAAATAAATTTTTTCCAACTTTGACCCAAGTTCTCAAAAAGCTAGTTCAATCCATTTTCTAGCCTGGCAGCTATCCAAGCAAGTATATTCTTCTTTTTTCTGCCCCATCGGGGCATTTTCTAATAAACTAGACCACTTCTTCTTAGTGGGTCATGCATGAAAACCTTCGTAGAAGCACATTGAAGTTTTAAATTTGGTCATCTTCATATCAAAGAAATAAAAAAAATAATCTTAAAGCTACGAATTCTCACTTTCGGTAATAGTAAAAGATGCGCAAACCGCATAAAACTGGAAACACGTTGTAAACAGAGTGTAAAGTGACCATTTCCATTTAATTCCCCATGATCAAGAACCGCTCAACACAAAAAGCCACAGAAAAACCTTTGTTTAAACACAGAACAATTTTTTTGTGTGAAGTGACTGTGTCCATTGAATTCCCCATAGTCAAAAACCTCTTCCTCCAAAAATCGCAGAAATACATTTGTTTACACTCAATATAATTTTGTGTGTAGAGTGATTACATTCATTAAATTCCCCGTGGTCGAAAACCCCTTTCCCCAAATAATCACAAAAATACGCTTGTTTACTCCCGAGATATTTTTTCTTGTTAAGTGACCGCGTCCGTCAACTTCCGAATGGTCGAAAACCCCTTCCTCCAAAATGTCAAGGAGTCCCTTCATTTACATTACTGATGTTTTTTGTGTAAAGTGACCGCGTCAATTGAATTCCCCATAATCGAAAACCTTTACACCATAAAAATTCGCAAGGTTCAATTAAAACTGCAAAAAATTCAGACAGCGTATAGTCTGTTTTTTATAAAATGCTTCCAAATTGGAGTGACACAAATCAGTACTGTCATCAAAATCGTTTACATAGAGCTTTTACCGTAAAATTTTTCACTCGAAAAATTGTTAAAGGTGAGTTCAGTATGATCAGAAATTTCCAGTCCTATACGACATATTGTTTATCAGAAAATCGTGAAAATCTGAAATACTACTTGCTTTCCACTTTCATTATTTAGAAGCATTTCTAGAAAATCAGACTATAGTGCATTATGCTACAAAAAATTATTTTTTTGAAGCTGTAAGTTTATATAACAAAATTGCCAAATTTCGCGGTTTCTTGGACTTTGAACCACCATATAATTGAATTGAGGCCATATTTTAAAAAAATGAAAAATCGCATTTGATATTGCATCCCCAATATGCTTAGGCCAAAGTATGGAGCTTTGATATGCCACACCCATTGTGGGGCATGGTGGGACTGGGGGGGGGCCTCAAAAAGTGCGTTTTTTGCATGTTTTTGGGGCCCCACCGAGCACCACTTGCAGATAGAGGCGAAATGACAAAAGGCACCCCATAGTTTGCCCCTATGCCCGAAATTATGAAAAAACCCGAAGGTTCTAGCTCTTACCGTTTTGGCTGTAGAGGGGGGGGGCATGAAATTTGGGGGCCAAGTATATTATAGGTTGACGCTATCGCGCCACCTATGATTTCATAATTATCTGCATTACTGTAGCTATGCGCAACGGTTTCGAGCACAACTCATACTTTAATAATTCCGTCAATTTTGATGCTATGTTAATAAAAACTATAGATTTTGATAGACCACAATCTGAACTATTAAAAACGTATTCAAATGCTCTCAAAGTTTAAACTGTAAAGTACAAGTAGCATCCCAAAATTGAAATTGTCGAAACTTTGTCTTACTGCAGCTCCTGTATACTGTAATTTCAATCGACATGACAGCATGTCAAAAGTATTGTTTTTGAAAGCTCTACGACATATCAAAAAACAACAAATTTGAATCGTTAAACTGTCGAGACTTTACACTATATGTTGACCAATGTACAGTCCGTTTACACTAATTGTTGAATTTTATAGTGTGAATGAAGTATTACGCCCACGATAAGACATTCAACAGGCGCTCCCAATCTAAATTTTCAGTGCAATCTTTTTCTTGACTTTGTTGCTTTTTCTATACAAGGCAAGACTTTGTTAGTAGATCTGACAGACTTGCAAGCTACATAAAGCAGTTATACAATATCATTCATTGTTTCTCAAATTTGAAATCCGATGTGCTATTCTTTTTGACGTCTTGAGTTTTTGTTCGGTAACTGTATAACCTCAGTTTAATGATTTCTTCATCTGTTTGTATTTTCAAGTGCCAAAAGGATGATGCCTTGTTTTTAGGTGTTTTCCAACTTTCCATACATTTCTTCTTCTTTCTTCAATGATAGTGCCCGGAATGATGATGAACCAGCATTTCAAATTTACAGCTCATCATCGAAATCGTTTGAAAAAAAATCTGCAACACCATATGTATATGTCATTGATAAAAATTTGCTTGAAGGGACGATTACTTTCTTGTGTCCTTTTTTGGATGCAGATATGGCAACAAAAACGCCATTACTACCTTTCCGTTATAGAACATAATTATGTTTTCATTCAGTGCTTAACAGTAATATTGGCTATTCTTCCACACGGAGTTTACAACCAATGCAATCATTCTGAAACAATTTTCAATCTTCTATGCATGGATACTGTAGCCAGAAATATATTATCTATGCTCTTCTAGAACGGCGTATTCTCATGTGAGCGATTTTTATTTGAGCGGATTCCCAATTGGGCGATTTCGAAACGAGTGATCGAGAATTTAATAACACTTTCTTCATATTTTCCTTCTTTACCTTATATTTTTCTCTGTATGTACTTCTTTTTTCTTTCGTTTTCTGTGTGTATTGCTTACGTTTTCGTTTATGTGTGTTTCTTACGTTTTCGTCCATTGTCTCTGCTTTCTTTAATTTTCTCTTTTCTTGCCATCTTTTTTTTGTTCATGAAGCAATAAATTACAAGTCGTCATTTTTAATAAGCATATTTTCCCGTATAATTCGTAAATCGATTCGGCACGCTATATGTCCTATTTAATTTTATCGTTTGTGATTTTTCCTTCATTCTTACTTGCTTTTCATCTTAATTTTTTTGCTTTTACTTTTTAATCTTTCTCTTTTTCTATTCTCCCGATTCTTTCTTCTTTGTTCTTTTTCACATATTTTTTCTTTCTTGCTGCTTCCTCTTTCTTGTCACTTTTTTCATGTTTTCTTCCTTCTTCTAATGTTTTTCCACCTATTTTCACTTATGCTGAATTTTTGTTGACGTTTTCTCTCTCTTGATGTTTTGTTTCTTCCAGCATTCTTGTTTATGCTTTTATGAAGATTTTCACACTTACAACAATGAAAGAGTCAAGCATGCTGAACTGAATGAGAATTATACAAGAGACTACGGTTATTTAAAATGACAACTTGCAATGTATTGTATTATGAGCAAAAAAAGAAAAAATTAGATGACAAGAAGGAAGACAATGAAAGAAAGCAGATAAAAAAGATGAAAATGTAAAAACATGCATAAACGAAAACATAAGCAACATGCACAGAAAACGGAAGAAAAAAGAAATACATACAAAAACATAGGTACAGAAGAA
Source organism: Romanomermis culicivorax (assembly GCA_963922205.1). Classification (NCBI taxonomy): domain Eukaryota; kingdom Metazoa; phylum Nematoda; class Enoplea; order Mermithida; family Mermithidae; genus Romanomermis; species Romanomermis culicivorax. Next base: position 845,125 of record CAWUHX010000075.1, on the reverse strand, counting down.
AAATGGGAAGAAATTGTTATTACATTCTTGATCGCTTGTTTCGAATCGCTCAATTGAAAATCACTCACGTGGGAATCGCTCACTTGGGAATAGGCCTTCTAGAACATGGGTAAATGTTGTAGTGTGTTTCCGCCGATTTTTCATGATTTTCTTATAGTCTTGTCGATTTTGTAAAAACGCCCACAGGTACAAATGTGCGACCACGCCCGACCTGGCCCAGCATGACAGTTACTGTAGAAGATGGTTTTTGTGAATTAGTCAGTGTGTATTATTGATTATTCTCGTGCATCTCCTCTCTCATATTATAATTATCATTTTGCCTATACATTACTCGCCTTGTTTTTATATTGGTAAGATGTTATGTTTTTGGAAGGGGTGATTTGGAGGTAAGTTGTATAAATAAATGTTTAGTTAGAAAAGCGTTTTATTTGTGTCCAAAAGTGTGTTACCTTGTCTGGCTAGTTTTAGTCAGGCATTTCTTGGGAAGGCAGTATTCTGTTCTTGACTTCTCACCCCTGAGTGAGGAGTCATTCCAAGGTTTAGGGCAGGTACAGGGAAGCACTGGCGTTAAGGTCGATCCCTGGCTATCTCTCCTGCACATCAATTCCCTTTGCCGATTTTACACTCCTTCCTCTGACCTCACGGATCTAGGAGGCAAGAAATCGGTCGGAGCGCCCCCAAATGCGGATCAATTTTAAAATACAACATAAACTTACCAGTTTGTTCCATATTTTTTTAGTAAAACTGTTGTTGAAAGCTCACATGTTTAAAAAGGACTCGACTGCTGAATTAACTATGTGAGTATTCCCTGCAAATCGCGAAATTGGCAATTTTTTGGATTGGCAAAAAAGGAATCAAACAAATGTCATAGAATAGTGGTTGTTGCATGAAGAATTTAGGAACTCCAGCTCCAACTACTGCTAGCAATGCAGTTTCACCAGAAGCAGATGTATTGTCACAGATTTACACCAAAGAGTCAATTCTAGACAACTTGATTTGATATTTTCACGAAATAATTTTTACTGGCTGGACGACTTTCACTGAACGAGAGAATTCTATGATGTGTTTTTCCATTTTTTTGATTTTTAATCATAATATGGACTTTTATGGACTGGGTCGGGCTTTTTTCTCGGCCTATTGATAGGCTGGGCCGGAGGATTGGTTTTGCCGGGCCAGGTCACGTTTCTCCGGCCCATGCAGGTCTCTAGTTCAAGGTGGACAACGTCCGAACTGGTCAATGAACTATGTTCGTCTAAGGGCTGTTTTGGTTTACTGTGGATGAAATAATGAGACATGAAGTACATGACAACCGGCTATAACAGGGCCAAGAGTGAACGAGAATAATAAAAGCGGACCAATGTGTCATTGGCTAGATGATACAGGGTCTATTAAGTCACATGCCCTATTGAAAGAAGCAAGGTGTTCGATCAATTGGTTCGATTATGCAAAAATAGTTTATGCAATTCCAAAAACTTGGAAAACTTTGATAAAAAACTATGAAATACACTGGAGTGAGCATGAATTTGTTCCAACAAGTTTTGATGCAAAACATTTGAACGACATGAAAATGCATATGATAAATGGGCGACAATGCACATCGAAAGGGGAAATAGCTTGGATGGATAGACTTTCTGGAAAACGATTCAAAGAATCATGAAAACATTGCATGAGTTGAAAATCGGAAATGAATACAAGCAATTTCAATTCAAATTATTACACAACATACTAATTACGCCATATTTGCTTGTCAAATACAAAATCCAAAGATCTGAACTGTGCACTCAATGTGATGTGAATGATGACATTGCGCATACACTGTATGAATGTGCAGTTGTCAAAATATTCTTAACAGATTTAGAGGTGAAAATACAGAAAACCATACAACCTAATTTTAAAATAAATGAACTTGATTTCATTCTAGGTTCAATCAATACAGACAAAATAATGAGAAACACACTAAACATTTTCATGCTATTTTCACTAAATTTCATATTTACAAAATAAGAACAGCCGGGAAAAATCTGACTTACGACTATTTCAAAAATGATCTATGCTGTTTCTTAAAAACACTAGGAACCTACCCCATTGAGAAATAATTTATCGAAGACATCATCAACAGTTAAATTAAAAATTAGATCTAAGACTCTTTGCATAAAGTTTCATTCATCAAGAGTAAATGGCCATAGTGCCAAGCCTCAGAAGTAAGTTGTAGTTTATAAATTTTTTTTCGTTTTTGTGTGTGAAAAAATTGTGTATATTTGTAATTGTATTGCTTGCCTAATAAAATCGCAGGGAAAAAAATAAAAAAAAGCGGACCAACACTCATGAATACCTGTTGTTTTTTTCTTGACATGCTCCCAAATAATGGTAGTGGAAAGAGAGTATTATTTCAGGCTCAGTTTAAGCTGGTTACTCTCGAAAACTGTAAGCGCAATAAAAGTTGATTGCAGGGTTTCTTGATATAAAGAATATGAGTTTAAAGTGAAAATTCACCGATATAACGTAAATTAAAATTTCCAGAAAAAAGGTCAAAAAAGTCGACCAGATACTCCCTAAAAAAAGTTGCCCTTCGATGCGCCCTGACGTCCCGAGCAAAAATACATACGCAAAATATAGGGATGAAATCAAAACTCTGACCTGTACAAGCAAAAAACTGAGATTTTTGCATTCGGCTATTTTACAAAATGCCTTAACTTTTTTTGCCATCAGTGTTAAGGCCGATGTATAGTCGTCCCATACTTTAAAAAATGGCCTTTCCTGAGTCAGGAAAGCTCGTTCCCTAAATGTTCGATCCTGACGCAATCTGTTATCCTGAAATCAGGATGGGATAGCGTTCCCGACCTGATAAGGAAAGGTGTTCCCGATGTCTTCCTGATCGGGAAAAGATCGGCTTTCCTGACGTCGGGAAGAAAGTACAAGCCCTCCGTACTTTTTAAGGATCGGGAAAGCTACACGCTACAGTAAATACTCATCAAATGCGTAACGGCTTTAGTCTGCGCATAATCCTAGTTAAATTTCCCGGTAATTGGAGTGTAAAATGAAGTGAAATTAGCGAAAACTAAGAATTTGCTACCAGATAAGATAGAGTAGCCAGCTAAGAAATAGATTTTTCATGTTTTTCAGTGAAACATGCGCACTTTACGCAAGTGCAATACTTTGCAACTACAGCGCATTGTAATACTGTAGCCATGTTTGTTTACAAGAAAACGGCAGATTTGCGGCTTTTCTTGATTGATTCCAGCGTATTTATTTATTAAAAAATTAACTTTCTAAAGAATTAATTAATTTTAATGTCAAACTTTATTAATTAAAAAAAATTTTAAATTAAAATATTTAAAATTAAAATATTTAAAATTTAAAATATTTAAAATTTAAAATTTAAAAAAATTTAAAATTAAAAAAAATTTAAAATTAAAAAATTTAAATTAAAAAAACTTAAAAATGCAAAAATTCAAAATTAAAAAATTTAAAATTAAAAAATTTCAAATTAAAATTTAAAATTAAAATTTAAAATTTAAAAATTTAAAATTTAAAAATTTCAAATTTGAAAATTTAAAAATTTCAAATTTGAAAATTTAAAAATTTCAAATTTGAAAATTTAAAAATTTCAAATTTGAAAATTTAAAAATTTAAAAATTGAATTTAAAAACTCAAAACTTAAAATTTTAAATTGAGAAATTTAAAAATTTTAAACTAAAAAAATTAATTAGGGGGGAATTAAAATATGACAAATTGACAAGAAACATCGTAAACAAAATAATGTAAACGCATGTATGTAAACATGTGCAACGTGAACGAAAACAAAAAATAATCAGAATAATGTACAAGATCAATAAAATGTATAATAAAATCTAATGTCTGGTCGTCTTTATTTATAAAACTTACACATCTCAATATCTAATCTTATTGTAAAATAGTTGTCATGTAGTCGTCCCCATCCTTAAATTATGGACGTTAAGGACGACTTTACCTGGTCCTATCCTTATCCTTATCGGGTTAGGAACTCGGGATTAAGGATCAGGATTACGGATTACTATACATCGGCCTTTACCTGTCGAATCCTTTTTTGTTCCATAGAGCCAAAAGAACTGAATCCATAGGTACTTTTTTTCACAGCTAAACTTGACCGTTAGTGAAAACGGAGTGTAAATCGCTCAACATGTGGTGTAAAATCTCGAAAGTTTCTCAATACAAATTTTTTCTTTTTCAGCATGTTGTAGAGCTTTTAAAAAAGACCTTCCATACCTGTTTCATGTTGACTGAAATTATGGTACAGGAGCTGCAGTAAGACAAAGTTTCAAAACTTGCAATTTTTCGATGCAACGTGTACTTTACAGTTTAAACTTTGGAGCATTCAAATAGGTTTTTGAAAAGTTCAGATTGTGATCTACCAGAATGTATAGCTTTCGCAGGTATAGCACCAAAATTGACAGAGTTAATAAAGTGTAAAGTTGCGCTCAAAACCTCCGCTTTTAGCTACAGTAAGACAGACAGTTATGAAACAATCTATTATGTCCTAGATAGTACTCCATGAGCTCCAGCAGAATCTTTTTTGAATTTCAAAATTGAAGCATTCAGTCGCTGACGTCAAAAAATGCGAAATTGTTTCAAATGGGCCGAATCCGACCGTGTTATATATCACTCGAATCAGAAAAATGAGGAAAAGATGAATTTGTTGTCAAAAAATTTTTGGTGTTGCAAAAAAACAAAAACCACGATGCAAAATTACTTGACGTGGTGTAAAGTAGCCCTATGAGTAATTTTTTGACTTACAAAGTTTTTTGGCCTCATTCGACTTGGTAGAACATATAGAGAATACTAATACGACGTCAGAAAAAATATATGTCAATGTTACAAAAGGGTTACCCAGCTCTGGCCTCGGTAATAGAGCGGACCCCAGGCCTGCTCTCTAAAATACCGTAACTATAGTCTGTATTTCTTGAAATGCTTCCAAATAATCAAAGTGGAAAGCATGTAGTATTTAAGATTTTTGCAATTTTCTGATAAACGATACATCATGAGGGACTGGAAATTTGTCAGCATAGTGATCTAACCTTTACTAGCTTTCGAGTGAAAAATTTTACAGTAAGAACTTTATGTAAACGATTTCGATGACAGTACTGATTTGTGTCACTTCTCTTTTCTATCTGGAAGCATAAAAAAAGACTATAGGTCAATTTTCAACCGATTAACTTGCTTCAACTTTTAAATACAAAAGCGACTATAGATGAAGCAACCTGCAAGCGAAGCGAGTCCAGGCCTGAGGAGTGATCTAGAAAAATACGGGAAATATCAGCAGAAGTACAACATAAAAGTGTCAGAAAAGAAAAATGATACGTGAGAAAGAAAGACAAAAAGCTATAGAAAAAGTTCATGCGATTGTTTATGAATTGACGAAAATGACAGTATACTACACCAGTTTATTTTCTGGTGGTCTGCCTAATTTTAGCATTTCGATTGCATGTTTTCAGCTCGAACATTAGAAGCAGTGAATCGACAAAAGAACAAATGAAAAGCTTTCTATTGTTAAGTTTTGTTACAAAAAATAGTACTTAGATATTAAGTTGCCACGAAGCTAAGCCCCCGTGGCTTCAATTGACAAATTTCAACAAGCAGGAGAGATTATTTTTCGTTGCCCACAAGAGCAGGACCTATGACGAATAAAGACGACAGAAATTTGACATTGTTAGCCTCACATCAGAAATCTTGAACATAACAGGCATATGATTAAGCATAGATTATGATAGTAGAGGAGCTACAATAAGCCCAACAATTTCCCCATGCTTATGGCGATTCTATTGCCTTTCGAGAATTGATGTGCCGCGAAATAATTTTTAGGATGTACTTTCCTAATTTATTCAAAAATATAAATAGAAAAAGGTGGAAAAAACAAAAATAAATAATAAACGAGGCAAAATTTTCGTACGGGCGCTGTTGTCCACCCGACGCCAGAAAATTTTTCGACCGAAAATTGGTTTCAATGTTCGATTGCTCGCGAACGTCACCGCAGTTGGATCGAGGGTGTGGGCGACGTTTTGAATAGGGATTTTTTGCATCATTTGACGAAATTGCGTGAGCTAAAACTGAACTTATAGTCCAATAGAGCATCCGAAAATCTCAAACTAATGAGACTGAGCGATCTTTAAATCTATGACAAATGTTGCAAAACGTTTGCCCTTCAAATACACTTTTATCGAATGATAAAACTCGTTCGAATCATTTTTAGACTTTCCGAAAAGGGCGATATTCTATAGATCAAGTCATCGCACTGGCATTTTGCTTGGAAAATGAATACAAAAATTACCTGTTTCTTGGACATGACAACGGGTTGAGTGAAAAGTATCCATTGGACGATTTCCGAACAAGTGGGCGTTTTCAATGAGCCGTTGTACCAAAAGAAATCGTCCACAAAATCGGGTAAAAGCTTGTCCCACCTCCACGAAGATACCGTAGCTATGCCTAAAAATTGGCTATGGACAATACTTACATTCTTGTGCGCAGAAAATTTGTGAAAAAGTGCTACTAATGTCAACAGGACTTAAAACAAATCAAAAATTCTAGTTCGTCATAACAATAAAACTTAAATGAAGGTGTACGAAATTTGAACCAGAAAACTAACTTTTGTTGTTTTGTACAGTTTCTAAATCTCGAATCAAATCATCCAGAATCGGATTATTGTCGTCTTGATCGTCCAAATCGAAAAATATGGCCAAAATTATCAAATTACCGCCGATTTTTTCCTCTTCCGACGTTAGGTTAGCCTTCACGTGTACACAATGCGCCTACAAATTTAATAGACGTAGATGAAAATGGTAAAAAGACATTCTTAGAAAGTTACGAAGGTTGTGGAAGTTGGGAACAGAAAACAGCGCTAAAAGGATTTGTTCTAGTTCCGGAAAATTTTCGACATTTTTGGACATAATTATCGCAAACAACGCACGGAAGCTTCCTGCTGAAGTTGAAATTACAAAAAACAGGAATATCAGAAGACATTCTTCGCCAGGATTTAAAAATGTTTACCTCAATGGGCTTCAGTAAAGTAGTTTCTTAAAAACCAGGTTGAATCGGAAATTTATAAAGTGATAAAGATTCTTGAATTTTTAGTCAAGAACAGCGATTTTTTCGACATATTCCATAACTCTATCATCAAGCAAGAATTGAACTAATGCTATCTAAAAAGAGTTTATACATTTCTAAAATATTCCGTCTTTACTGAGTATGGTCTCAATTTTTGTAGACAAAGATCGCTCACTTCCATGGGAAACTGTATTCCGTTGATCAAATGTTCCGCACCACTATCCGTCTCGTTGCTATCGTGGCTCCAATGGAAATGACACTGCAACAATCTGTAGTATTGCCAATTGAATAACGAACTCGTAATCATTGGAACGTCGCCGCTGGCCGTTCGGGACGTTTCCAGTTTAACTGTTTTAAATAAAAAACAATATTTTCTACAGTAGGATTTTGTAATGAATTTCGCCATTATTTCCAATGACCAACACAGTCATATTCAGTTTTGAAGCGATGTGAAATGTAAGAATAGTCTAAACAACAAACTTGCATCTCCATCATGATACAAAATTATGAAATACAAATTACAATTCCAGAATCAAAAAATTTACAAAGCAACACAATCTTACAGCCAGCATAAAAAGTATAAATTATTCAATGCTATTATTTCTTTAACCACAGCGTCAGCAAGGATGTTCACAATAGGTGATCAGCTAGAGAAATTTTGTTCAGTTAGATTGATGTAAACATGAGAACTTCCGATCAAATAATTTCATTTAGGTTCAGATTTTGCACAAAAATCACTTCCAGCAGGACTACATTGAGGGCAACATCCACAATGATTTAAATCTTATGCTTTTGATGATTTTTCGAAATTTAGAACGATTTAGAACTTTTCTCTTGAAATGAAATTCCTTGCAATACGGGAAATGGAGTGAAATTTGTCGTTTAAAACTAGCTGTTACGGACGGTGGTACAGGTATATCCTTGCGAATCTTAATCAAATATAACTACCATGAAAATCTCAGTGTGTCGCTGAACATTGTTTTTTTAAAGGAACAGCCTAGAATTCATTTATCTGTATATGGAAATTTTCGAACACATGTAAATTTGTCCGTTTATTAATAGGAGGAGCGAGCTGAATGAAAACAGATTATGTAAAAGGTATCCCTTCATAATAATAATACATTATGATGATATCAAGAGATAAATACAATGAAATTTTTAGGAATTAAGTTTCTGATAGATGTCTGTAAATCAGATTTTGAAGTGGTTAATTTGACAGAATTTTAAATTTTTCTGTAATAATTTTTTGACGTGGTTAATTCGACAGTGGCGTTTTGTAACATATGGTCAGTGAGTTCAAAATCAAAAATGGAAATTGGAAAGTCGTCCAAAATCACAAATGACGCTAGATTTCAATCATTTGAAATGCTGATACAATTGAACATAGCAGAAAATGTGGCACCCGCAAACCATTTAATACTAAACTAATGATTTATATTCTATTGAATGATCAGCAGACTCGATTCTGAGAAAACCTGTTAGAAGTAGATAATCACTAACCGCTTCGACCATCGTTAATCACTTTCAAATCTTTGTATGTTAAATTATAATTCAAAAATTGTAGCGGTGGTAGCGATGAGTCGATGATCACTTTCCGCGTATTTATATTGCTGGGTGGTCGATCTTCGCTCGAACATTCGAAATATGTGAAATTTCCGTGTCTTTTGAGCGAGAAATAGCTCCAATCTTCGTCGCCTGAAAAAAAAAGAAAATCTATCGAAATAAGAACGCTAAAAATTTCCGACGTCAGCTTTCCATTTTCGGACAATTCTTGTTGACGTCAAAAAAAACAATTTATCCTTTAAAATATCTTACCTGATACAAAACCGTACAGTAATAATATGAAAAATGCGAACAAAATCATAGTCGACGAATAGTAATTTTGATCGTTACAAAAGTTAGCAATCCATCTCAATCGCGCGCGATGATTCGCCGATTAACGATAATGGATCAATTCTATTCTTTTATTGCGGACCGTATGATCTTCTCATTTGTTGAAAGAATAATGCATCATCGGGAGTCACTTCCTTTTTTTTGGTGTTTATAAATTTATACTGCTGCCCCGGGGCTGTGGTTAATAGGAAAATTAACTACACCGGTTTTGAGTGGATTTTTGCTGAGTAAACATAAAAAAATTATTTACGTTGAAACCAGGATATGATTGATTAAAAAATTTAGTGCAGCAAAAGTGTCAGGTTAATTCTTACCAAGACTTCGTTTACAGTAATTTCTAATTTACATAAACTTAACTGACCAACTAAGACATACATGGTATAAGGCTACAGTTAGTCAAAATAATGAAAAAGTTGTACATGGTAATCAATCAGAAGATTATTTATCGGTGATTAGGTTTGAAGAATTTTTACAGTCAGAAAATGACGAATGATCAATAATATAAAACAATACGTGATCAAAATTGAAATTATAGAGAATTTGGTAATCGAAATCGAGCGCTGAACCTCCGAATCAAAAGCTTGCTAAATGAATCTGAAATCCAACAGATTTTGAGCATACCACCGTACAAAATTAGATATTGAACGCATAATGTGACAAAAAATTTGAACTCATAACGAAAACTAGCATCGCTTCTGCGTGTATCTCATGCAAGAATTGCAAGATGCTTTGTAAAAATTGACTGAACTAAAAAATCTGAATTTCACAGCTGTGAAAGTAACAAATTGCAAGTTACGCATTCTTCAAACCATTAAATAGCCAATGAATAAATATATTGACTAATAAAACGTTAAAATTAATCCAGTGAGCTTACTAAACGCAAAAACTGATTTAAAACGATCGATGCAAAACGCTCGTTGTCGAAACGGAAGTAGTCTGAGTCGCGGCCGTGACGCTAGTTTTCTTGGACAAAAACTTGACGACGTCTTCTTCCGCCGACTGTAAATTTGTTGGAACGCGCACCGTATCGAAAACTCGCAGAAAATGTTCGACGAATTCGACGTATTCTCGGGCGACGGCACCGTCGTCCGTTTCTGTTCTATGGAGCCAATCTTCGTCGACGGAAATGTAGTGGAAATTTACCTGAAAAAATTAGTTCTTTAGTGTTTTACGTCGGCAAATTAAGTTAGAATGTTCGGATTTTGTTCATTAGATAGGATATGTATTCTAGTTTTTCATCTTAAAATTGCATATCTATAGCTACTACATTTCCTATACTTATTCGTAGTAAGCTACCTCCGAGCTGTGGACGGTCTTTTTTGCCTAATAAGTCTAAAACACGTTTTACAGAGTGAAGCGGCGACGAAATCGACATTTTCGACTTCTTGTTTTTTGTTGTTCAGAATTGACAATTTTCCACCAAAAAAAGAAATTTTTCAGTTTTTCCTATCAAAAGTATGGGGCTCTCTATGGCTGCCATATGGTTAGCAAAACTTGAAGGGTTTCATAATATGGCTATACAGGGCCGTGCGCAGGATTTTTTCATGGGGCCGGACTAGATTTTTTCACTGAATAGCCCCAGAAAATGTTGATTTTAAGCGGTTATACTGTGTGCATGCTGCCTCAATGGGGGGGGGGGGCGGCCACCCCCGCCCCCCTCTTGTGCACGGCCCTGTGGCTATATAACCGACGATCCGACGATTCCTGGGGGCTTCTTGTGACACTGGCACCAATTGCCACGTAGGAGCAGTATCAGACTACTGTAGTGTAAGCTTATTGTGAAACACTTCATCATCGCTGAAAGCTATATAGACTATACAATACATATAATTGGGCGGACGTGGAAGTGCCATAAGAACAACCAGAAGTCGTCGCCTATGTGGCTAGCCATATGAACCATCGTCGTTTCAGTCGAAACAAATAAAGGTAAATTTTCCGATAGAAAATAGTCATCTTTGAACAAAAAACTGTCAAAAACATCAATTTTTTGGGCGCTCCGCGCCACAAATAATATTTTCACGGGTTTTTCTGGACAAAAAATAGTTTTTTTTAAATGACTCTCCGCTGCCAAAGGGTCGCTTTACCTCCTCCCCACAGACGTCGGACTTTCATTAACTCCGTTAAATGTTATGAACAGACTTAATGAAGAACGCCTGAGGTCTGAGCTGCAAAAGTTCATTTCCATAATCATGAGCAAACGTACCGATAACTGAAAATTTTGAATTTTCTAAAATGTTAAATACTCATTGAATGCTGTATAAACATACTGAATTTGTTTCATGGCGAATTGATAGTCAATCAGCGTTGTTTCCGTTCATAACTAGACTGTTTTTCACTGAATTTATTAATTTTGGTGGATTCTGCAAAAAGTGGGAGAAAAATCACAAAAATGAATGGTTTTGCCTCAAGTTTGATTTTCGAACATACTGGCATTTGATACTACCGTAATGTGCTATGCTATGCTGTTAAACTCGAGGGATAGGAAACTCAAATCTATTTTGGTTACTGTAAAGTAGCACTTTCAATGGGCTGATCTCTGGATCACCCTGTATTTCAAGCCGATGGGACTAAAACTGACTCTGAAGCAAGGTTGAGTTTTCGAAATTCTCTTCACATTTGAACACGAAGGTCGAAAATGATCACAATCAGACAGTGGCGGATCCAGAAATTTCTTTCAGGGGGCGGTGCTGAAAATTGAGTATTTTTCCAAAGAAAAATTCAAAAAAATTTCGAAAATTTTTCAAATTTGCCTATAGGTATACAGAAAAAAATCGTATTTCAAAAGTTTCGTGGGGGGCGGCAGCCCCCCGCTCCCCCTTAATCCGCACTTGCAATCAGACATGCACGGCAAGTATTTTCCCGGGGCGAGGGTCCTCGGACTTTTTATCGAGGAGGGCTGCTAACATGCTACACGCAGCTAATTTTTCATTTATGTTGACATAGTTTGGTATGAAACAGGGTGCTTCGAACCACGGCTGAAGTATACAAGATTAACGATAATGGGTTAACGTAAAAAATTTCAAAACTTGCTGTTTCATGTGTGACATCGTTCAATCACAGTTTACGATACGGTCGTGAAAGATGCAGTTTCTGAGGAATGTTCGACCTCGACCAATGACCATAATAAGTTATAATTTAATCATACGTGAAAATCAGACATATTGTGTAGTTTTATAAGCAGAATATCGTTCCGAAATTTATTTTGTATGAATGTTAAAATTTGCGTTGTTACAGTATCCTAAACATTGGGATTTTTCTATTTTTCAGGATTTTATGTTATGTACCCGCGATTAGAAATATCAAAGTGTAAAAAAACATAGCCCAAGGTAAAAAAACTATTAAATACAGGAGAAAATTCTCTATAATTTGGTACTAAATAATTTTTCTAATTTCGTATACCTTACACTTTTTACGGGTTTCAAAAAAAGTGCGAAAAGACAGAAAAAGTTGTTTGGAGCTGTTTCTTGGCGTACCGTTCAAGGAGCTGTCGAGATTTGCAAACTTTGCTCTGTCATCTCGAAGTTATGGTAAATTTCGATTGATATGGCTTTAATGGTTGCTGAACGATATGCTTCAAATTAGAGGTCGAAAACTATGAAACTTTCCACTAAACTTCAGAAACCGAGTGATTGTTTGGAATCCACTTACAGGAAAACATCAGAAGTTATTTCGATGCTCTATGCTGTATTTTGTAGGCACTACAATCAATTATCATTTGATATATTTTCATTTGGCTAACATCAAATGGTGAGAAACAAGCTGCTCCCAACTGTAGAGCTCTTTCTCACAGCTTATAACATAGGCCGAGCTAAGACATCGACAGTTTTTTGTAACATTAAACTGTGGCAGCTACGATTTTTCAATTAAATTACTGAAGGTGGGAATTTTTGAATAGCATCTCTCCGATACATCCTGTAGCACAACTTTACAAATGATTCGACCCACATCTCTTCTTATTATTCGTCTGATTTGAATGTTTTCAACGTTTCCTGCATATGGCGTATTTAGCGAGATTAATGAGCAATTTTTGATCAACTTTGAGAATGTGGCGAAAACTTCAGCTCCCAAAACGGCACGCAAATCTGACTGAAATTTTAACACAACATATTGGATGTTATTAGCTATGCAAATGATAAAACAATAAAACAAAATGGCATACTATGGAAAAGTGTCCAAAAAGACTCCAAATGAATTTTTCAGTTTATTTCCACTTCTTGTTTGACACATTGCAATAGAATACGGGATCTAAAATTTTTCCCATACGTGAATATAGCGCATGGTCTTCTCCATTTAATGGACTTCGACTATGCTACCACGATACTCGAAGTCTAAAACTTCTCAAAATATCTTATTTTCAGACATTATTAATTCTCAACTTATCATAGGTCAATGGAACACAAGTTCGAATCTATCAGAAATCGTGTCTTGTTTTTTCCTCACTCCCTTATGACTGTGAACACTTCCTCAAGATTGGCACTATTTGTCAGCTACGTTGAAGCCGCATTACTAAGCTATACAAACTAATGGAATTAGTCAACGAATTAAGCCCCACGCTGTATATAAAGCGAAGACAAACTGTTTGCTAATAAGCTGGTGAAAAAACCCTAAACATACATGCACATAGGTGATACGGGGTACCTGGGACCTTGCACACACCCCTAGCTCGAAAAAATCGTTGAATACCCCCACTCAACTTTAAAGAAAGTTTTCTGGATGATTTTTATGCATATTTTGTATGCTAAACATGCTTGTGGACCTTATTTTTGTTTTTTGCTCACTCAACATCCCATTCCCCCTGGCTGAAAAGTCTGAGCCCCCTCCCGAAACCGTGCATGTCTAGCCATGAAGCTGAGAAACCAATCAAGAAATTGGATAAGAAAATCACAAAAAACTTTTTTCTTATTTCTATTCGGCACTGCCGCTCAGTTTAAAAAAATATACTTGTATATGAGAAGAGTAAAGAAAAGAACACTTGACCATATGTACCTGATGTCTCAGATCTTTTGATTTTCGAATATGAAAAGTCGCGTGCTTCAGGACGACCGTATACTCTTGTTTGGGTTTCAAGAAGAAAGCCGGCGGTTCAGATTGGATCAAGTCATCGTTCGTGGCTTTGACCTAAAAAATTTGGGAAAAACATTCTATAGAAAAAACGGATCGAATGTTGTTGATAAAATGATTACCTTAATACACAGTAATTTTTCGCCGCAGTTTTTAACGGTTATCGTACTCGTCGACGTTTTAGTGAACGGGCCTATGAAAGTGATTTCTTTTTCGCTGAATCCTAATGGACAATAGTCGTCATCGACGGGAGCGGATTTCTGGGTAATTTTCGTCATGATAAAATTTATCGGAAGATGGTTTCTAAAAGTGTTCATTTCGGATACAGCCACAATTAGTCATTCTTCAATTTTCTTCCCTTTATTGTCCCAAGTGAGTGGACTTCTTATAATATTACTATAGATTCGCAGAGGAAAAACGAAATCAAGAGAAAAGAAAATCAAATCAAAAATAGAGTTTGGCAAAACTAGAGTACACTTTCTACCAAAAACCGAATTATAATTTCAGTTCCAGTATTATCAATTTGTCTGTTAAAAACGTATTTTATCGTACGACTTCCTTAGTTATTCTGAAGATTTCGACGAATTTTTTCGGAGTTTCACTCCGCCCGACTTTCAATGTATCTAGACCGCTGTTACCTTTAACAAAAAAAATTCGTTGAACAAACGAAGCACACTCAAACTCACTACAGTTAGTACCTGTTTGAACCATTATTTTCTACACTGATAAAAAAGAAATTTCCCTTTTTTGAACTCGCAATTATAACAAAGGACAATTTTTGTAATCACACCTACAGTTGCGAAATTTAACCCCATACATTTATAATGATAAAAATTGCGCCTTCATGAAACGAACTAATCAAAAACGCTATTTCCAAACAATTATAGTTTATATCATTTGTTCGTTTCAACAACGCTACTAGACCCGACTGAGATTAAGCCATGTTCAATAAAATCTGCCCGCTTCAAAAACTAATTTTTCACCTTTGTGTCGATCAACAATAAAAGACAAAGTCAGGCCAAACTATAGATCGCTTATTCATGAAAGTCTTGTAATTCCAAAATTGACCTAAAGAACAACTGGTACTTTTTATACATAACATTTTGACAATTGGAATTCGGTGTCTAAAGTGCAAAAAGATGACATCCACAAATTTTGGGATAATCAATTCAGCTAAAAATGACAGAAATTCGAAACAGTCGCATGTAATTGGATGAATACCATAGGCGTCCCACGAAAAATCCTCGATCATATGGAAGTTTCCACCACAAGATTTTTCAACCATATTGTTATCTTAATAGGGCTAGAGTATGGGGGGTTATTTTCAAGTGAGCGATTCCCAAATGAGCAAATTCCCAATTGGACGATTCTCACGTGTGAAATTCCTAGTGAGCGAATTATCCAGTGAGCGGGCGAATTTTCAAATGAGCGAATTCTCGATTGGGCGATTCTCAGATGAGCGATCGATAATTTAATAACACTTTCTTCCTATTTTGCTTCTCTTATATTTTTTTGTATGTATTTATTTTTTTCGTTTTCTATGTGTATTGCATATGTTTAAGTTTTCATCTCTTGTCTCTAGCACTAGCTGCTTCCTCTATGTTGTTTTTTCTTGTCATTTTTCTCCATGTTTTCTTTCTTTCTCTAGTGATCTTCTCATTTTCACTTATTCCTAATGCCTTCAATTACGTTTTCTTTTTATATTTTGTTTCTTCCAGTATTGTTTATTTTTGAAAATGAATGAATGCAGACACAAAACATGGAAACATGAAAACACATATAAACAAAAACATAAGCAACGCACACAGAACGAAAGAAAAAAGAAATATGCACAAAGAAAAACGTAAGATAGAGAAGCAAAATATGAGGAAAGTATTATTACATTTTTGATCGACATCTGAGAATCGCCTAATCAGGAATTCGCTCATTTGAGAATGCGCTCACTACGGAATCGCTCACAAGGGAGTCTCTCGATTGGAAATTCGCTCAATTGGTAATTGACCGGGAGTGGGACTCCGTTATTCCAGATAAAAAAAGTTGGAAATGTCAGTTGATATAAAAAGTTATTTTTTAACAAAAAATGATTTTGAATCTGAATTTTCCGGAGCATTGCGCCATAAATACAGTTTTACAGATTTTTAGCCTAACACAATTGTTTTACAAAAAAGATTTCGACCTTTTTCAATGACCACCCACCTAAATTCCTGACGACCTATGACAATTCCGGAGACGTCTTATGGCTCAGCAACAGTTCCTGTTTCTCGTTTACAGAACATATATGAATAAAAACAGACCGTATTAGCAGTGACTCCCTCCGACAGAAAACATGTTCGATGAGCATTGAGCGGCAGCACATGGGGTCTTATGGACAACCTTTTTAGATATGGGTTAAACAATTTGATGCAAAATATACAGTCCTGCCTTGATTCACATGAAACGGCTCAAGCAAAACATAATTAGTGTTAAAATCTTTACTGAAATGAACGAATTGCATATTATTATACGACTGTAGCACCGGCTATCACTTCACAAAATGTACGCAAACTCATAGTTTACACGATATTTTACAATTAGTTTTAAATTAGTCTCCAAATTAGCTCGACTCTACATTATAAGCAATATTACATATAGTACAACGTGCGAGAATTAGCGTGATCCGAAATCATCAATGTTTTGCAAAAAAAATTGAAATAAAATTTGAGATTTTCGAGCAACGGAAATTTGATTCGTGTAAAATTTCATGGTAAACATGTACAAAAACCGTGAAGAGTGAGGAATCGAAACGGCAAAAGAAGAAAATTAATACACATACATACAACACAAAACATAAAGATAAACGGCGCCTAGAGGAAAGAGCAGAAAAAAATGGGTGAAAATTTTCACGAGAATTTCGTGCAATCGCACCGGGGGAGGCGAAAAATAAAACGATTCCGATTAATTGTTACTAATTTTATACAAAAAAACCGATTGGTTGTCACACAGAAAAAAGAACGAATCCAAATGGAGGGGGACACGGGAAGCGCGGATCACGCCTCCGGTATTTTTACTTGTATTGCATTGTGATCGGAGTGGGGGGTGGAGTCAAGACGTTACCGTGTTGAACGTGAACTGCGCCGCCGGCGTTTGGCATACCTTGCTGCACGTAAGTCGTGCCGTCCAAATTTTCGTATTGGTAATTATAGGCGGCGGCCCGTAAATTAGAACAATAATCGTTGGCGCTCATAATCCTGAATGTGAGCCAATTGAAAGAAACAAGTTGTGAAAAACACCAACACTGAACTGACGCCAGCAAGATGGAAAATGAATTTGTGAAACTTTTTGTTATCCGTACACGTACTTCGCGTGACTTTTGTTATAAAATTTCCGAATTTTTTTTATTAAATTGACGATAAAAGAAGCGTTGACTGACCTGGAAGATGAACCAACACTTTGCGAGCTAAGTTCGATAGCTTTCATTTGACTGTTCAAAGCGGACATAATTTGACCGGACGTCGAATAATTTTGATTCTGCGCGAAATGCTAAAAACAAAGAAATGAAAAATAAATTGAATTGATGAATCAGAAACCGAGTCAGCTAACTGCAGTTGAAGATAAGGGCAAACTTAACAAAATCACATGCAAGGAGAAACACTCAATCTGTCTCAGAAGAGAAAAAATATACGTTCCATTATTCTTATTAACGGATTCTAGAATTAACAAGTTAAGCAAAAACGTAAATTCAAAAAATTAAATATGAAACCGATAAGGCGTTTGAAATCTTTCATTTTTGTGCCAAATACATTTTTAGCCTCTGCACAGGTACCGCCTTTTCAATTTATTTTTCGAATTTTGATTCCAAAAAGTTTTAAGCTGTAGTAGTGCAGTACACTGGTTAGTTCAACTAACTTGATTTGCGCAACTGTCCTGAGCTTGAATCATCGGACAACTGGCCGCATTGACGGGCGCACTTTGTATAGCCGGATGTTGCTGCATGGACGCTGAAGGCATGACGTACTGGGCCGGGGGAGCGGCCAAAACGAATTGATGAGGCAAGAAAACCGGTATGGAATTGCCAATCTAAATGTATTTGCAAATATGAAAGTGAATTACTAGATTCATATGGTACAGGAAAAGGCAGGCAGACTATGTTACTGTAATCAGGAAGAGCATCGGATCAGTTTCTCCAGTTTTGTTCTCAACATCAAACATTTTGACCTTTATCTTGGAATATTTCGTTAAAATACTGTTATTTCGAAGTATATGGCGTTTCAAGGCTGATTGGGATGGGATTATTATTTGCTCAAAGCTTGGTCTAACTATAATTTGGTTTTCAACGCATATGCAGTGTTTTAAGAAGAGAAAAATCACAGCGGACAGAAGGTTCATGGGAAGCATAGACTTCACCTATAATAAGTTTTCATCGATTATATGAAGCATTTCGAGGCAGAACTGCACGGCGAGTTTTCCGTGGGGGAGGGTATCTGATTGGGAAGGAGTGGAAGATGCGAGTGAGCAAGAAAATGAATACAAAAAACTCCACAAGCACGCTTGATCAGAAAAACTGTCTTCAAAAAAGTTCAGAGGGTGTTTCACCATATTTTTTGGGCTAGCAGGGTGTCCAGGGTTTTAGATAAAACAGGCTACTCCACCCATACAATGTGCACGTATGTTTTGACGGTAACACTGTTTTACTTGATGAAAAAGAGTGAATGATGCATATCACAGTAACTTAGGATCCCATAATTAAAGAAACAAATTTTGAAACCATTATTTACACTATCGATAATTCTTTGATAGTAGCCACACTGATATTAAAATTACACTAACTGTTGGGTGAGCAACGGTATATGCGTCTGGAGTGGCACAAAGCGTAATACCATTTTGAACGATAAACGGCGTTCCATTCGACGCTAGAAGTACGGCTCCTTGTGGAATGACGTCTGTAGAAATTGCAGATTGTGTTTCGAATAAAAAATTAACTTCAAGATTTTTACCTAGATTTTGCGTTTTATTCGACGCTTTACGAATGGCGGGTCCAACATTCAATTTTCGACCCTTGAAGTCCAATAATTCGTCGGGATTTTCACCATTTACGAAACCGCCGCAGGACTAACAAGGTAACGCAAAGTAAACAGGACATTTTTCGATAATTTTGGCGAAATCAAGACGAATTCACTTATACTAATTCATATAGAAAAAATATGACAATTGTGATGCAAAAAATTTCGACTTGCAGATTTCTACTAGGCTGACTTGATCCTACACTCTTGCTACTCACATCGCGGACCCGCCGAGCTTCTTCTTCCGTTTCATAAGTGATGAATCCGTAACTAAAGGCAGAGAATAAAAAAAATAAAGAAACATGCTGAATCTGACTTACCCTTTCGACGTGCCCATATGATCGCGAATAATTTTTGCCTCCCGTACAGATCCGAATTTGGAGAAAAAATTTCTCAATTCCATATCGGTAGTCTAATTGAGAAAAACATCGATGATAAGATGTGACCACTAAAGTGAATTTTTTTGCCATTTTTCGGCCAAAAAACCTTGCGAGAAGGTTCCAAATTTGTAAGTTACGAATATGAATGATAAAAAATTTCGAACATTTAAATTGGACGTAAATATATCAAGATATGGTATTGCACCACATGAAGGAAACAGACCAATTTCTTAGGGAAAGGTAAGCACAACTCATCAGTCCTCGAGAGCGTTCTGAGTTAGGACACCCTGTTCCAAGGCTGTTTTTCGCAAGTTTCTTTCAAAGGGTTGGAGATTACGAGGCACATATATCTCTACAGTTACTGAGAACTTCGAACTGTTGACAGTGGCCAAAGCAGCCAACGCAAATACGGATTGTTGCAAAAAGAGCCTTCCCATGCTGCTCGGTTCGCTCAGTTGGTTAGAGCGCGCGGACGGTAGCCGCAAGGTCGCGGGTTCATGTCCCGGACCGAGCCTAATTTTTATTGAAGCCCCGAGTAGCGGGAACAGGTTGCCTCAACACTGGTGGCCCTTGACGGTCCGTCAAACTCGACGGCGGAGGAATGTTGAGAGTGGCCAAAGCAGCCACCTCAACTACGAATTGTTTCAAAAAGAGAGCGTTTTTCCCGTTGCTCGATTGGCTCAGTTGGTCAGAGCATGCGTACGGTAGCCGCAAGGTCCCGGGTTCAAGTTCCGGACCGAGCCTAACTTTTACTGAAGCCCCGATTAGCGGGAACAGGTTGCCTCAACACAACAAATGCATACTTTAAAAACTTTAAAAAAGCACAAGTTACTGAAATCGAACGTGAACTTGAGATATTTGAATCACGTGAAATAAGCATGCGAAATATGATGCACAAAATTTCGCGTTGAGTAAGTTTGAACATTTTAATTTTTATACCTATGGTAATAGAATAATTGAGGGAAACTATTTATAAATGGTATTCTTCGGATCGAGATAATAATTTAACTGTAAAAAGCGAGCTCAACACTAAACAAATATGCATAAATTCAGGATATTCACGAAAATCAACGATACAAGTGTAAATTAGGAACTATTAACTGTAGCTCATAAACCGAAAATTCGTTTGTATGGCCACTAAAAACCACCAGAAAGAACAAAAATCTGCGGGCATCTTGGCACAGCCAAAAATCTAGCATTAATATCAAAATTTCAGTTGTTAGAGAAAACGCATTTTGAAAAGCATCTAATGATCAGTCAATATCTAAATTTTTTAAAAAACAAGCTATTCACAACTGGTTCTCACTCCAGGAGGAAATCCGCCGACGAAAATTCTATCTTTAAATTCGACGCCGACGCGGGGCGTCGATACGACAGACGTCAACGTGGCATTAGGTGGGATGGTGTTGGCGACACAGACGCTCGACAACGCGCCGTTACTGGTAGTAATCGAAGCGCACGATAACGTAGAGGAATTGCGCGACGTGTCGGGCGTTCCGGCGGCGATTTGGCTCATTCTGTTGACTGAATAAAGAAGATCGATATCATGTAGAAATAGTTTAAATACAAATGTTGCACACACACGGGAAGCATAGAGGAGTCGGCAAGCTACCGGATAAGGATTATCGACGGTTTTTGAACTCCTTGTTCGGAATTCTTCTGATTAAACTACTATAAACGTTAATAGTGCAAAAAAATTTCTGAGGGACTCAAAAGGGTAAATCTGATACCTTTCTACGAGATGTAACTGAATTCACTAATCACTAAGTTCTTTAGCTATTGCACATTTTGCGTTTATTTAGCATTGTTTATGTACAACGTATTACTTTCGATTCATATTATCATTATTATTACTATTACTATTATTATTATTATTATTATTATTATTATTATTATTATTATTATTATTAGAATTCAGGGAATTTTGACGGATGGCGGTGGCCACGCCTAAATTTCTCTGACGGGCGCAGCTGCTGTACCCTAAAGGCCCTGTCATACTTCGCCGCACGGCGCCGTGCGGTACCGTGCGGCGAAGTATGACAGGGCCTTTAGCCTAAGGAAAATTTTAAAGGAAAAATAAATTCAAATTAGATTTCCAAATTCGTTGACTTTCGACAATAAAGCGCGTCCTTAATCAGTGTTTTTTTGTGCCTAAACATGGTTTTTGGCACAAAAAAATTTGCGGCGGCCACTGCCATCCGTAATTTACCCGAATTCAGGGCCGTGCACAAGGGGGCGAGGGGCGGCCGCCCCCTCCATTGAGGCAGTACGCACACAGTGTATCGCGTAAAATCGACATTTTCTGGGGCTATTTAGTGAAAAAAAATTTAGTCCACCCTCCATGAAAAAATCCTGTGCACGGTCCTGTTACGATTATCATTATTATATAGGCTGATCTGAGAGAGGTTATTGCGGAAAAAAGTGCTTAGCCTCAAAAATTGCGTCTCGCAAATCAAAATTTATTTTTTTTGTTTTTATCACCAACATTTATCTGAGCATAGGTAATAAGGATAAATTATTGTTTCAGTACGAAGTGCCGAAACACTAATTTAGATTCTTCTTGTTCAGGGAATTATGCTGATCGTTTTTCATTTATGCTGAGTCGGCGGAAGCGATTCCTGAGAGCATGCGATGCTGCCGAAGATTGAACGATTTCAATACAAAAAGTAAGTGACTTAAAAAAATCAACATAAATGAACATGAACTACATTTACCTTACATTAGCTTAGCTAAGTCTTAGGCAAAGGCCAAAAAGGTGAAGCCATTCTGTAATTTTTGGAACCGGAGAAGGTGATTTAGGTAAAAGTTTGGAAACAATTAGCAACTTCCATAATTTTGCTTCGACTTGCTTTCCGCTGCTTTTTTTCATCTCCATTGATCATTGCAGGTGATGAGTTTTCAAAAAATCCCTATTTTGTTGAGTTTTGAACTTCGTTTCTAAAACATATTCCGCAAGGGATGGCAGTGGCCGCCGAATTTACCCTACCTTTAAAATTTTCCTTAGGCTTAAGGCTCTTCCAAATGAATAATTTGAAGAACGATGAAGAAGAAAAGGTGGACGAATATGTATTGCATAAGTGATGCAAATTTTTTCCCATAACTTCGCTTTGGCGCTTTTCCCATGCATAATTTCACTTGTTCTTTCTTCCCTTCATCATGAAAACCCCCAAAAACCGGCGTCAGAAAAATTTCGGCGTGGCCACCGCCATCCCTAAAAATTCCAATATTTCCAATGTATAGGTCGTAAATGTTCATTCGTTTATCCGTTTCTGAGTTAATTTTATATCGAGCTTCAACTACGGAAAATAAAAAGTCTAGGCAGCTTACCTTATTAGTGATCGAAATAAAAAAATTGAAGCTAGGGCGAATATTATTAAAATGCAAAAATTCGTAAGGTCGCGAGTTCGTTAAACAAAAAGGTGATACGTTATAATAACGCGTCGTTGATCGTCGTCCGTCGCCTAAATCGAACTAAAACAAAAAAAACGGCGACATAATATTTTGGATGAAAACATTTAGAATCGAGCAGGTAGAATGATCAAGAAATGCAGAAGTAGTTTCGACTACATAAATTTGACAGTTACGTTGATGCAAAGTTGACGATAATTAGAAATGACAAGTCAACGTTGGGACGGGTAAATACGCCAAAAAGTTGTACAAAATGTGAGAAAACACAGAGCGTAACTACATTTGTGTGAAAAGGTATCGAAAAACAAGCGAAGAAATTTACATGGATTAATTCGACCAAAGAGGGAGTCGAAAGTACAGTAGAAAATTCCAAAACTTTACATCGGACCGAGACAGAAGAATTAGAAAAAGGAGTTCTGTCAGTAATCAAGTAAATCAATATCAAAATATAGAAACAGCGATGAATACGATTTATCTATCAACAGTACACCACACTCACAACAAACTCACAGACAATACGCGCCGTTAGGCAGCGAAAAATGAAATTACGCGCGCTTTTTCTCATGGTTGGCAGTTTGCCAGGAGTTGTAAATTTAGCGGGGTGTAATCGTGCAAAGTATTATACCGGATTTGTTTTAATGTGCATCCGAGATAAACGCACAAGTATTCAACAGGCAATGGCACAAATTGAATCTCCCAGGATATGACTATTCTTCATCTTTTACTGCAAGTACACCTTGACGAGTGTTGTCTCAACTATGGATAGATTATACTGTTGCGTCAGAAAATGATTAAAACCAGTGTTTTTTTTGTGCCAAAACATGGTTTTTGGCACAATAAAATTTGGAATGGCACAAAAAATTTTGAGCGTTTGTGCCAATTGGCACAAAATTTTTGGCTGGGCAAACATTAAATTTCCTTAATTTTTGGACGTTTTAGGAGCTGAAAATGCAAAAAATTTTCGGCGCTTCGCGCCTAGTCAATGCATAATATTTCCTATTCATATATATTTGACCCCAAGGCCCAACGCGAACGATTTCTCTTCGAACAGTGTAGTAGTATCGTTGCAGCAAACTTTATAGACTGTCAATGACTGATCAATGAGAAGAAGTTCTGAATATTCTCTTTTAATTGGTCGGATTCAAAACTGAAATTCTTACTTTTTATGTTTGATTGATTCAAATAGAAAAATCGATATCGTTGGTAATGGTACAATATTTCGACCCAAAATTTACACAATTTTGGACTTTATTTTCTCTTATAGATAATTCATATTAATAGTCGAAAATCGAATCGATTTGAACTCCCTGAACGTGTCAGCATTCCAATTGTTTTGGAGTCATCGTGAACTATTTTCTTGCACAGTTTTTTTATCTGACCGTCATGGTTTAGCTGAAAAATAGGTTGGGCAAAGGGCACGATTTTTCCAAAAAATAATGAGTTTTAAACGGACTTTTATCAAACTTATGGCGTAAATTTTTTCAGCAGTTTTCAGTATATTTCTAGCAAAGAAAAATGTTTGTGCCAGTGTCACAAATTTTTTTGGCCTCTTGTGTCAATTGGCACAAATGTCTGCGCACAAAAAAAACGCTAAACCGGACCCAAAATTTTTTTCCTCATTTTCCAAAAATTTTCCACATTTTTAAAAACGTTTATAATGTGCCTACGGATACTTTTTTATGCATTTTAGGAGCATACCCAGGAATTTCTATGCTTATGGATTCAGAAACCTGCAAAAATTAGGAAAAAATTGAGAAACTTCTGGTTATGTTAGTCAAAATGAGCTAATGAAGAATATATTGGTGTTCTACAAGAGCAGAAAAAGCATTTTAACGACAGAGTTGTCATGAATTCATCCTTTATTAGTATTTCTATGGTTCCAATTAGGATTATCCAAATTTATTCAATTTTTGTCCCAGCGCGGAGCGCCGGAAAATTTTTTGTATTTTCATTTTCTAAAACGCTGGAAATTGAACCTTCACAACGTTAGGAAATAAATTAAAATCCGACTAATGAAGTATGATTTGTTCCCTATTCCGACGCGCAGCGCCGGAAAAAAATTTCACTTTTTATATTCTAAAACGCTGGAAAATAGATCTCTCTAGTGGATATTCGTAAATTCGTGAATATAAGTTCTAAAATCACAGTATTGAATGATGTCTTCAATTTCCATTTTCAATAAACCCAAAAGTTCATGTTAAAAATGTTGGAAAAATTCCAAGCATCGAGAAAAAATTGAGAAAATTAATGAAAAATTGTTTTTTCAGCGAAATACTGACTGTTAACGATTAGAAAATGAGATGAGCTAATTTGATTGATAGAAACTGTTGATAATTAAATAGTAAGTGGAAGTAGATATGCTAACGGCCGCGCCTGATAGAAAATAATGATTATTATATTATACCCCTGACCGGCGCGAAGCGCCGGAAAATTTTGAGATTTTGACCTTTTAAAGTCCACCAAAACGCATTACCCAAAATTTTTTTCCTCATTTCGAAATTTTTTTCCTCAAAAGACCCCATTTGAGGAAAAAGCGGCGCGTCCTAAATTCTCTGCGTCAGAAAGCATATCTTGGAAAAAACACTCAGTTGCAAGGAAATGAGTGAATTCTTTAAAATTCGGCGAATACCATTTTCAATGTACGATAGTCATGCATTCGTCATGACTCGATATCTACCAGTGTTTCTTGTGCTAAAACGTAGTTTTTTTTTATTTTTCTCAAATTTTTTTTGCCCCACAGCGCAAGATTTTTCACCGGTCAATGAATTTCCTTGGTTTGTGAATATTTCAAGAGCTGATAACAAAAACAGTTTCTTGACATTTCGCGTCGAAATAGTGGGCCAACTTGAACTTCTCCTGATTGGCTCATACGCGAGCGAGCAAATTCACGTCAAATAAGCTGTTTGTTATTGCTGTTGCAAATATATTAATTGTCATTGATTAGATATAAAAATATGAAATATATAAAGATGAAGGAAAAAATAAACGAAAAATATCTTCTCTGTTAAGTGGTAACAAATATTCTATTTTTTGTGTTTAAATTTAAAAAGTAAAATTGTTGACTGGCACACATCATACCTGTAATTGGAGGGGTTATGGGGGGTGGACTCCCCAACTTGGCCAGCCCATACCTGTACCTGGGGGGGTTGGGGGGGACCTCCTTCTCAACTTGGCCAACCATGTACCCAACATCACCCAACCCCACCCCCCAGTTTGGAAAAAATTGAAAAAATTTGCCAAAAAGTGTATGTTTTTTTAGCCTTTTTTGGGAAAAATTTCGACCTTTTTCTACACCCCCCCCCCCAAAAAAAAATTGCGGATTTGCCCTCCCCCCAACTGGTCGGAGGTCTTACAGGTATGGGCCAATCATATACCCAACTCCTCCAAACTTGAAAAAATTGTAAAAAAGTGCCTTTTTTGGAAAAAAATTTGACTTTTTAAGACCCCCTCCCCTAAAATTTTGGGTTTACCCCCCTCCTCCCAACTGGTCAACCCTCTTACAGGTATGGCACAGATTACTGAAAAAATTTTGTGCAACTATCCAAATCCAAGTCGTCCCCGTCGAAGCATACCTGTAATTGGGAGACTAAGACCCTCAACTCGTTCGGGTCCAATACTTAACTGGAAGTTGGAATTCCAATCTTCCGGACAATATGAAATGAAAAAGCAGGTTGCTCTGAAGAATGACTTCATAATTAAAAATGTGCTCCGAAACATAAAGTCTTATAATTTTTACTTTTAATTATTCATATTCATCTACTCAGAATCATACGAATTACGAATAATGGCTAAATTCAAGAAGAGTAAGTTGGCTAAGAAAGAAGATTTTGGCGCGGCGAGTGAATTTAGCGAGAAGGCGGGTCCTAGTTCAAATTTGTGGCTAACTGGAGTATTTATTTTGGGTGAGCAGTTATTTGTCTTAGAACTGGTTCTTGCCCCACGATTCAAACTTTTTCGCTCATATTCTAGCTATTGGATTCGGTATAGCAAATCGGTAAGAGTTTAAAATATAATATTCTGAAATAGAATTTACCATTCAATCAACTTTTTGAAATTCAGATATCACGTAGCCAATATGTTCGAAAACGATAGGCATTTTTCTTATTTGTCGGATTTGGAAAGGGAAATGACTTTCCGGACGGAAATGGTAATGTTTTCGCGAATAGTTTTTGATTTCTTCTCTCCATGACGACAGAGAACGCTGTTGTTTCAAAACTTTTACAAGCCATAAAAATTATGAATTCTTGTCTATAAAAAATACACATGATTTTAAAAAATTGCCTTCGTCAAAAGAATAATTCGAAATCGGCGAATTTTAATACTTTGAATCGTGCTTTCGCAGCCCCATCTTTTTATGAAGTGTAGCCTTGCATGTTCGACGTTTTGAACAGAAGGCTTCCGAATGCTTCAGTATTCCTCCTCAGAATCAAGGCTTAGAAATCTTATGAATTGAAGTTTTATTTCGATCCAGGGTCTTTATTATTCATACTTCAAAACTTTGGTGAAAGCTCCTTCGTTAAGTAATGGTCTGTCCTTAATCATCAAAGATAATGTCACAGAAGCCGGCCACACTATTAACACGTTGAAGCGTTTCAATTTATACCCGGAAGTGAGTATTGTACGAGCATTTTTCTAGTATTCTGTTGAATCGACTCAAGTTCAATTTGAGACTTCCTCTAATTCTAGTCTTTTAATTAATTTGAATACTTCTTCAAAAATGTGTCTTAATTAATGGAAAATTATTTAGCTTGTAATTGCTTGGATGTACAAAGTTTATATGCATGTTGCTGCTTCGTATAACATTACGACCCAGGAATGTTGGGAGACAAACAGAGGCCAAGGATTAGACCCCATCGTTAGCTGTGAAGGTACTTACGGAAATTCAAGAGTTCTTTATCGTCTAATTTTTATTTTCTTTTTTAGGAATGGGAAATCAGTTTTATTTCTACGTCAATATGGTTTTCGTTTTATGGGGTTTAGTTGGAACCGTATTGTTTCTTTATGGGGTTTTATTATCGTAAGTGTATGACATTTTTTACTATCATATCCATAAATTATAACTCTTGATTTTGCGCTCAAGATTTTCAAAATTGTAAATGTAAGCTGTCCTAAACGAATTATTATTTTTGCTGTTCCACCAAAAATTAAATTTGCCTCCAATCTATTTGTTAACAATTAATCGAGTCCAAGTGAACTTACACTAAAATAAACACATAATTCTTTCAGACCAGTAGTGCAAATAAATAAAAATTTGTATAGGATAATCATACATACTTACAAGAACTTTACGTTTCAGCGGTTCAATTTTCGGTGGCCTTATTACGATTGCTTCTTTTTTCTTCAATCACGGTGAAGCTACGCGCGTTCAGTGGACTCCTCCGTTACGAGAAAGCTTTGGTTATCCATTCTGCTTAACCCTAATGCTAATTTTGACGTACATGTTGAAGTGAGTAATTTTTTTCTAAACTTTTCGGCTCAATCGTTAACTAATTCTTTTAATAGATTCAAAAAATTCGGAGCGAAATGGACGGCCTTTATTTCCTGCGTTACCGTTTGTTTTATGATTAGTTGGCAGGTAAGCTGTGTAAAAATTCTCCTGGGGGGAAGTTTTCAAACACCTAATCAGTAAAAAATTAGCTAAAAGTAACTCTTTACTTTGTAGTAAAGCTTCAAGAATTCTTGCTAAGCGTGAAAAACATCCTTTCCTTGTTTTTAAATTTTGCTACTCGTTTAGTTTGCTTCATTTGTGCTGAGCACTCAAGTCGGTTGTATTTTCGTCGTTTACGTCCTTGGTTATGCTAGAGGTGAAACGTTAAAATCCGTGACTCACGGTTTTTTAGTAATAAATTTTGAAGGATCAGAAAACTCCATGCACCCTGATCCATTTAAAAATTTTTCCAGATTGGTCTCGCAACGTCTTTCGTGCTCTTATTCGGCAATGAAATGTTATTAACGTCTTTGTTCTTTTCTAGTCTTATAACTCTATTGGTAAGAAAAAACTGATTTTCAAGAAAATTACAGGTCAGTATGAAAGTATTCCAATTTTCAATACAAAGGATTTTTACTGTTTGGCCCACATTTCATTGTAAATTCTTCCAGATATTCCAACTGATTTTTCTTCA
The DNA here is from genome assembly GCA_963922205.1 of Romanomermis culicivorax. Classification (NCBI taxonomy): domain Eukaryota; kingdom Metazoa; phylum Nematoda; class Enoplea; order Mermithida; family Mermithidae; genus Romanomermis; species Romanomermis culicivorax. The sequence continues at coordinate 816,145 of CAWUHX010000075.1, read as the reverse complement.
ACTTCCACTGTGTATTTTTCCATTTTAGTTGATATTGTCGATTGAAAGATTTTACCAAAAACTGTACTTCCGCCCCGTTGTAGTATTTATGCAAATTTTGTCTTTCGCTGTTGGAACTTTATCGATCAAATTTCTTTTTGGTCAAATTTTCCACGTCAAAGATGATGTAAGTGTTCGCATCCTTGGTTTTGTATTACGCACGCTATCAGGGCGTGGCCAGGACTTTTTCAAGGGGAGATGAAAAAATTCTACATTTCTGCTTTTTGAAACCAACTAGAAGGCTCTCATTGATGCATTTTAAAGATTTAAGGATCTCTCATAGATTTCACCGGCGATGTCTACACTTGAATTACTTTCTAAACGTTGTTACCTGAATTGTAGATTTTATATTTCTTCTTTTGGAACATGTGGTAGAAAATTTGAGATAACCTATGAAATGAACAAAAATACATCGATTTTTTTCTTGAGGGTTTTTTATCTAGTCACAATTTATGAGAATGGTCGCCCCTCGCTCCGGCTGTTTTTCAAGTTTATGCACTAAATTTATGGTTTACGTGACATTCGAACACCAAATTTGTCTTAACCTTCGGTCAAACTGTTGTAAATTTTCTTCACTGGTTTTAATTGCTGTCGATGTTTTGGAATTTCATTTATACTTCTTCTGATGAATTTTCATCACTCTGCATAGCTAAGATATTAGAATTTACAGTGTTATCTTCAGGCTCACGTTTTCGATATTTTACGATCGAAATTCACCGATTATAGCGATTTTCATACTCGATTATATACATGCGCTGCCGAATTTGACTTTTTGGGAGCTGAAGTAAGAACCACTTAGAAATATTTAATTTATTTCACCATTTTTTTATACCGTAGTAGGTCTCCATACAGTTGAGAATATTAATTTTTGTGAAAGTTATGGATTATTGTAGACAATGCTTTTTAATCGAAGAAAACTAAAACAAGTGTTTTCATGTTTCCGACAAGCAAGCCTTTTGACAAAATACTATTTATTCGTTTTTCGATTTTTGATTACCCATATAAATTTGAAACTATATATCGAGCAATTTTTCTGGTCGTTTCCATTTTTACATAGATGCAATAATACAACTCTTTTCAGACTTTTTGGAAGTTGGCATATACTTTGCTCCTGCCTGTTGGCTTGATTTTGTTGCTTTTGATCGCCGTCTTGGTAAACGGAGCATTTCGATTTTCAACTGTCACACATAACTACTTTTTTCTTCCAGTTTTTAAAGCAAGAATTCAATCGGCTCATGGATAGATCGAAATCGTTCGACCATGGTGAAGTAAGTTTCAACAGTTTTTTGGTAAAACGCCTCATTTTTTTCCGGAAAAAATCGATTTTAATATTTTCCTGATTCAAATTCTGCTATTGGAATCACTATTTGTGTCAAAACTGCATTCATTATCGTTTTTTCCGTATAGATTTTGTATAATACGATACAGTTAGTGGTATTTACGATGATGGCAGTTATTATTATGCGCTTGAAATTATTTTTCACGCCGCATCTGTGCATTTTAGCATCGCTGTTGGCTTCCAAAGAGGTATAAGTAGGCCAAAACATGATCTAATCGTTAATCAATGTACGTGAATCTGGTTTCATGATCAAATGTAATTCGAAATTTTTCCCAACTGTTTATCTATATCTAAATACGTAATCAGATCTTTACATCAAATTTGAACGTTTTTGCCTTCAGCTTTTCAATGCAATATTCGGCGGCGCTTTGAAACGGGGCGTCCAAAACGCCTTGTGTATTCTCCTATTGGCTTTAATGGCTGTCGAAGGAGTCAAAAATATACAATCGCAATTGTCGATCATGGGCGAATATTCTAATCCGCAGCAAGAACAGTTGTTCAACTGGATTTCTAAAAATACAGCTAAAGGTACGTATAGTTCGTTTAATGCGTTTTTCTGCACGATCCAAAGTTTTTTGTATGAAGATAGCGTCGACGTTTAGATACACATTTTTTGCAACTTTCCTAAAAATTCGACGCATTAATTCTTTATTCTTCTTTTTTTACTTTCTCATTTTTTAATAGACGCCGTTTTCGCTGGACCCATGCCAACAATGGCCAATCTGAAACTATCGACCGGTCGACCAATCGTCAATCATCCACATTATGAAGACGTCGGTATACGGTGAGAGATATTTTTATTCCTCCATGAGCAGTTCAATTGGAAAAAATATTTTGTTTTGACATCGAAATTTAAATACAGGAGCAATTTTCTAATTTCGTTTCTTCGCTTTTATTCCCAATTTTTTCCGTCGAGCTTACTTATTAACTTGTTTTCTTCTTACAGAGAACGAACGAAAAAGGTATATTCCATATTCAGTCGCAAATCTCACGATGATGTTTACGGCGTTTTGAAAAATATGGGCGTCAATTACATAATTTTCGAATACGGATGGTGCCGTAAAAGTACCAAGTAATTGAACGATTTCTTGACATTTCGGCATGCGATTTTTAAATTTTGGTGTGAAATCCCAACAAATGTGTTACTTTCATGTGTATTTTTCGAACGCTTTGGAAATTTTTTTGAAGAAAGTTAGAAGAAAATGAGATTCGTGACGTATTCATGTCGAACCCTCGTATCGTAAGTTAGACGTGTAAAAATGGGCGTGAATAATATGTAATTCTACGAATCTGACAGTAGTGAACATATCGTCGAGCAATAAGCTCAGAAATTTATAATGTTTTTGTTCATTTTTGCTCATTGGCAAAAAATTTATTCGTAACCGTTTTTTCAAAAAAAATATTGAACTTTTTTGTTATTGATTTATTGTTACAGTCTGCTCTACATTTTCAGACCCGGATGCTCGATGCCCGAACTTTTCGACCTCGACGATCCGACCGGTGATCATAGCCAAACTCCGTTATGCGAAAAAATTCAAAAAGGTGATTTAGGTCCGTTCGAAATTTCATTCCAAAATCAGCATTATAAAATTTTAAAAATTTGAAGCGAGTAACTACTAGATTTTTTTGTCGGGCTACTGACGTTCATTGTTGTGATTTTCATGATTTTAATTATTTTGTTGTTTTTGATTTCGGCGTTTTCTGTCTATGCCATTTTTGTGATAATCACGTAATCTTGCCTTTTATCTAATCAGTGGAACAAATTGTTAAGCTTATTTTATCCTGTCTTTTATGGGTTGTAATTAAAATCAGATCAGAAAGACCGTTTTGTTTTATATAAATAATTTTGGGATGGTTCTTTTACTTACGAGTATCTATCAGCGGATTTTAATTATCGTTCAAACGCTTTTCAACACTCAAGATCTAACAGTAAAATCCAAACGCTCTCTAACATTCAAAATCTTTATGCAGGCGCAGAAGACGTCCGATTAGTTGCATTTCTTTCTCCTAATTACAAAATTTTTGCTCACCTATAGATTTTTTCTGTAAATTTAGTGCAGACTAAAAGTTTGTGGTGGTTATTGCACAATGCTACAAAAAGATAGCTACTGTATGTGTGTAACATGCAGAAATACTACCTCAATTCTGTACGGACGTGCAACTTCGGAATCACTGCTTTTAGATATACAACACGCAAAAGAAGATTCTCGCATTTTCATACTCTTGAGAACCACCCGAGTCACGCTGCACTTTGAAATGTTCAACAAAAATCACAGACCTTTTCTTGACGGACAGAATACTGATGAAAGACTTTTTCAAAACAAGCTCATTACTGTGGTCAGTGGGGGGAGCTTTTTCACTTACGAGCACTAAAGATACCGATCGTTGATGTTCTTCAGCTAATATTATGTTTTTAAAAGCTGTGTATTTCTCAACCAATTTTTCACCATGCACTTATTTTACTCCAATTACATTTTCAGAAAGCGCTATTCAAGAGGGTTTGAAATGTCGGTAAATTAAGTTATTTACAATGAAAATATGACTAAAAAATTTTTTAATATACAAATTAGGTGTAAACACGATTTTTGGATCTGACGTCGTGGTAGCAGTGATAAACATGCAGCCAGATGAGTTTCTCATGAAAGAAAACATTTGTGCTTATGTTTTCTGAGAATATCTTGAGATTTGATGATCGAAGGGCTGCAATTTCTTCCGGAATGTTGGACAGAACATCCCCTACAGTTACTAAAAATTTTAGCACTCAAATGTTGTTTGCAGCTTCTAAATGGTCAAAAACATGAGTACTCGAAAATTTTTTGAACTCACGGTCAATTGAGGGATCATCAAAATAGATAGCATTATCATTTTTATCTCCCTCGTGTCCTGAAGAAGTGACCGTTTTTGCAAAAAAGTTTCCGACAATGCCTCGTTTCACGAAGCTGCCATAACATCATGTTCTTTTTAATAAATTACTCATTTTATAAAAAAACTCTGTACGTAGGAAATGAAAGAATTAATGAACGAAAACGGAACATTTGAAACGATTTTTGTTCAAAAATAAACTCAACAAATAAGGAAAATGATTGAAAATCCTTTTATTGGAACACAGGGTAGAATTGCCCGTTTAACTGGGGGCGAAATTTCGAAAAATTTAAAAAATTTCGAAAAAAAGATTCAGGTGAGAATTGAAGCGTTTATACCCAGGGGGAAAATGACAATTTCGAGGATGGCATTGTGATTTGGGTAAAAACCCGTAGGCTTAGAGGTATTTTTCAAGCTTTCCAAACTGTTGATGACATCTAGTATCAGTCGTCCGTTCAAAATCAATGTCACGATCTTGCCAAACAATTTCACTGAATATTGGAATGAAAAAATTTCTGTCCAATATTTTTGGGCTCTTGTGTTACAGTATGCTGGTCCAATTAGATGAATGGAAAAAACTAGCCTATTTAGTTTCAAATGATAAACGCAGCGAAAATAAAAAAGGTATAATTTGATTCACAATTTTCACTCAGTGAAGAACCTTTTTCTAAATCATTGAAAAAAAAATCAAACTTGTCCACTGCCGATTGGGACAGTGAGGCATCGATACTGGACAAACTTTGGCCATTTTAATCAGGTTATTGAAAGAAATTTTCAGACGTTCTTTCTACGGCTCACAGACGAGAGAAAAATTTCATTGATTACGGTAGATTTTTCCGTATTGAATTTACAAAATGAATAGAGGCATTCTTGGGCATTATCGAAAAGTAATTCATGGAAAACTGCAAAATTACATTGCTATAAACTGACCAGTATGTGTACTTCAAAAATTGGTCGCGGAAAACAATATACTATAAAAATCGCTTAATTCTTGAACGTCAAAATCATAGAAAGACCACGCTGCTCATTCGCTTTTGATTTAGATACACCTGTGTTTGACAACTGAGTGTTACTAAAGGAATTTTGACCATAACGAGGTTATGGGAAGAACTTTTCAGCTGTTCTGTTTACTGTTCATGGTCAATAAATTTTCTTCATTCATTACAGCTATACGCTTTACCAATTTTTTATTATTGAATTTAGTTTGATGGATCCGCTGTGGAATAGAGCACGGACATTAGAGCACAGAACAATAGAGTAAACTGAAAATTAAATACACTGAAAGCATCTCAAAAATGCTGACTGCACATTTTTTCGTGACTGGAGAAGTTTATGTCAACACATTTTTCCACCAAGAAGTATTTTTCCCATTTTTTGTTCTTTTTCTTACTTTTCCTCTTTTTCTTATTCAGCCATTCTTACTTTTTTCGGCCTCAATCTTTTTTCTCTTTGTTTTCATTTATTTTTGTTTTTCTCTTTTTTACGCTTTTTATATCTGATTGTCCGTCCACTCCCTCTTTATTCGTATCCTTTCTTTTTACATTTTTTATTCAGCTACCGTGGGAATTCTTTGTGTCTCCGTTTGTGGCGGAATCAATGTTTGTTCGAGAATTGCAAAGATCACATTTTTCACTAAAAAGTTGCTAAAACAAACACAAAAATTGCAAATATTTGACCTTTGAACCTTCGAATCTAATTGTTTTATTTTTTTATTTTCGAAAATTAATTAACGTGTTGGTTTTGCGACCTTAGATCGCTTGATTTTCGGCTGATTATATGTGAATTTTAAATTAGAAACTGAAATTTATCGATTGTTCGTAGGAAAAGGTTGATAGAAAACCTTTTTAGTGTTCGTTGCATAAAAGACTTGTTGCTACAACATACAAAATAGAGTAAACGCAAGTTTTTATGAGTTGTTTATAGAAATGTCAATGTTTACTTTGCAGTTAGAATTGAACAACAACTTGCAGCTTGCGTTACAAGTGTGGTATGTACAACTTTTTATTTGAGTAATGGAAAGAATTTTATATTTAAATTGAAAAATCACGAACACTATAGTCCATTTCTAATCTGATTGCGATTTGGACACTTTTCGTAAATTGAATGTAACGGATAACCTATTGTTTGACAAAACAATGTTCACGTACGTGCAAAGCAGTTTTTTCAAAGTTTAAAATAGCATTTTAGCGCTGAATAACTTTTTCATTTCGTAAATTACATAGTAAAAAATTAAGATTCATGGCAAATCGAACGTCCTGACAGCATGCAATAGACTTGCTGATTAGACCAGCATATTGCTGAACCACTGCAGGATATATTCGAAGATCTTTTGAATATTGATATTTCTTCATTGAATCACCAATTGAAGATAGTGACAATAATGATGTAAAATGAGACGTATAGGGTATCCGGACCCAAAACAAGACTCGAAATAACCCGATCATTTTGTTGAACCCGGACCCCGACTCGATATTATTAAACTTTTTGACCTGCACCTGGACCCCATATGCTACCGGATACTTCCGGACTCGAAACAAGACCCGAAATTACCCAACTATTGTGTAGTACCATGGACCCGGTATTTTCAAAATATGCTATCCGATACAAAAGAAAAATGTACACGCTTAAATAGTTGCCAAGCTAGGAAAAGGAGTGAACTAGTTTGAAAAATCTACTTTTGTAATATTGGATTTATATTCCTTCTCATTAGAAAAATTTTTCATGTCCGTGGAAAAGCATATTCTGCAGCTGAGTGCATCAGCACACCTGCTAAACATTGATGCACATATGGTGGGGGAGTAAACCCTACCACTGGGACTCTGTATACCCTTGGCTGGCCTCAGGAAAAATTCAACTGACTACCACTGGACTTTTTCTAAATTTAAATACACATGAAAAAACAGGTTTTTTTGACAAGAATTAGCAAAATTTGAAAATTTTTTGGAAAATCCATTTTTTGCTTTTCAACTCTCCCTCTCGAAAATTCTTCCCATGCATCTCTACTTTCAACCATACATGTGCAGCTCTGAAATTGGGGGAAGGATGGTTACAGAAGGGGTGGATCCTGGTTTTTTGAGACAAAAATACTAAAAAAAATTTTCATAGCGGAAGACTTCCAATTTCAAAACTCTGGGTCCCCCATATCACCCCCGCACATGTATGCTTCCAACTGCACTGAGCTTCAACAGATGAAGAAAAATTCTTAAATTCAAAAATAAGATTGACTTGAAACATTGTCTTACAAATATGGCATTTTCATTTAACAAGCGCTTTTTTGTTCAATGTGACATACAATTCAATGCAGTGGTTGATCAAGAAGGACTATAAAACATTAAAATTTCATGGCATAGAGCAGAGCGAGTTTGCCCATTACATTAACAGAGATAGAGATGAGTAATTAGTGAATAGTCTTTATATGTGGGTGCCTGATGCAATTTTGTTTCTTGTAAAATCAAAGATGCATCCGCTTAGAGATGATGATATGGCGATGATATTTGTGCCAAATTAGTATGTGCATGGCTGAATCAAAAACTTCTCAAAGACATTTTTGTATGCTTTATCCTGTTGCCCTGTTCGCAGATAGTGCGCAATTACTGTAACCAGGGCCCATATCTACTAAAAGTTTAAACTCGAGCTCAATGATAATCTCGAACAAAATAGCAACCACATCAGTTTCAGTAGTTGCCCTAATATGTCAATGATATCAAATTTTTGCTACAATCTCGATGTCTCCAGGATTATCCCAATCTCGAACTGTTAGGTTGCAGTATTTTTTAATTTCTAGTTTGCAATTCCCGAACCCGGGCTCACACCTTAGTATCAGCTAATCTTAAGCCTGGTGTGAGGATTTTTAGTTCTGCAAGAAAATAAGCTTGACATTGTGATTAGCTGAAACTGAGGATTAGTGCTTAACACTTTGAAAATCTTATGACCTGGGTACCTAGTTTTCACAGTAGTACTCATGTTATCTTGGTATTTTGCATACCCAACCTGAGTACTATATTTAAGTACTTGAACATTGGAGTATATAAATGTTTTACCCAAACAATATCTTGTTAGAAATTCGGGTAAACAGGTCATCTAAATACATAGGTAGCACCAAGGTTTAATTTTTGAAACTGACCTGGGTAGGTATACCCAGGCACTCAAAATACCTGGGTCCCAATATGAAGCACGACTGAGGATCAGCAATTTAATACAGACGTTCAGATTTTTTATAGTGCTTAATGGCGCCTTTTCTATCACAGGCATAAGTTTAAAAAAACAAAATGACTACAATATGCCAGTGACTCACTATTTTTGGGCTAGAGTTAGAGGCATATATTCGAATCAGTCCGGACTTGGAATATTAAATTGCTATTGGTTAGCATTTCACCAGATTTTAATGAAGTCAACCATTAGCTTGCATATAATTTTCACCCACAAAAATTTTACTGTGCATGATACAATGCTACTGGAGGACAAAATGCACGAAGCTGCAGAATTTACTTTTCCACAGACATGAAAAATTTTTTAATGAGAAAGAATAAAAATCCAATAGTACAAAAGTGGATTTTTCAAACTCTAACTCAAGTTCTCGAAGATCTAGTTCACTCCTTTTTTTAGCTTGGCAACTATTCAAACAAGTATATTTTTTTTGCCTCATCGGGGCATTTTCTAATAAACTGTTTATAGATTACTTGTCCTCACGGAAATGATTTTTCAGAACAGAACAACAGTTCGGAACAGCTTCATATTGCTAATCTAACACAAAGAAATGCATACTAGTATTGAACATTTTGAAAGGGAAGGGAGAACCGAAATAAGTGTCAACGATACCATATGCTAGACAAAATTTACTGGTCTTTGAGGTTAGTTGTGATTTCATCTCAGAGATTACAAAAGCTTTTCATTGAGGTTATAATACAAGCTTCGCGCTTGGAAGTTATTATTCTAGAATGTTAATGGCTAAACCGTAATTGTTTAAAATATTGACTTCCGCTTATGCAGGTGATTTATATTCATGTGATAACGGGTTTTCTTATAATTTTTCCATTTTGGCCGCTGGCAACAATCAGTATTATTCTGAGCTCTAGACAAACTCAACCATTATCGAAGATAAAATATGTGAAAAAAGCTCGATTGTAGAGTTCATTGCCACTTGCTGCTAATGAATGAAATGATTGCCTCGGCATGTGGTGTTTTTCAATACTGAAAAATCAGAAAGATACTACGATTCAAATAAAATTTCCTTCTGTTGATCTCGATATTCACTTTTTCAGTGCTCGATGTTTTTTATAGTGCATTGTGAGGTCAAAAAATTTTTGTTTTGCTCTATTAACTACAATATTCGAGATGTTCGAGAGCAATTCACTACTCATCATCAGATTCTGCATGCAGAAACAAATCATGAAAGTTGATCTTTGCACGCTAGCACGATAAAAATTCTATGTCTACGTCTTGATCAAAACTGTTGATACAATAGTATTGTGAAATGTTGATAACTTTTTCTAGAAGCAGGTGGAATTTTATTGGCAGGTTTTTATGCTTCTTATTCCGGAGCACGTAAGCCTAACCATATTATCGTTGAAAAACGTCCTTAATAACTTCATTTCACCTCATTATCGCCTGCCGGTTTCATTGTGTAATTTTCCCTAGTTTTTATGTTATGAAGTATGGTCGGCGGACGTAACTGATTCCTTCTGAATGAACTCCAATTTTCAAGGCAAATTTTAAAGCAGGAATGCCTACCCTATTGAACCTAAACTTTAAAGGTGGTAGAGGATTGTAATCTACCATGAGTTAGGATGGAGAGAGTTTTTTATCCTATATTTTCTTCTGCAACGGACTGTCACATGTTATCACTACTGTTGACTTGAATAGTAATACTGGAACAAGTTTAATGCAAAAGAGCATATCTCTTCAAAAGTAATATCATTTCACAAAAAATTCAGCTAAAACTTTCATCCGGCGACAGGTTTTTCAAAAATCCATTTGAATTACTTAGATGCACTAGCTTGCATTTTGCAGTATCATTCCCACTCTGAATGCAAAGTACCTATTTCTGTAACGATGTCTTATCGCTCTCGTTTTAGACGTATTCTGAATTATACTGCATTCATTTTGAAATGATCAATGCAGTGGTCAGAGTTATGACAAAACGCAGCCTTACTTGAGATTAGGAGATCAGTTTCGATAATCTTGAAATGATTGAAAAGACTGATCATCAAAGAATGTGTATCATGAAGAAAAGACTGATTCAATAGGTTCAATGAGTCTTCAATTGTTTTGAATGAAAGTTTGGCTGCGACCCCACTGTATCGATCATTTCAAAATGAATGCAGTGTACACCAATTTTTATTCCCTGGGAATAAAATTTTTATTCCATCTGAATTCTTTCAATTAATTTGATCCCACCAATAATATATATTGTATCTACGCTGTAAATTCACTTGAATGGTATATATCTGGACTGAACGCTCACTCTGTAACAAAGGGTGGCTATGACCAGAAAAACTGACAATTAAATCGCACTGTAGCTGCGTACTAGAATATGCTATTACCCCTCTAGATCTACCATACGAAGGGTAGAGTTTCGTACTTAATAAGCTGACATATGCCGAAATCCAAACGACCAATGGACGCTTCATTTTCTCAGTCTACGTCTTCATGGTCCATTCCATTTAAAAAACTATAGAAAAAACAATAAATCCTCATGCAGGTGTTGAACGCAACCCATATTCTAACTGCTTACTGATAATAATGTATTAACAGTCATTGTTGCTATTATACTGTATGAATGTATTTCAGGTTGGAATGAGTGACATCACATTTTGCGAGCTGGTACCATTTCCATCAACGATTTTTCTACCGCCCATTTTTTCACTATTCTTCAGTTCAATCGGAGTGCTGACATCTATATTCCTTTTTCGAGTTCTACTGGACAACGGTGGTAGCTTACCGACCTTCGTACAATACTTGATTACTAACGTCAGCATAGTTTATATCGTTCGTAATGCATTCTTACTGTACAAAGCCACTTATACAGTTATCTCCTTTTTAACTGGACTGGACGTCATGAGCCTGTCTTATGAATTATGCGTCTTCGAACAAGTGTTCTATATTGCTACATCGACTTGTAGGTATCTGTCTTTCTTTTACATAAGCTTGAACCGACTCTATACTACGGTGCGTAAGCCGACCGCCCTGAAACACTGCCCAAACGAAGTGTCCACAACAAAGTATGTGCTGTTTCTGGTTTTTTCAACATGGCTGCCGTCCATACTGTACTATTGCCTGATTACGTCATTGGCCAAACCTTATTTGGTATTAAAGACGCCTAAATTGTGCTTTTGTTATTCATCGAATGTTTGGGTTTTATTTTTCAATAACTTCCACAACGTATCAGTTATATTACTACAGATTGCTACGGTCGTGGTTTATGGCATAGTGTACAAGAAAAACAGGCAAATTTTGAATAATTTTGTCGTGACAGCTGTGAAAAACAACCTGAACGAACGTTTTGTTCAATGGGCGAATGTAAAAGTTACTAAATGGTTGATCCCGTTGACTTTGATCAGTGTCACATTGAACGTCAGTTCAGTGGCATTGACGACCTCGTTACGCACGTTTATGACAATGACCTTTTTCGATGCGACGACATTGGCTTTGAGTATGATCGCGGTTTTCTCGTTCGAAGCCCAAATTTTTCCTTTGCTATGTATAAGGTAGTCGTGAACACCAGGTAGTCTAAAAAATGGACCGCCTAAAACGCTACTTACTGTAGCAAGAGCTGACATGTAGCTTCGTGGGCGGTTTCATCAGTAGAGTCTGAGCTGCAGCTGAGCTGTACCCTAACGGCAATGCCATAACATATAGAGTCGAACTAAACTTAAGCTGCAGCTCAGCTGCAGCTTGCTACTTCGAATAGAATACACTCACCGAAACAGTTATATAAACAAAATTTAATTTCAATTGTTTCAGACAAATGTCGTGTCTTTTCACAGCTCCGGCCTGAAAAATTTAATATCATTTTTGGAAAAATTACAATTTTCCTTGTATTATTGTAATGATAAAAATCAACGCTTGTAGCTGAGAAACTAGATTATCACTGCATCGTCTGTCCAGTTACCACCGGTGGTGACATATTTTTCATTTTAATAGTATTGACACTCAATTTAAGTGGACAAGAGTAGATTTGCATTAAAAACAGTAATTTTCTAGCAATAAATGCAGTCAATAGTTTGGTTCGAAATTTCAAGATGAAAAACTCAATTAGATTAGCCATTTGATGAATAACATCCTAGCTTGACTCACTGAGGTACAGCAGGCTTTTTAGGCGGGCCATTTCTCTTTTGGAATGTCAGCACATGTAGAATGCAATGCATTACAGCAAGTATATTTGCCAGCTGAACTCTTGGGAGGAAATCAACCAGGCTAAAAATCTTGATTTATTGGCGAGAGACAAAAAATTGACTGTTTTGACCATTTTTGTTCAAAAATGATCAGTTTCTACTGTAGTCTATTTTTCCGAATAAGCCTTGGCCGCAAAAAAATATTCATGAAAATAATAAACAACCTGCGTATACGGACATCTTTTTTTCCGGAGTTGACTTAGAAGTTAGGTGAATAACTTGAGAAAAAAGATTCTGGCCTACGATGCATGTTCATTGTCTGCCCACCGATTTTACGGATTATTTTACTTCCAGAGGCTCATTTCAAAATCAATAGAATATAAAAACGTTTCTCAATTTTCCGTCCTGAAGAATAGTTTCTCAGAGTAGTTCTTCGTTAGCCTCTTGATTGGCTGACGGTCACAACCTTACTGGTTAGCCAATATGTCCAACGATTTCTATAGGAGAGAGTCCCTATCATACATGCACGTGGGGGTTGGGGGGTTTCGACCCTCAACAGATCCTAGTTGACCTCCAGAAGATCCTTGATGACCCCCAGCAGATTTGACCCCCAGCAATCATTGAGAAGATGATGAAGAGAATTCATCATTAAGTGTTAACAAAATTTTTATGATTAGATGGAAGAAATGTGCACAGACGGTTTTATTTGGCTGAAGAACTTATCAAATTGTTCTAGCTAAAACATATGTGTTTCTCAGGTTCAGTTCAACACTCATGCAAGGTATTCAGCAACAACATCCCAAAGTGTACAAGTTATTCAGTCTCGTCGAAAAATCAAGCTATAGAGACAACTTTGTCAATTCGTTTCGTCATAAGAATAAATCGCCAGAAACCGGTATTACTTCGACCGACGTAGCACATGGAGCCAAGAAAATTGAAAATGGCATTCTGAAACGAGTGGGCAAGTTATCCGACGGCAAGAAGAAAATCGTCGATCACAGATTGAATCCCGACGCCCAGGCGGCGATTTTGATGGAAATGTGGGACATGAATGCGAATTGATAACGATTTGGCATATTGTACCTTATCTTACATTTTGGACACTTTTCTGGTCCACGTGTCCCTAAAAAATCCATGAATTTTTGGTATTTTTCGAGTGCGGCAAAGCTCTCAATAGTTTTGGGACTTTGAAGTAGCATGTGCTACCCATAACAAAGTGTAGAACATTTTAAGCAAAAGGTAGTCCATCTTCTTGATTTCGCAATGATTTTTTGAGCTACGAGCGTTCAAATCAATCATTTCAATCAAATAGTCTGCGCTTTTTTACTGCTACAGTAAATTTTAATCGTTCAAAACTTTAATGAACTTTGAAAAGTGAATTTCAAAATTGGATCGTTGATTTGCTGTAGTCAAGTGAAATAAAGAAACGTCTCGGCAAAACTTGGATCTTACGCCGTTACTAATCACGACATGTTCAAACTTCGCTAAAATTCCTTCATCTTGAAGAATATTGTCAGTTACCAGAAAAATATCGGAGTTCATAGAAATAGCTTTCTCATTAGAGTGCCTCTGAATGTCTCAAACTTCTTTGGCCGATAAGATCAGGTAAATGATGACTTAATGCTTTTGAGTACATTTATGGGAATTTCGCTGTAAATTTAAGTCCACTGGGAGGAACAACTATAACCGAATTATTGTGAGATGACAAAATATGCGAGAAATAAGTAAGTTCAATTTGATAGGCAATTTTTATAGAGTGAAAAGTATTGCAGAAAACGCTATTTCTCCACGACAATGGGAACTCCAAAATCATAGAAAGGCCATGATGCTTATCCGCTTTTGATTTGGATAGAACTGTGCATAGACATGGTTGGTACCCGAGAAATTCTGATCATTTAGGCAATAGAAAGAAATTCGTTCTTTTTACCGCTCATGGACGAGAAACTCCTTGCAGTAATAAGATTTATCAGTTTTTCTGTGTTGAAGTTATTTTCATGAGACCACTATATCAAAATGAATTGAGTATTACTCAGCTCATTCTGTGGCACTGAATGCACAATAGATCGATTTGAGCATTTCCACCAGAAAACATTCTCTGTGTGGTAAAAGGAAAAGAGTCTGATCTGATCTCATCGTCGATTAGCATGGGTGGGGTTTCCAATGTGCAGGCAAACAATTCAGAAACTGCCATTAATGGTAATACTCCTTCAAAAACTTCATTATAACTTAAACAGCAAGTGAAATTTCATAAAAGATCATGGATGACCTTAATGGTTCACAACGCTCCGTATGCCTCTTGTTGTTTGAAGTCATAGCGACAACATTTAAGCGAATAGAAGCGCGACGTAATTTCGGAGCTGGAGTATAAAATGTATTAAAACCGAGAAATTTACCGGAGTTGACTTTTCTCCACTCTTACAAAAATTTTTCTCTACAAATCTAGATAGTTCACAATAATAGACGGACTCGAACGGTTTTAGTGCATAGGTATAAGGGAGACAAACATGTAAGCAGTCAGAACATTGAGAAAAGTTTGACATTGCATGAGCGGAATGTGATATTCAATGACGATTCCATGAGTTCAAATGCAGCCAAAAATTTTATTTCTTCTGCTTCAAAGCCTGCTTCAAAATTCACACATGCAATATATAAATTTTCTATTCAACTTGTCTTGCACCAACCCGTAATGTGTTTGCCCATTTTTGAAACGGTACAAATGATAAAAAATTTTGTGTGACTTTTTGGCCCCTCGTCGGGGGAACATTTGCTTTCTTTGCAGGAACTGACGGACAAGGCTATAATTTTCTAATGATCGTTCGTTTGTAGCCCATTTAATTTGAAATGATGAGCAGCGAAAATCAAAAAAGTTGGTTCAATTATAATTTTCACTGAGTGGAAAACTTTATATTGTGGGAAAGCGATGAATTTCTTCATGAGAATGGGCAAGGCTAAAATTATTGAGAAAACATTATGCTTATTATTCACTGTCAGTTTGGGCAGAACTGTGTCGATACCTCAGTGTTACTCGAGAAATTTTGACTACTTAATTAACCTAGTTATTGAAGGGATTGTTTAGGTGTTCTATTAGCCATTCATTGACGCATACTGGTTTTGTTCGTGTTCAACTTCATTTCATGCGATCAATGCGTCGATCATTTCAAAATTTCGATCAGAAATTTTTTGATTGAAAAAGGGATTGATTTTAACTCATGATATCCTAGGGCTGGTTGCATTGATTGCCAATCAGTACGGCTGGTTCCTAATGGAAGCTATAGGGTCCACTGGTGAAAAATTGGTAGTATTTATTGGAGCTACAGTATTTTTGGAATTCTTGAAATTTTACAACATTTTCAGGAAAAATGGCTCCAGTTATAGTCTGTTTTGAGTCGAAAGCAAGTAATATTCAAATTTTTACAAATTTGAGTAACATTCAAAAAGTTTTGTATAAACGATCTTGACGACCATACTTATTTTTGTCATTTTTCTCTTAACATACGTGTTACTGATTTTCGACAGAGTCAAAATAGCAGTAAAATCTCATATGAAAATGTTCGAATGGCAAAGTCCTGAATATGACATCTGCGCTTAGTGCTAGCGTGCACTTACAGTAAATTTTTCTCTAAAAACAACAAAAACGAATTTCAGTGGAAATTTTTTCATTGACTCTGAAAACGCGACATGTCTTGTACCACAAATCTTAGCGGCGTTACCTGACTTTTTAGGGATGATTTTTTGCCCAGGGCAGATTTGAAATCAAACTCTGTAGCTTGTTTAATATAAAATGTTTGTAAACTGTAAAACGAAAAAATAGTAAACGTTACATAAAACTTTTAGAGTAAAATTTTTCATTCAAAACATTGAAAAAGGCTATTTGGCTATACTCCCGAAATTCCAGCCATACATGGCATTTGGTTAACGAGAAAATATAGGAGATAGCACTTGCTTTCCACTTTTATTATTTATAAGCATCTCAAGAAAACCAGATTAGTTTATACACTGCTTTATCTGATAGAGCTTGATTTAAGACATATGGGTTTCATAAAGATTAAACCTGTTTATATTTGTCCTTGTAGAATGATATTTATTCCTCCATGCACCATTCATGCTTTATCCTGATTTTGAAATTGACGTTCGGATGTTCAGTCTAGTTTTACAGTGCTGCTGAATCTCAAAATTGTGCAAGAAATCGCTTCAACAAGATTATCACATTGTTGTGCTTTTTAAAGGCTCAACAAAGCATTAGATGCGGTCTTGAATTAAACTTTTTTTTGGAAAGTAAGGTTTTGTGTGTACAATGGTGACTGCAAGTCAACTCCGCCCATTGGCTGGTTTTAGTACCTAATCACCGAGAAGTAGTATCCACCACTGGTTACGGTAACCTTGGATATCGTCCGCAACTTTTGCGCGAAGTAGTCGTCACCGAAAGTGCTACAATCGTATACAATAGGCTGATTGTCTGGTATATATTCATTCGTAATTTCCTTGCACTGTATCGAATGTGAATTGAGGAGAAGCGATTTTGATTCTAGAATGTTGCTCGCTTCGTTTAAAAATTTGTCATATTTTCCTCCTGAAACACACGTAAAAATATCTTTAAAGAAAGAAGAGAAGGACTGTTTCACTAGCAATCCGGCAAGAGTCAGTTGATTCTTTCGTCGTAATGAGAAAAAATAATTTTCCTGATGACTAACCGAAAAGCACACTTCATAAATCAAGTTTTTAATATCGCGATTTTCAACATGGTGATGGAAAAATCAAGTTGGACTCGAAAAAGATTTAAAGCACGAGAAATCAAGTTGAATACTAATTTTTAAAAAGTCAAGATGCATCTTGGTGTCAAAAAACAAGAAATTGTCTGCTGCTGGTTTCATCAAAGAGACTTGAGCTCGAACTGAGCTGCAGATCAAGCTGTAGCTTAGCTTCATATGTTATAACATTGCCGTTAGGATGCAGCTCCGCTATAGCTTAACTGTTAAGCACAAAACATATCGGGAAAATTGAGCTGCAGCTGAGCTGCATCTTAACAGCAATGGTATAACATACAGAATTAAGTTACAGCTTAAGCTGCGGCTCACTGCAGCTTGTCTCTCTGCTTAAACCGGCTCATGATTTTCTTTTTATTCTCATATTTAAGGTCGAACTTCTCAGTAACTTCGTCTTAAGGAAAAGCTTAACTCTATTGTTAAGGTGTCTCTCGGCTGCAGCTTAACTTTCTCGAAATGTTGTGTAAAGTTAAACTACAGCTGAGTTGCTCCAGTTAGGCGGAAGCTTAAGCTGCAGCTTTTTCATTATAAATTTTTATTCCAAAGGAATTATTTTCATTCCAAAAAAGAAATTAAGATGGGGGACTAATAACTCGGTTAAAAACTTTCGTAACGAAACAATCAGGTGCCTACTTTCAAAATCCATTTTTTAGAGGGGCGATTGTGCATAAAATGTAGTGTCGGGGTGCCCTTAGGATCGCAGGCATCGCATAGGATTGTGAAGATGGCAACGAGGCGTCATTGTGAGGATAAAACCTTTTTAAAAAGCTGTATCTTACATTTGATGATCATTCAAAGAATCACATTGCACTCGATTTCTTTTTTTCTAAAAAGTGTTTTTAATTCTTGATCAAATTGAAACTTGATTTCTCGTGCTTGTAATTTTAAAATATCATTTTATTATATAAAATTTTTTTGGTCCGAATTATGAAATATTACGACGTAAAATTTGATTTATGAGCTTTGAATTTTTGATGGCTCACTCATATAATTCAAATTTCGTACTCATTTTTCAAGTTTACATAAAAAGTCAAAGTGGCCTCTTCCTCGAATTCTGTAATTTCATCATATGGCCATATTTATTTCGCACAAAACAAGTACAAACTTTATTTGAAACGCGATGCTCAAGAATTTTTACAGAGGACATCTAGGAAAGAAACAGATGCATAGCTTACTGAGAGCGACCGATGTTGAATTCAAGCGATTGGTTGCATACTGCGTACGCTGGACGGCTTCTAAACATGGTATTATGTAAATTTTCTCTGAAACATTCTGATTATATCAACGAGTGTAAAGAAAAATATTAACGTGCAATAAAAATCAATAGATTCATCTTTTAAAATTGACGAAAAGGCATAGTTGACTTTTATTCTAAAAACTAAATTTGCCCCTTATAGTTTGTTTTTTATAAAATGCGTCTAAATCGAAAAAGAACAAAAATCAACTATGTCGTCAAAATTGAGTAGACAAAGCTCTCAAAGTAGTATTTTTCATTCAAAAAATCGTTAAAGGTTGATTGAATAAGCTCACAAATTTTCAGTCTCACGTGACGAACGGTTTAGCAGAAAATTGTAAAAAACTAAAATAGTACTTGCTTTCCACTTTTATGATTTAATGGCATTTCAAGAAAAACAGAGTTTAGTTCAAAAAAATGATCACTCAATGTGTATGTAGACATATTTTCAGCACTTACTTTTGTGATTTTTGAATTCTTCTTTTAATGCCTTTAAGGTATGCGCTGCTGAAAGCAAATCAAAATTTCATTGACCTATTTCGACAATTGCTGGGACAGTTATGAAAATGATATTTGCTTGAACTGCTCAGGATTAAACTTCTCAGAAATTTAAACCAGATAAAAACCTGAAGGATTGTTTATTTGCTGCAGATACTTTTAATCAGTAACGATCTTTTAGAAAAAAGTTTATTTGGCTTACTTGGAACTTTCGTTATTCAAAAATATGAACTACAATCCAACGATGAGCAGCATCATCCAAGATAGAATCGAATGATACTTTTTCTTCAAAGTTGGTTAGAATTTTAAACTTCTGAACATCTTCTCAAGGTTTTCATTGATGAATCCAGCTTTAATTCTTTCTTAACACTGACCCAGTTACCGAAATACTATTGAAAAAATGATTAAGGCTACAATATAGTTCTTACCTTCGTTGAAGTATTGTGCTGGGATGTATATTACTTGCTTAAAACGAGCGTCTCTACGTACAATTTTTTTGTAAGACACAGACAAGTCCCTCTTGAAATCATTCTTGTGTAATAACGCAACTTTTATCGCTTTAGGCACAATTTTAGAACCGTCAAATTCAAATTTGATATGAAATTGATCATCACGATATATTTCGTCCAATTTATCCTTCAATGATGTGTCAGCTTTTTCCCATCTATTTGCCTTTTTCTGTAGATGTTCTGTATTCAGGCTCGTACTGAAAACAGAGCCAAATGACGCTTTTGCTGAACCTCTTTTAACATTTTCATCTTCTTTACTATCCATTCGCTTCTTATCTTCTTGAACAGAACTTGAGTGCTTTTTATTCTGTATCTGGTGTGTGATTTCATCGCTCAAATATCCTTTTATTTCATTCGCTGCTAGATCACGTTCATTCATGGAGAAACCAAATTTAGAAAGTTTCGATAAGGCATCATCAATAGGAACGTATTTAAAAGAACTCGATGCGATTGATATTAATCTGTCAACTAATTTTTCATCAAACTTCTCGTCTAGTTCATAATCTTCTTCAATTTTCAAGTTATTTCGTATTTTTTGTGAGAATAAACTGAGCTGATTTCTGGTCACATAAACCTCACTGGCGGGACCAAAGAGATTGTGATCAATTGCTGCATCTTGTACATCTTCAGCTGATATGTGTATGCGATTGACAAATCTTTCTTTTCCGTCGGCAATGAATGTACATTTCCAATTAATAGGATCAGGTCGCTTCATTCTGGCGTAAAAAGCCTTGCGATTTTCTGAATTTTCCTTACAAGGTATCTCGACTGTCACCTCGTATTGATTCAGATTGTGCGCTCTACCCTGGAAATCAACGATTTTTTCTCCAACTAGTAAGGCAGCACTGCAGCTTAGACTTTGTAAGGGAATCAAATGAATGAAAGCCTCTTTGATTTTGGGGTCAAATTTTTTCGCTGCATCTTTCAGTGCATTTTTTTGATCATCTGATAAAAGTCGCAAACGCATCAGTATACTTTCAGGGTTAAACCGGTATATGCTATTATTTTCATCTCTCAAGAAAACTGGGTGGCCAATACTGACCCACTGATTATTACGGTCCTTTTCTTCAACTTTGAACGCTGGCAAAGTTGAATTAATCCCATTCACGTTGTGCTTGACATTGAGATCGGGAATATTGAATCTGATGTTATTGCTAGAGCTAGGGACATGTTCGGTTTTTCGCGCTATACGAGAAGCAGTTATACCTAAAAAAGGACTTACTACTGTCTGCTATCAATATGTTCGTCTTTACTCACTGTCGTCTTCTGAAATCAAATCCTCAACAAATGGTGCGTGAGCCTGACTCGCCGTTATGCTGCTGATCACATTCACAAGTACCATGTACACAAAGCCTCGATGGTGAACCATATTTGGTAAAGTTAATCCTCTTGATGAATATCTTAAAAATATGGAATACATATTTTCTGTATATGATAAACTAACCAGGGAATTAAAAATTCCAATGATCATACTGAACGTGGCAGCTACACTGCACAAGGCATACAAACGAAAAATCATTCACAGACGCAGATGAAAGTTGTGCAAAAGATCTAATTTATGGCAATAGCAGAACTAAAATTGCTAAAGCGCATTTCACTAACTAACGGTATGTTAGAACATGCAGAATCATTTGTTTACTTTCTGCCTGATGGCACTGTATGCTATTAGTATCACCCAGCAAAATGTCCGTGATCAAAGAGAAGATTCAGAATCTAGAATCAGAAATAATATTTCTGAAAGTTTCGAATGTACTGTAAGAAGTAAATACCATATGGAACAAAAATCGCTCATGAGGAGTTAAACTATTTGAAGGCAACAATTACGAGGGATGTTCAGTAAGTACTTGGCCTCAAGGCAATCAAAGGAATCGAATCAAATCATTATATTTTTGCTTTTAAACATAATCTCACATATAACTTGAATGGTTTTTTCATAGCAACATATTGATGACTCTAAAGGCCCTGTCATACTTCACCGCGCGGTACCGCGCGGCGCCGCGCGGCACCGGTTGTTCTATTCATACTAAAAAGCGGCGCCGCGCGGTACCGCCTTTGAAGTATGAATAGGTTTTTGTCATTTTTGCGGCGTCCCGCGGCGCCCCATCAGGTTTCAACTAAACCAATACACATTTTTTGAGAAGAGCAAAATCCAAAAGTAAAAAAGCGGCGCCGCCTGTTAGTATGAATAGGACAACCGGCACCGCGCGACGCCGCGCGGTGAAGTATGACAGGGCCTTAAGGCTTCCTCAAACCAGTCAAAAGATTTAGAGTCAAAAATTATTTGCGGCCATTATCAATTATTATTTCGAGTCGAAAATCTTTTTCCACTTGAATGCCTCTTCAAATGGAGAACAGAAAGAGATCACGTGCTGATAAGTTCAGAGAATAAAGTATGTGCGGAACCTGCATAAAGCCTGTTGTATATAAGGCAGCCTGCGAATCATGAATTGTGTGATATTTTAAAATAAATAGAATTTAAGGCCAGCATAGAAATTTCGGAGGTTAACCACAATGTTCTTCAAGTGCCTAAAACTGAGCCAAAATTGATCAGAATTGATGTTTCTAAGTCTACTTTTTCAGTTCCGACTGGAAAAAACTTCTTCCTAATAATTTCCAACAGTTTTACATGAAATTTCCAAGTTTTCATGTAAAAATGTAAAAAACTCCCAAAAAATCCTGCTGAGAATCAATCGTGTTTCTGTCCAGGATCAGGATTCTAACACTTTCCCCCCAAGAACATATCTGGTTAAGACTCTTGCCACAGAGCTTAATTTCTGGTCCGTAGTCAGAAGAAGAGGATAAAATCAGCAAAAAAGAAGTACCCAGTAACGACAAGAAGGTCGATGTTAGGAGAAACTTTTTATGTTTCTTCATTCTGGTCTCTCCGTTATTGATCATTCAAATCAATTCGATTTCCAAAAACCGAGGGAGATTGTTCGTATTTGTTCTTGTATTACTTTTTAATTTGTGCTTAGTGCTTAATAATATACTAACTTAAACCAATTTGAATCGGATTCAGCCTGATTTTACTGCTTGTGAATTATAACTCAAAGATGACTGAAAAATTTCAACTATACTCAACGTATTGCGAATAAATCAGCATTAAGAATCATAAAAGTTTAAGTTTTAGCTTTTGGGAAATCGAATGTATTCCGCTCAATTTTTTAGCTGACATTATATATTTTGCTTTATTAGAATCAGAATAAAAAACTGATCAAGGTCAGTGAGTCAAAAGTATGAATTCTTTTGGAAAAAATTTCGATAAACGTCATTAATAGTCGAAAATTGCTCACAAAAAGATGAAAAATTGTACAGTATTCCCTGTTATTCAATGCGGAGAAGTGGAAGAAGTTTGTCAACAATATATATCTACTTGTTGAAAACTGAATGAGCTACGTATTGTAATCGGTTAAGTATTCATTGAATGAACTTAATTCAAAGTTGACCAGCTTTTTTCGGAAAATCAACGAAGAGTGTCTAAACTTTAGAACCACACTGTATGTACAAGCCCGATCACAATGGATGACGAGAAAAAAGTCGCCACCGAGCGACAAATAAACAACAATACCAAGAAATTGTTGAATTATAGTCTACTTTCTTAAATGATATTTTTCCGATGTGAGTTGGAAGCACGTACTTCAATTGTTTAATGATTACTAAAGACCGGATTTTTAGTTGCAGTGCCTAAAAATGTTTTTGAATCGAGGATACTCAAGAAGCATAAAAATGATTAAATAAAGTGTTTCTGGTACTCCTGTATGGATATTAATTGCACCTTTTTGTGGTTCTGAGATTCACTGGCACCTAAGTGAGAATTTTTTTAAATTTCCACGTAAAATTGTCGTTTTGTTCAAAGTTTTCAAAATAATCTGGTTTTGTCATTTACTGATAGTATATAACTATAGTCAGATTAACTGTAATTGTAACGTAGATGCTAACGCATCAATGTAAATACAAAATGTACACTATGTGATATTCATTAATAAATATAAATTCATATTATAATCTATCGTCAAAGGGTGTCTGGATTTCACATCCAGACATTCCTATAAATTTATGTGAAGCACTCTGTTTTGATCATCCCACACCCCATTGACCCAATTAAAGATGCTCTAATTAATTTGCACATTGGCACCTGGTCCGCTAGAATTCACACACGGCTACATAAAATCTCCCCAAAAAGAATAAACACACCTGCATGTAGTAAAAAGTAGAAGCCCAGCCAGACACCAGTCTCAAGTAGAACAGTAGCTGCGGTTCCTACAAAAACATGTACACGCGCGAGAAATAGATATAGAAGCATACACGGAAGCACAGAGGCGTGGTTAAGTCCACCGTAGGCCAGGAAGCAAGCATAAGAAAAGCGTGTAAAGCATACGGTACCAGGAAAGCATTAGAAGGCGTGGCTAAACAAGCGTAGAGAATACAGAAGCGGACGAAGCAAGAAGCAGCGATTGGCGGAAGAAGATTTTTGGAAACGGACCCCCCCCCCCGCAAACCAAGGGAGTGGCTAAAAAGAAGCAGTATTTAAAGAGAAGCAAAGCGTGATTCCGTCAGATTTTATAAAAGTGTGTTCTTTTTATGCAAGACTTTTGAAAGCGTTTTTGAAGCGAGACTTGTGGAGCAGGCATATTCGTGTATTTGTCCACAAGGAAGCAATCGTCGATTTATAGTTCGTCGTTTTTGTCATATTATCGTCGTATTTAGGTCACCGTGTCCCCGTGGACTGTGTAAAGTGCAGCGTCAAGATCAAGTATAAGTATAATTAGAATCTGGGGGTTACATAATTTAGAAGCTCATGGTCTGAAAAAAAGAACAATGGATATACACAGATGCAGCGCGGTGCTGGGATGGATTTGTAGGAGAAAAATTTACTTCGAGCCTAGCTCGAAACCCTGATGCAAAACTGTTTGCTACTAAAAATACCATAAAATTCGTTTGAAAACTTTGTATGCGCCTTTGATATCTATTGAAATGCGGCACTCTTTTTCGTTTTACAAATCAGTTTGTCTGATCATTGATAGAATTTGACCCTTGAAAATATTTAGTATCTGAATATTATATCCTTTAATAAGTTTCTATTAGAATAAACATGCTATTTTACTTTCTATCTTGATTGTAATAATATTAGCGCTATAGACTTATGTCGAATGAAGATTTTTTTGCACCTAATATTGCACCTAATTTGAAAATTTTCTACACTTTTTTCAGCATCTAACCTGCCAATTTTTTGCACCAAAAAATCCAGTCTCTAATGATTATTCTCTCAAGGCTAAGCGCATAATTTTTGAGCTGTAGAACTAAATTCAGTGAATATGACAAATTCAGACCACCTTGTGATGTAAAGCATAAGCATTTAACGTTTTTTTAAATACAGTATTGTGGACTTTAATGGATGTCATATCATTTGAGCACTTTCCGTGGGTATGAATTATTACGGAGTGACAATTTTCCGATTGTGTCCCGTTACCTCGACCATCCTGTTACCTCGACTGATGTTATAAAAAATAATAAATTCCCATTACCTCGACTGTCTCGTTACTTCGACTATGTTGTGACGTTACAAAAAGTTACAAGGTGAAATTTACAAAATGTACCATTTTCCGACGGGCTTCCCTCAAATAATTGCACCATCAGTATTTGAAGAAGCTACGTCTATCTGATTGTTCGTTCTTCTTGTGAACTGGCCTGAAGGTTGTATTTGAATTTTTGAAAAATAGAAAACTACGGTCAAGCAATGTTTATCTATACGAAATACAGAACAACTGACTTATCAAAATGTGAAAGTACGGCTCAGCCAAATCATTTCTACCTTTTCCAGGAAAATAAATCTGCTAGATTGGTTGATTGATCAACTACTGCCTGCTATCAGTGTAGAAATTGTGATAAACTCGGGGAAGAAAAAGTAAGAACAAAGGCAAAAAATAATTAAATAATTATCAATCACGAAGCTGGTCACCACAAAATGTCTGTTCGCACAGATAAGTTAGATTTCGACCCCATATTTCCATCGGGAATTCGACATGCAAATCAACCAGAGGCATCTGGCAGGCGCAGACAAATTTTCATGTCAACAGAGTGTCAAAGAAAGAAGAAAATGATTGTAAAAATCCTTCTTGTTTTTGGAGTATATTTTCGGTGTTTATGAATAGGTGCAGAATGACAATATTACCAAAAAATTCAAATTTATGCAACGTCAAAGTTGAATTCATAGCGTAGCACAGTCGAGGTAACGGAGTAGAGCAGAAAAGTTTTTATTTTTCCCAAAAATTCATTCTTCGATCTAACTGTAGTTTAACACATCGGTCGAGGTAATTGATCAGTCCAGGTGATGGGACAGTGGTCACAACGCAATTTTTTGGCTAGCCCGTAATTCTAACAAAATATAGTCAGACATTTTAAGTGGTATGCATGGCTTGCGGTCGTGTTTTCTGATGGTTATAATGCCATCATTACTATAGTTCATTTATTTTCAGATGAGCTTCACAATGCATAATTATCCGTACAAATCCGTGAACAGATAATAAACTTAAAAATAAAAAATAATAAATCTTTTTTCTCGTAAAAAGGTTTTTTATTATTTGAACATTTTTGTGCATTTCGAGGAAAAATCTATAATAAATTAAACTATAATAATCTATAAGATTGTATATACTCTGAAGACAATGGTCATATTTGTAAAACAAGAAATATCATCCAACATTTCTGTCATCAAAATATCAGAAACTATTTATTTTGTCACCAATGGGATCAGGATAATTCACGACGATACGTAGGCTTCCCGTTTGTGGAAAACGCGTCGACAACAGTCGAATTCGTGCGTTTGGCTTCGAGAGTTCCCATTAATTGTTGTCTTCGTATTTTGCAAAAAATATTCTTTGCCGAAAGAACTTTCGCAATCATATTCTACCACTTGGTAACTAGAATCGTAAGACTCAGTTTTTGTCTTGTTTTTGCACTCCACCTGGTCCGAAACGTAAAATGAGCTTTTTCGTTTTAGTTTGGCGTTTAGACTGCTCACTTTGCTGGATATTGCTTTTGCTTTAACGCCTTAGAAAAGAAGAGTCCATGAAAACCTCTCGCTCACCAACGGCTTGTTTATCTGTGGAAAATCTTAGATCATTCATGTTATAGTCCGTTCAATAGGCCAAACTGAGCTCAGTAATTTAATTGCACTAGTTCTTCCCATTTCAATTTCAAGTTTTCATTTCTGTTTGTTGATAAGTCTACCTATTGCTGGTCTCAGTATGCACTCAATCAGATTCTCTTTCTGCGAACGAGTTACAGGTTTCACACCCAAATATACATCAGTCTGATTTTTGGTCAGGTTTGAACTGCTTTAAATTGAGAATTATGAGATTTATTGCTGAGCATTCAAAGTAAATTTTAGATTTCAATTTTTTGTATCAAACCCAATTTTCCGCACGCTTGAATGAGTCATGGTTGCTAAAATGGGGTATAGACGTATTTACCATTGTAAGGTACTTTAATGCAAATTTTTGTGAAAATAAAATGGGAAGGAGGACGTATGTAGCATTACTTACGGCTTGCTCCAAGCTCTATGCTCTGTCCTATGTTGAGATTTCTAATGCCCCTCATCAGAAAAATATGCATAATCTCCCAACTTACCAAGTTCACCCAAATCTTTGCTATAATCGATGTTCAGGTTTTCTAATAATATGCCGCGTGTGCCTATAACATTTTTCTATTTATCCTCGGGCAAAATAAATTTGATGATATATCAGAGTACCACAAAGTGGCCTTCATCTCAACTAAATGTGCTCACACCTCTCACGAATTTGTCTCTCATTTTGAGGAGATTGTTTTTTTATCTGGACTCAATACATAAATCCTCAAATGACAGTTGCGGTATAACCAGGCTGTTCTGTTCAGAAAAAGACATTTTTTAAACCTGGTCCGTATAATCCTGCATTTGTCACGAATGGTCAAACCATATGGAAGCGAAAATTTTGAACAACACAACTAACACTGACAAATTTTTTGAGTAAAAAATTTTGTAGTCAAAAGTGTGAGCCCTGTGAGCTGTTCAAGGAACTAGGGCCGTTGAAACTAAAAAATTATGCTTACTGATCGTGAAGTTATTATGAAACAACAGTTTTAAAGAAAGTTGAACTTATTTTACATCTTATTGTACCAGCCTGATCAAAATAGGATTCTGTTAACAAATCAAATAGAAGAAAAATAAAATAGAACCAACTGTGGACGCGGCATACACAAAGTTTCACACTCTGTTTGTATACATGCTCCAAGGAGACACTCAAAATGATAGTCATAGTTCTTGTCAGTCACCGATTTACTCTATGATCATAAGCTTGTCTAGACTCATGAATTCTTCATAGAAAGTCGATTCTTTGTAGCCCTTGGAAAATCTGTGCAAATCTCTCTAAGGCACTAGATTCTGCAATAGATCTTTAACAGATGCAAAAAGATTTGAACATTTCTATCCTGTGAGGAATAGGATTCCAAAGCGCTACTAAGGAGTATAGGCCAACCTTAAGTTTATTGTATGCTTACTTTTGTATTCATCGAAATCTTTTTTCAATTCTTGAAAGGTGTCTGCAGCTGAAGAGATAAAATATACACTGTGGAATACTTTGATGCTACAACACAATTGAAATATAGGAATAACTGAAATTTAATTCAAGTTTATAATGAAAACCCTAAACATGCAATTATGAAACTCCATACCTTTTTGAAATCCATCTGTTGAAATAAATATTTCCTTTCTGAAGTTAGCATTTTTCCGCATTACACGCTTATAGGAGATAGAAACGTCTTTCTTCAAATCATTCTTGTGTAGCCGTGCGACTTTTACGGCTTTAGGCACTAATTTAGATCCAACAAATTCGTATTTAACATGATTGCGATCATCACTGTTCATATCACTGAGTTGTTCCAGGGTTGATGTGTTAGCATTTTCCCATCTATGACCTTCTTTTTTTATAAACTCAGCATTGGCGTCTATACCAAATTTTGTACCAACTGACAATGCTGCTCCATACTTTTCTGAATTTTCGTTTTCTTCTCCACCAGCTCGCTTCTCATCATTTTTGAGAGTAATTGAATGCTTATCACCATGTTTCTCCACGACCATCATATCGCTCAAGTGTCTTTTCATTTCATCAGGTGTTAAATCCCGTTCGTTCATGGAAAATCCAAACTTGGAAATTTTTGTAAAGACTTGATCAATATCAACGTATTTGAAAGAAACCGATGCTGTTGATATTAGTTTTTCAATCAATGCCTCATCGAATTTTCCATCCAGTTCGTAGTCTTCCTGGACTTGTAAGCTGCTACGGATTTTTTGTGAGAAAGTAGTGAACTGATTTCTGGTAACATAAACTTCATCTGCAGGTCCAAAAAGATTGTGGTCAATAACGGCATCTTGCATATCTTCGGCTGATATTTGTATGCTATTTACAAACTGTCGTTTACCGTCGGCACTAAATGTACACCTCCAGTTTATGGAATCGGCCCTTTTAATACGGTTGAGGAAAGCATTTCTAACTGACGAATGTTCTTCACAAGGTATTTCCACAGTTACTTCGTATTGATTCAAATTGTTAGCTTTTCCTTGGAGCTCGATAGTTTCTTCGCCAGCCAGGAAAGATGTTGCGCAACTCAGACTTTGCAAAGGTATTAAATAGATGAGTGCTTCTTTGATGTTCGGGTAAAACTGTTTAGCTATATTCTTCAAGGCAGTTCGTTGATCTTCAGCTAGCAATCGCAACTTCATGAAAATACTTTCGGGTGTGAATTGATAAATGCCACCATTTTTATTCTTGATCAAAAATGGATGACCGATGCTAACCCACTGATTTTCATGATCATGTCCTTCAACTTTATAGGCATGCAAATCTATATCCACGTCATTTACTTTGTGCATGACAGTAAGATCGGGAATGTTGAATCTGATCGTATTTGTGTACTTATCCACTCCTCGCACAGGTCTAATAAATGTCATGTCTGAAAAAAACGTTCACTATATTTCTAAAGAATGATCGTCATGATATACTCACTTCCATCATCTGGCAGTTGATCTTCGATTAACTCTTCAAAACTGTGATTCAGTCCGCAATATATAATTTTAAGAAATGCATTGACCATGAAGGTTTGGAAGAGCTTTCTCAAATGAACCATTCTTTTCAAACGTATCTTCCGTGTTGAATATCGCACTGGAGTATAATAAAAACCAAGTTTAGACGAATTTAGACAAAACACTTTTAATTTGAGTTCAAAAGATGTTGTCAAGTAAAAGAGCTGCTTCATCAAATGCGCTATTTGTCCAAACATTGTATACTTCAGTCGGATTCCCATGTTCTGATAGGTACGAGATGCTACTATAGTCTATCTTTCCCAAATGAGACTTGGAGCTCAGAATGATGCAAATAATAAAAAGCCTGATCTAGTTGCGGCTTTCTATGGATCGTATTCTACATATTCTAAGGCTCACTTAAAGTATCTTAATAGCTCTGGCCCAAATTGAACACACTCTTCAGGCCGACCTGGACATACTATGCAAAAATTATGGTGCACCAAACCTATGATTTTTGTTTTTATACCAAAGAATTGCACACAAAGAATCGAAACAAGAGATGATTTCATAGAACTTTCTAACTTCACATTGAAGAGGCTGACTCTCCTAATTATATGAAAAATGTGGTTTGAAGCCGTAATCTTGATGTCTGTTTAAGATTTTTTGAGAATACAAAAAGCAAAAATTCAATATTTTCACTTCCATTTTAGTAGTAAGCAGTTTGGGCCCGATATTTACACCTGTTTTAGACGGGCATGCACCACTTATACAAACACTACACCCGCAGAAAATGAATGAAAAAACTATCATCCAGTGACGGTTTTTTGACAAAAAATATCGAAACTTGATTTTATATACTTTATTGCTATCCCGCAAAAAGCAGCTTCAACTTCCATCCAGTTATCACACTTTTGTGCATTAGCCTAGATCACTTATACATACTCCTGGAAAAAAGGAATCAGAAAAACTGTCATCCTGCGAGTCATTTGCAGATCTTGTCCCACCGACCGTCTCATTATGATTTATGTTACAACACACACGTAGCGGACTTTCGTAATCTGGGGAGTAAGGTGACTGAGGTTCGTCGACTGACTTAAATTTTAGGAGCGTATCATTGAAGCAGAAAATTTCAATATTATTCGCCTGAAAATTTCGAAAAAAGGCGCAAAAATAGTAATTGTCATATAAAGAACCATTCAAATATTTATTTGTGGTGCGATGCAACGCATAAAAATTGACATTTTTTGTTCAAAAATGATCGTTTTCTGCTAAAAAATTTACCTTGTTCAGTTTAGTGTTCAGTTCAGTTCAGTTAAGATTATTATGGCAAGCTCATTTCAGCCATATGATTGCCAAATCTTCGGGGTTACGGCATAAAAAGCTATACAGCCAACGGATCGCGGGAGTTTCCTATGGTAGTCCTCCAAAATTGCATGTGTAACAATCCCACGTTCACACCCAATACTCTTGTTCTCATCGTAAATCTTTCACTCTGGTTTGAACACTATAACTCAATTTCCTACTCCAGATTCGACAAACTGTTGGAAACATTCAGCTGAAAGGATGAAGGCTGTAGTTTGTCCATAAAGTAGAAGTATGAACAAAGAACAAGAATAATTATATCAGTTACAAAACTAGTGAAATAAATAATTCTTTGCATGAGAAAAATTTTTGCCACTAGTCCTGATGCTCACTATGGGGGAAAATGTGCACCGTGCAACCCATCCGATCTCTGTCCCAATTTAGCTATTAATCGTCGAGCAATACTACAATTTCTCCAAGCTGAACGCTGTATGAAAAGCATATCCGTATCATACTGTTGAATAGTTGAAACACCTGTTCAGTTATGAACGATGGCTCCAAGCACAATTTTGCGAAGAGAGTTGCTTCATAATCTTTTCAGAGTTTCAAGATCTTCCATGTTGGGGAATGATGCTTGGTTCCATCAGGAAAAAAGCAAACAGATAGTTTGAAGCTTCAACACTGCGATATTGCACTAGAAAAGCTAAATTTAGTAAATCGTTCGAACTGATATCGTGTATGTTGCACAGAATCTGTGCACATATCGAGTTTTTGTATAACTTTTACTTTTCACCAG
Organism: Romanomermis culicivorax; assembly: GCA_963922205.1. Classification (NCBI taxonomy): domain Eukaryota; kingdom Metazoa; phylum Nematoda; class Enoplea; order Mermithida; family Mermithidae; genus Romanomermis; species Romanomermis culicivorax. The sequence continues at coordinate 784,413 of CAWUHX010000075.1, read as the reverse complement.
AAACATATATGTATATCATACTAACAAGGTTTTCCAGGGTAGGAATACATAATTCTGCCTTTTTGTTAAGTGTTGAGTTCAAACAGTTGTTGCTAGCAGCATTTTTGATCCTGTGACATATTATTGTAGTGTTGATTTCCGTTTTATCAGTTCTTCATGCAACGTTAAGAAGTTCGGTTCTACGATATATTCTCATCCGATTATTGTAGTGTGACGAATTAGGTTGTTGATGTTCGTATATTTTTTGTGCTCTGTCGTCTCTCTTCATTAGCGTTTTTTAATATTTTTCCTCGTTGACTTCTGAATTTTTTTTAACTTAATTTAAAAATTTAGAGCAAAGACCTTATATAAGTTAGTGTAAATGAAGCAAGAAATGATATGTTTAGATCTCTGCTTAGGTCAAGAGACGTTAGCTATTTAACTAAAGAGGGTATTGGCTTGTACACGACTGATTACCATGAATCATTCGATAGAGCTTCCTATAAGTAAAGGCTAGTACAATGCTAAAATTCTCCTTCAATCCTAGGTTTGCTATGGGGGGGGGAACTTACACAAGCTTGCAATCGAAAAACAATCAGGGTTGCCCCAAATACTTCCTGCAGGCTAATAAATAAGACAGTAAAAAGTCACTGAAATAATATTCAGGTGGAGTTGGGACAGCTTTGGTAGTGGCGGGAATGATCCAATGTCCGGCACCCACTTCTACTTATTGCGCAAGTAGTTATAAAATATAAATAAATATTTATGTCAATATTGGCTAGTGCCCGTTGTTGTCCGTGGACGCGAGCACATAACCAAATGAAATTATAAGAAGTCGAATTGTGGCCTCGCCCAATCAGTGTTGCATAGATTTTGGATGGCAGCTACTCTATGTACATACAACAGAAAAACAATTGATTTCGATATTATATCCAATGGTTAACTCAAACTGGGAAACTGAAAGTATTTGCCTTAATTTTTAAAGTCAAATTCAATTTAAAAACTTGTCAAAATTCTGGCTTCGGAAATCGAAGTCAGAGGATCAGTACTATACAGAGCCGATTTCAAGTGAATGCTGGAAGTTGAAGCCGGTGATTCATAGCTAGCTCTCCTGCCTTTCCCTTCCACCCAGTTTCACTTCTTCCTCCCACCTCACGGATCATTAGGTCATTATCGGTCTGAGGCGAGTTTTTTCGTTAACACCTCATTATCCATTTCTGTACTTGCTTGTTTCAGGATATTCAATCATCGGATTTGAGCCAAACCAACATGATTTCATCTGAAAAATGGTCACGCATCTTAATGCTTGTTATATTCTGTGGTTTTGCGACTAGTCATGGAGAGGTTGAAATACCACACAAAGACATTTTAGTCGGAAATAATAGTGAGTGTAATTTTAAATCTCAGGATATGGGCACTATTTCAATGCTTGTTTTCAGGTATTATGCTTCCTCGTTCTAAGCGGGAAACTGATGATCCTTTGACTTCTAGTCATAACATTAGATTCGTTGTCCCTGATTTGAGCGTCGTACACAATGTAAATGGGGTTGATTTGGACTTACATGCATACAAAGTTGAAGAACACCATCGAAATAATCAATGGGTCAGCATCGGTCATCCTGTCTTCCTGAAAAATAAAAACGGCAACATTTACCAATTTACCCCGGAAAGTATATTTATGCGGCTGCAACTGCTCAGTGAAGATCAAGAAATCGCCTTGAAGAACATGGCTAAGAAAAAATACCCTGACGTGGAAGAAGCTTTCATTCATTTGATACCTCTGCAAAATATAGACTGCACAACATATTTATTTGTAAGCGGAAAAAAATTTGAACTTCATGGTAAAGCTCACAATTTGAATCAATATGAGGTTACTATCGAAATACCATGTGAAGAAAAATCCGAAACTCGACGAGCCTTCTACACGAGAATAAAAAGAGAAGACCCGCTCAACTGGAAATGTACATTTACTGCTGATGGTAAAGAAAGATTTGTGAACCGCATTCATATATCGGCTCAAGATATAGAACGGGCCGTAATCAGTCACACGCTCTTCGGCCCTGCTACCGAAGTTTTTGTGACTAGAAATCAGTTGACTCTATTCTCACGGGAAATCAGAAATAAATTACAAATCGAGGAAGATTATGAACTAGATGAGAAATTCGATGAAAAACTAGTTGAACGACTAGTATCACTTGCATCGAGCACATTTGAAGATCGCGATATTGATCAGGTTTTACTAAAACTTTGTAAACTAGGTTTCTCATTTGATGAGCGTGATTTGACCCCCAATGAGATGAAACGGTATTTGAGTGACCTGATAACATACCACAAACAGGGCGATAAAGAATTCCTTTCCGTCAAGAATGATTATAAACTACGAGCTGAAGATGACGAAGCTGCTACTAAGAAAGCCGGTGCTACACTTTCCGTTGGCCCTTCATACAGTCTGGGTGCCAATGCAGAAGTTATGAAGAGAAAAGTGCAGAGTTTGGAAAATAGCAATATGTCAGTCAAAGAGCAGTTGAACGAAATAAACCGTGACAATCAATTCAACATTAAATTTGAATTCGATGGTTCGAAAATTGTGCCTAAGACAATTAAGGTTGCACTGTTGAACAAGAATGATTTCAATAGAGACGTTTCTGTATCCTATAGAAAGATTATGCGTAAAGAAGGGCGTTATAACAAAGAGATTTCAATTTCATCCGATTGTTCCGTAGATGGTAAGCATGTAATTTCTTTATTGTTGGATGACTCTTGAATGAATGCTTTTAGATGGAATAAGTCGTAGTGCATTATGATTGTGTCCCATTACCTCAACTGTCCCGTTACCTCGACCATCCCATCACCTCAAACAATGTTATGAAAAAATCATAAAAAATTCTCGTTACCCCGACCGGTCTATTCCCAAGTGAGCGATTCCCTAATGAGAGATTTCCAAGTGAGCGAATTCCCAATTGAGCGATTCCCATGTGAGCGATTCCCAATTGAACGAATTCCCAGACGAGCAAATCCCCAGTTCAGCGATTCCCATGTGAGCGATTCCGAATCGAGCTAATTCCTAAATGAGCGAATTCCCAATTTGGCGAATTCCCAATTGGGCAATTCCAAACGAATGATAGAGAATGTAGTAACACTTTATTTACCTAATGTTTTTTCTTTGTATATGTTTCTTTTTTCTTTCGTATTACGTGTTTCGTTTATGTATGTTTTTGCATTTTTATCTTTTGTCTGTGTTTTCTTTCATTTTTTTCTGGTCATCTACTTTTTTCTTTTTTGGTCACGAAACAATACATTATAAGTTATCATTTTTAATAAGCATTGTCTTCCATATATTCTTATACAATTCTGCACGCTCTATTTCCTATTTAATTTTATCCTTTGTGATTTTTTTCTTCATTCTTACCTACTTTCCATCATACTTTTTTGTTTTTACTTCTTTAACTTTTTCGCTTTCTATTCTCCCGATGCTTTCTTTCTTTGTTCTTTTTTGACATTATTTTTTCTTTCTTCCTTGCTGCTTTCTTATCTTGCTTCTTCTTTCTTGTCACTCTTTTCAAGTTTTTTTTTCTGATGCTTTTCCACCTATTTTCACTTATTCTTAATGTCTTTATTTTCGTTGACATTTTCTTTCTCTTGATGCTTTGTTTCTTCCAGCATTCTTTTGTTTGTATTTTTTTATGAAGATTTTCACACTGACAACGATGAAAGACCCAAATATGCCGAACCGTACAAGAATTATTCGGAAGATTACGGTTATTTAAAATGACAACTTGTAGTGTATTGTCTCATGAGCAAAAAAGAAAAATTTAGATGACAAGAAGGAAGAAAATGAAAGAAAGCAGAGACAAAAGATTAAAACGTAAAAACATTCATAAACTAAAACATAAGCAACACACACAGAAAACGCAAGAAAAAAAATACTCACGAAGAAAAATACGAGGTAAAGAAAGAAAAAAACTTCACTCAAATTTGAGCCGATGTATTTTGGAGAATATTAAAAATAATGTGTCAATTAATTACATGAAGAATATTACACAGTCCTCAGAAAGATGTTTCGATTGAATGTATTTGCATATCTTATGCTTGCGAAGTATCTGATATCAGACACCCTTATAACAGTACATTTATGCTTTTAGTGTAAATTAGGACCATCATTAATTCGCTCTAGAATTTCAAGTCGTCCTGTCTTTTTTCAGCTAAAGATGTTGGGGAAATAATGACAGAAAAATTGAATAGAATTAAAGGTAAGCAGGGTATTCTCAAAATTTCGAATGATTATAATCTGTTTTTATCGAAATGCTTCCAAGCAAGCATTTTATATTTTCAGCATTTTTTACCGAGGTGATATGGAGCTGAAAATTTGTGACAACACTCAACTTACACTCAGAAGTTTTTTGAATAAAAATTCTGCAACAAAAGATTCATGTAGAAGATTTTCAAGTCACCTTATATATATATATATATTTGTGTCATTTTTCATTTAAAAAACAGACTATAGATTCTTCAGAAAATTTCTCATAGTTTAAAATCGCGACATGTTAATAATTCACTGCTCAACTGTCAAATGAAAAACATTTTGTCTCCTATTTTAGAAGGCGACGAGTCTTTAAGAAAACGTATCGACATCATCAGTGCTAACTTAAGTTCGTTAAGTAAGTATTTGTGGATACTATCTGAAGAAACTTTTTTCAATCCCGTAGTTTCAGTTGTAGTTTGACATTTGAATTGATTACAACTTCCGGAGCAATTGTTCTCTTCAATTCGTTTTTCAGATAAACAATTTTCCGTTTTGTCAAGTGAAGTGAAGAATAAATTGTACGGCAAAACCCCATTTCTCAAATCTCACTCTATTGAGTGTCTCAGTGGCTCAGCAACAATACATGCTAGATTTGGAAATTATTGCAAGTTTTTCGGGCCTGTCGAGTTTTTATTCGGATATAATATCGGATCGGCGCATTTTCTGCAGAGGATCCATACAAATTGTGATACTAATCCAGAATACTGCTTTCGATGTTGCCGCCTCAATTTCAAATATAAGTCATAGATTCTTTGTGTGCATTAGAATGGAGGCGGTGGCGGTTGCCCCTTCGAACTTATGTTTCAAAAATTAAAATCATCAAGATCATGGTAAAACGCAAATTACTAGAAATCTGCAAATCTTTATTAAATACTTTTCCAAACGTTTTCATTCTTCTCCGGGTAGTCACAAAGATAAATGTGTTACAATTTAATTTCAAAATAAAGTTTAATTGCTGTTTAGATTTTCACTACTTTACCAGTTACACTTCACCAGCTTCAGATGAACGCTCATTTTCAATGCTAAAATTCTTTAAAATATATTTACGATCAACTATGGGTAAAGAAATATTAACCAGTTTAGCATTACTCTTTATTCACTGATAAATTCTAGTCAATGAAAACATTATCAGTCATTTCGCTCAAAGAAATACACGTTGGCTCGATTTTGTGATTTCATTATTTAATATTTTCAATTGTTGTCCCTCATCTTCTTTAATTTTTATAAGAAAAAATCGTTTGTACGTCAATACAAATAATTTAACGAAAATATAAAAATTGTAAAAAAAAGTAAATTCTTGCATCCGCCACTGACGCATTCTGAGTGATTATCACAAAAAGACACTTTTTGTTAGTCTCTAGTGCTTCTGTAGAAAGAAAATCTGCAACGTTCAGATATATTTTTTCTCCGGATTAACAAACTATTTGCCACAAAGATCCTGGCTGCACCCTATTTTTCAAAAACTTATTTTCACTCCAAAAAAAATTCCATATAATTTTCATAATTTCACTAATTAATTCCCTGTTTTTCTTGAAATGCTTGATGTGGAAAACAAGAATTATTTCATAGTTTTTTCCATGTTTTGTTCGAAGTCATATGTCACATATGACTGAAAATTTGTAAACATTTAAACTTCTTGCATCTACAGATTCACAACGTTTGAGTTAAACCTTCACATCCTGTATAGGGTTGAATCAACCCAATATTCCTTTTTTGTTTCTGAGTACTTTTTTCCATGCAAATCGCATGGAAACTGTTGTTTATTTACTTTAAAGGATAACAGACATAAAATTCAACATAAATACATATTTATCACAACAATCCGGGCATGTTATCCTTGAATGTGCATTGCAAACTGGTGTGTGGCACTGCAGTAGCATTTTGTAGTTTTTCAGTCACCTTTATTGCCACATGGACCGCATCTTGATCTTGAAATAGAATTATCTTCAAATTTGGGTGCCTCTTTCAGTGCTATAGGTTTTGTTGGTATTTTTCATAAATTTTGTCACACAATTGGTTGATTTTTTGGATATTTTTCGCATACCGGTGATTGGACTGACTATGGACAGTTTGTTGTGGGTGCATCAACGTCCAAATCATCTTCATCGAACTGTGGACTGTCCGAATATTCTAAGCATTGATTTGGCCAAATTTCTGATGAATTCTGATGTGAAATTTATGCTGGCATTTCATCGTAAGTAAAATAATTTCATTTCATCATAGGTAAAATAAGTCGTCATCGAATGAAACAGGATCCACAGGCATATCTACCTCTGAATCACTCAAAATTGATAAATTGTCAATAATTCCCGATGCTTTTCGTTTAAGCATTGTGTAACTTGATATCAAAATAAATCAACCTGAAAAGCAAAAAATTGCAAGTTTTTCGAAAATTCTCAAAAATACATCATGCTATGTATTTTTGACGCTTTGAAAATCATTTAATCATCAAACATTTAATGCTGAATGGATACGCTCTTCGACTGCATTAGCTTAATTTCTTGTTGAAATCTACCTACAAAAACATTAATCTACAATTTTTACTTTGATTTCACAACTTTCAGGTTTCGAGGACTGACCACTTTTACTAAATTTCTGTTTGTACAGTGGCCATTAATGCTAAAAGCATAAAATTTGGCCATTGTAAAAAAGGCATTCTAATGCAGCAATCCGCATTGTAAAAGCTTCATCTATTCAGACAGCACCGGTCGCCTTTTTTTAGCTCAAGTAGAAGTTTTGCATCACAACAGACTACACATTCCCAGAGCTGCTTTTGTAATGACCAGATTTTGTGAAGCACTTTACTTTAACCAAATGGACGTTACGGCAACCAAACGGGGGCACGGGGTGGAACGGCTACCATAATACAACAAATGGTCGATGGTTGCTTGAACGTCGAATACACAAAACTGGACGGCACGTTTGCTTGCAAATAAAAATACGACCCGGTTTAACTGCTTTCGGAAACAGTTGCTTGCAAGTAAAAATGAACGGCCGTGGATCAAAACGAACAAATACAATAATCATAAAATCACGCTTTGCTTCTCTTTAAATACGCCCTTTTTGGCCACTCCCTAGGCGTCGCCGGAGGTCGTGCTTCTGTCCATCTTCTTCCGCCAATCATCGCTTCCTGCTTTGCTTTTCATGCTTACTTAGTCACGCCGTTTAACGCTTTTCTAGTACGGTATGCTTTTCGTGTATTGCTTGATTCCTATGGTGGGCTTAGCCACGCCTCTGTGCTTCTGTGCATGCTTCCTGTATCTGTTTCTCTGAATACACATGTTTTGTGGGGCCGTCGCTACCGTTACACTTGAGACTACTGTCTGGCGGGGGCTTTTACTTATTTTACTGTGTGCAGGTGTTGTTTACGATTTTTACAGGGGATTACGGTAGCCGTGGAATGTGTAGTTTAGTGTAGGTTCTAGGGGATCAGCTGCCGTTTGTGCAAATTAATTGGGGCATCTTAATTGGGCTACCGGGGTGTGAACGGATCAAAATAAAGTACTTCACGTAATTTTATAGGAATGTTTGGGTGTGAATCCCAGACACCCTTGAGACGGTAAAATACAAAAATGAAATAATATATAATAAATGTCTATCACATACAGTATGCTACATATTTACAGTACTGCTTTAGCAGGTACGTTACACTTTACAGTATGTTATCTTGATTCGAATTTTTCGAAAACTTGAGTGCTTAATGAGGATGGCGTCGTTTAACACATTCTTCAGTGTATGAAATGTGTGAAGATGTAGCAGTTCTCTCCTAGGCTAAATGATTAACACTTCTCGAGTGGTGTGGATACTCTCTTGATTAGTCTAAACCATTGACTCAACATACTATAGTTTGTTTTTTATAGAATGTTCCCAAATAGAAAATTGACACAAATCATTACTGTCGTCAAAATCGTTTACATAAAGCTCTTACCGTGAAATTTTTTACTCGGAAAATTTTTCAAGGTGAGGACAGTACGCTTACAAATTTTCAGTCCTATATGGTATATCGTTTATCAGAAAATCGTGAAAATCTGAAATACTACTTGCTTTTCACTTTCATTATTTAGAAGCATTTCAAGAAAAACAGACTATATGTACACAACAGTGAACAAATATATGACCTCACCTCAGTAAATGGGGCATATCTCATTCAACTTGCGATAAAGAACGATGTCTGTTTTTTGATTCAGTTTGCAAGGCTATGCGCTTGTGTTTGGTCGACTGTAGTCAACAGCGGAGCATTAAAATTTTCACCCCTGTGTTGAATTTTTCGGTTTTTTAAATTTTTCACACCCGGCGTAGTTAATTAAGTTTTTCTGTCGATTCAGTCAAAAAACGTATTCATTTCTCATTGGTATGCTTTTTATCGCATCAAATTACCTACCATAATGTAATTTTGACAACGCTGCCTCCGTGGTGGGCGTATAGTGATATTGTGCAGATATTACTACGATTAGTATGTATTTTATATGTAATTTCACGTTACATCGTTAAAATAAATAATACAACAGTTTTCATGACGGGAAAACGAAAAAAGGCACCATGGGTCTGCTGCACCCGTATCAGTACGTCGAGGATTAAAATCAAAACTCATGACGAAGATTTTAAAAACCGTAATTCGCCAAGAACAGTGTTTCTAAAAGCAATGAATCTTCAGCCGACAGGAGCTTCTCCAAATAAAGAATGTCCATAACAATGATTCTTGAACAAGAATGCCAAATATTAAACGATACACCGAGAAAAAGCGACAAAGTTATGTGAAGGACAGGACAGTTATACAGTCATCATCCTACTACGATGCACTGCAAACAGTAATTCTCACGAATACAATATATTGATTATAGCAATGTCAAGTTTCTTCGGCTATTTCAAAGTTGCATCGTTTTCCATTGAAATCAGAAGATTTCGTTGTGGCGCAAAGAGACAAGATGAGTCAGTATTATCTCATCAATTTACTTTGATATGGCAAGTCTACAGGCAAGAGTAAGAAAAATCGGAAAATTTTCCCATTAATCTCAGAGCCATCCGAAAATAATGATCATCAATCACTACGGATATAAGGGATAAACAATTTATCACATGCTGTCCACAGGTCCCATTTTCAAGAACAGTGACATTATTTTTAGTGCATCTGCCATTTCAAGAAAATAGATCGTTTAGCCGAACATGTGGGATGCACAGATAGTTGAATAGGTGAATGAATTGTTCCACTTGAATATGTGGATGTAATTCGCATCCTCAGCAGTAGTCAAGGTCAACGAAGTTCTAATTTTCAGTGAGACTGTAGATCCAGCAGAATTTTTGAATGATGTACATGAAAAAGCTGTTAATGTCTCACAATTAAAAAACCATACGGGTCACTAATTTTAATTCAGGAATGCAATATTGATTATTTTCAATCCATAAAATCATGAAGGCATATACTTTTATCATAAGAATGTGTAGGACATGGGAGCATACCTGGGTGATATTGTACCCCTATCAAGCCATGGTGGATGCTCATTTCATACCCCAGGATTTGTGGCCGAAAAGAATTTGCTGGCTGAGTTTTTTGAACCACATGCGAGTTACGAGCCGTCTTTCTAACCCGGAAGCTGTTCTACCTGCACTTTTCTGAGCACAGTTATTACCGACTTTAGCTGTTTAAGCTATCTCTGCTAGGGTTTCCTCAGACAAAACCAATTAATGTACATTTACTACCCTGATGTAATGTTAGGGGAGGTGCTATGAGTGATGAAATAGAGGAAATAGCAGTGCCTCAGGAATGATGGCCAAGAGGTGCTACGGGAGTCGTAGGTGCTGGGGTACTGTAGATAGGAAATGCTGCTAATTAACCCCCACCTTGGACGTCACAGAGCCTCTCACATAAAGTGACTGCCCGTAGATGATGAGAGAGAGTTGGAGAGGAGATGTCAGCAATCCAATGTCCTAGAAAGGGCCTTGTGGAGAGCGAGCCTTTGTCCTAATGGGGAGTTATTGGAGGGAGAAATCCGATTAAAGACTGAAGGAGTAAATCGACCATGGAGTCAGCAAGAGAGGAAGAGAGAGAGAGGGGAGAAGACTCACCAACACAATATCTAAATTCGATGTGGCACAAATGGGGTGCTTCAGACGATTCTCCATAGTATCAAAGTACGAGTTTGATAGAGCAAACTCAGTATTTATTAGAGATGAAATGGGTACCCGGATCCGGATCCGGATCAGTGTTACCTGGAGCTTTTCAGGACCCGGATCTGGATCCAGAAGAACCATTTTCAATTACCCAGATCTGGATCCAGATCCAGATAATGCCAAATGCAGTTTAGACATAACTGATGATAATCAAGTATTGACACTAAGGTAATGTTATAAGGTAAGGTAAATATTCATTTGATTGATTGAATGATAACAGTCTCAGTATTTAAAATTTGATTCTGGTAAATTGTATTGCTTGCAAAAATAGAAGTTTTTCAACAGTTTCACCAGATAATCTGTTTCCTTTTGGCGAACAAACGATGCCAGCCCCGCTGAACAACTGCTCCGAGGGAACACTGGTCGCTGGGGCGGCTAAAAAACAATGAGCAACTTGTGTCAATAAAGGAAATTCAGTTTTTCTAGCTTTCCACCAAAGCAAGGGATCCCAAGTCGCACGTTTTTCTTTCAAATATAGCGTTATTTCCTGCAAAACCCTTTCTCATCAAAAACATATTTCATCCAAATTAGATGATATTACTTTTCTAACAGGATTTTCATCTATATCTTCTTCTGCACTTTCCTCACTGCTGCTAATGACTGCTAAATAATCATTGAATTTTAAACGTTTTTTGGCTTTCAATTGGCTTCTTGTTGGTCCCTTTCTTATTATGGAGTTTCATGATTCCTGTTGCTTCAATAATGTTACCTGCAATTTGTACTAATTGATGTTATGCCTAAATTTTCATTTTTAACAACTCACAAATTTTTACAACAGATTTTTCTAGCATAGATACTTGTTTGAAAACTCGATTTTTGTATCTCGGGTCTAGCAATGTAGAAACTGTTAGCAACCTACAACAGGAAAAGTGCTCTTAAATGGGAAAAATATTCAATTAAAATTCTTACATATTTTCTTCTATTGATTTAAATCGATCTCCAAGTGATGATCGTAACTGATTTGCGAAAGTACAAACACCAAATTTGTCTTCTTTCTTTTCAGGCAACAGGGCCTCTATCAGAAAATTAATTGGTGGGATAATGTCTGCTAATGATGATGAGCTGCAATTTAACTGAAAGTATTTTTCAAAGTAATTGGTAAACTTAATCTTGAGGAACTTACTTCTTCAGTAATATCTTTAAATGGTGCCAAAAGTTCAATTATTTGATATACAATCGTCCAATTTACAACAATTTCAGAAATTGGCCGATTTTCAATTTTGAAGTCCTGTTGAAATAATATGTCAACAGCTTCTCGTAGAGAATAAATTTGTTCCAGCATCACCAACGTTGAGTTCCAATGAGTAGGAACATCGTTAGAAAAATAGCAGAAGTGAAGCCCAGTTTTTTTGTATTTATATTTCTTCTTATTCTTACTTGTAAAAGCTTGAGTGGTAACTTTTCGATATCAATTTCTTTTTGTATCACTTTGAAGGTCTTTCTTGCCGGGTCACTCCGATTCATGAGACCAACAATTTTTTTACAATCTCCAATCGTCTTTTTTACGAGGAATTGTTTACCAATTGCTGAAAAATTGAATAAAGTCTATGCAAAATAATTTTATTTAGATCTACCCTTTTACCATCATTGACAACTAAATTTAGCTGATGTACGATACAACTCACGCTTTCAAATTCCAAGTCTTTGATGGCCTTTTTTATATTAGCAGCGCTATCACGTAGAATGATATGCACCTATTAAGAACAAAAATAAACATATCCCAACAATATCCATTTAGTTTACTACATCCTTACACTTTCTGCTGCAATATTCCAATTTTCGAACATTTTCAAAATTATGGATCCTAAATTTTCAGATGTGTGCCTTTCTTCGGTCATTGGCTCAGCATGTAAAACAAATTTAATCCATTCAAAGTCGTCATTTATAGCATGTGCCCTGAGACTGAAGTACATAAAAATTTTAGTTATGTACTGTAGGAAAAACTTACTGTCAATGTAAGCTACCTGAACAAAGCTTCTGTTTCATTTGACCATATGTCTGTTGTAAAAGAAGTTCCATTTTGAGCACAATTATTTTCAACACACAATTGTATTTTTGCCCTGACTGTTTTGTACAAAGCTTTAAATTGTTGCTTGTATGCTGTTTGTGATTTCAAACTGTACTCGGGAGCTACCTAAAAATGCAGGTAATCACTAACTACATACCAACTAAAGCAATGCATGCATCTTAACATACTAGCTTCATGAGACGCGTAAATCCCAAATTTCCCGCCATTGAGAAAGGCTGATCATCCAGGGCTATCATTTCTACAATGGTTTTATCAATGGCCCGCGATTTTGGATCATTTACAGCCAGCTTTGTAACCTGCAAAGAATGTATGAGAAATTTGATGAAATTTTTCTAATCATGTAACTAGAAAATATTATTTTGTAGTAAAATTCATGCAACCTACCTTGGAAACAAAGCAACTTTTAATGAGAAGTTGGCTCTTTGCTTCATCAGTTGCCTGTTCCCGTTTGGTTTTCTTGGCATCTAGGATGCAAATCTGAATATTTTGTAACATTAGAAGTCTTATTGAAACCTTTTTACCTTCATCAGTTTTATCAGCCCCATTGTTATTTTCATTTCACTATGCAATTTTGGACGAATTGCTTTCAAATGCTTGTTTAAAGCACCAGTGCTTCCTTTTGAAGCCGAAATTGCAACTTTTTTACCACTATTTTCTCTGCAGGCCTTGCAAATAGCATAATCATCGTCCTTCCTTTCAAAATATTCCCAAATACGACTATAAGTATTGTAAGGCATTGCTGTGAATATAAACTCTAAATTGTTATATTAATTTGTATTAGTACAACTAAAGGAATCATAAAATATGGTTTGTCACAAAAAAGTAGATCAGACTTGGATGAGGATAAAATTTTTATTCAATATTCACAACTTTACCTTACATAAGTTAGTTGATTTACCAGATCTTATCTGATAAAAAATTTAACTGAATCATTCAAAGACACATGAATAAAATGTCTGCATAATCCCAAAAGATGTATATTACTACTACCTGGATCCCGATCTGGAAAAAGCATTTTCAATTACCCGGATCCAGAACCGGATGGAGGCAAGTTGATTACCTGGATCAGGAAGATTGAAAATTTTGGATCCGTTTCATCTCTAGTATTTATACTAGAAGGAGTAGGAGTGTCAGTCCCTCTGGAGAAGAGAGACTGACACTCCTACTCCCTCCCCTGGAGAGTAGGAGGAGGCGACCAGAGTAATCCTTGATGCTTCGTGCAGGAAAAGAAGAAGGTCGAGTTGAAGGCCAAAAATAGTTGGGGCTGGCCTTTCTTAGTTGAGAAGAGGCCAATGTGCATGTATTCCTGTAGAGACGCAGAAACGAGGCCTCTGGAGGGACGCCGACTCTGTTTGCTAGGGCCATTTGCCAAGTACATAAATAGCTACAAAAAGACACAAACATGAGAGTGTACAAATTCAATAATTAACTAGCATACTGTACGAGATTAAGGTATAGTGTAAGATCATATGAGCGGCTATCTGTGACATTGACAAAAATCCCATTTTTCCTCCCCAAGCCAATACCATGCCCTGGTATGCATAGGTCTATGTAGGACATAGAACGTGGATGAAATGTAACGGGCTCGTAAAAGGTCACGAAACGTTTATAAACCATTCTGATCTTGTTATAGTTCCAAGTTTGCCCTGCTCATATTCCTATGAACCGGAATCACTACATTTTGAAGCCTCATGCATATATTTTCTCTTATAATCTATAGTCTGTTTTTTTAAAATATTTGTAATGAAAAAATGCTCAGTAAGCATGCATGCAAAATTTCATGCAGAAATAATATCGTTGTTGACTGTATGTTAGGAATCGATTGATCGCTGCGGTAAACTGTGACTAAACTCTGAACTAAACTCGATAAATATTTTAACAATAATTTCCGTCGTGTGCAAGAAATGTCCAAGAAAAATTTAGCACGGCTAAAAAAATATTCACTGCTCAGAAAAAGCAAAGCAAAGGACCAGCGCTGCGGCGCGATGCACCGGATTTTGAGTTTTCAACTTTCCAGAGCACACCATTGTATCACGATCTTAACTCCCAATTTTTCATTAAAAGAGAACCATGTTCATAAAAGTTTTTTCTCATTACCAACCTTTTTCCTAACAAGTAGCCTTCGATTCCGTCGAATTTCAATCGCCACGTTTTTTCCCGTGATAACATTTAATGTGCGAACGTGCCGTAATTGAAGAAGCAATGTATACTTTATTTCATCTTTTTTCGATTATAAACATTCAAAAAAGGCTATAAAATATTCATCAATCATCCTCAAGCGTTACGAACTCATAATGTTTTCATATTTGGTAAAGCATATAATGTCTTCACCCAATGATAATTTATGACAATACTACAAAGGGACTTTTCATAGGCTCGAATCAAATTGATTTGAAATTATATATATTCTTTTCCACATGTTTCAATTTTCCATATGTCTCAGTACTTACAGAATGGCGTGTCCTAAATAGAGCAAAACACACGACAGTGAAACTCAAAATAGCGAGACTGAAAACAACGTTTGTCAAAACAGCAAAGTCTCAAAACAGCGATTCTCATTACAGCGAGGTTTCGAAACAGCGGTTCTCAAAACAGCGAAGTCTGAAAAGAGCGAATCTAAATACAGTGAATAGTAGCAAGTTCTATGCTTTGGAGTAAACGCGTATATTATTTTTACAATAAATATGCAAATTAGATATATTAAAACCAATTTTGCTAATTGAGAGTCTATTTTTACTTGCATTTGGTATTCTAGCTTTCATACGCTTTTGTGCCGCAGTTGCGGTAGGATGCACGGACGGACCATTCCAAATAACCACGAAAAAGTATCCATCACAAAAACGCTTGAAAGAAAACAAAAAATAATCATAAGGAGTCCCCATCAAAATTGTTTTGTATGGAGCTTAATTGCAAAAAATAGGCCATGTGCCAAAACGCCTGATTTCCATTTTTCCCTGAAAATAACTTTTTTGAAAATTCTCTCTTTTGAGAAATTGTTCTGAGACTTCACCGTAAACCATGAGAGGTTTCCCCCCTATTCAGCGAAACACAAAACGGCGAAACTCAAAATAGCGATATTTTACAACAGCGATTCTCAATACAGCGAAGTCTCAGAACAAAGTCCCAAAATAGCGAATTTTCAAAAAAGTTTTTACAATGGAAGAATGGTGACTGGCTGGGGTAGTCGGTTTGGTGCATGGTCTAATGGGTCCTCCATTTCGATCTGGCAGATGCTGGTTGTCTCACATTTTGGCGTCAATCGCCAAAGTTCTGACATTATGGCTTTATAGCATATGATTTCACGACAATACAGCTTTTTATTCTGGTTTGTTTATGTAACGACCAGTTCTTAGTGATACTTTACTTGATCCTAAACGAACGGACAGGGGGACGTACAATGGCATGGGATACGGTAGGACAATGACAATGAATACTCGGAATCGACGATCGCTTGCTCATTGACATAATAACACACAACAATCACTTGCAAATAACAAAACTTGGGTTAACTGCTTTCGAAAAATCTCGCCTCTGCGAAAAACGCGCTTGCAAATAATAAAAACTAGAATCGGAGAATCTGACGAAATCATGCCTTGCTTCTCTTTAAATACGGCTTCCGTGTTTCCGTCAATCTTCTCCCGCCAATCGCAGCTCCTTGCTTCATTCTTCTCGCTAATTTGGTCACGCCTTCCAACGCTTTCCTAGTACTGTATGCTTTTCGTGTTTTCCTTATGCTTGCTTCCTTGGGTGGGCTTAGCCACACCTCTGTGCTTCTGTGCATGCCTCTGTATCTATTTCTTCTGTGTACACATGTTTTGTGGGACCATCGCTACCATTCCACTTGAGACTACTGCCTGGCAGGGCTTTTACTTTTTACTGTGTGCAGGTGTTGTTTACGATTTTTATGAGAAATTAATGTAGCTGTGGAATGTGTACTTTAGTGTAGATCCTAGGGGACCAGCTGCTGATGTGCAAATTAATTCGAGCATCTTAATTAGGTCAATAGCGGCTACTGGGGTGTGGAAGGATGAAAATAAAGTACTTCACATAAATTCACAGGAATGTTTGGGTGTGAATCCCAAACACCCTTGAGACGATAGATTAAAGAAATGAAATATTTAATAAATGAATATCACATAGTATACACTATATATTTACAGTACTGCGTTAGCATGTATGTTACATTTATTATTAACATATCTACATGTATGTTTTTTTCCTTTATTGACTCATTTCTTTTTATATTCTTATTTTGAGCCACTTTTTGTTGTTATTGTTTAATTTTTCCAGGTTGTGTAACTTTTGTTCCATTTTTTAGCTACTCTTTTACCGAATTATTTCACTTTTCGTTTCTTCATTATTTGTTTTTTGTTCTACCCTTACTGGTTAATTATTTATTCATTTCATTTTAATGGCTTATTTCATTTGGTTTTATTTATTTCTAAATTTTTTTTCAATTAAGCTCCATTCAAAAAAAAAATCTTAATCGGAAATTATAGTTTTTTTTCGTTCTTTTCAAATGTTTCTCTGCAAAATATTTTTTGCGATTTTGGAATGACCCGCTCGTTCACATCTACTGCAGCCCCAGCACAAAAGCATGTGAAACTTAGATGGCGGAATGACAATAGACATCTAAACTTGCAAACACGATTTTATACCTAATTTGCACATTTGCTATAAAAATGATGTGTCTACTCTAATGCATAGAACTTTTTACTATTCGCTGTTCTGAGACTCACTATTTTGAGTTTCGCTGTATTGGGGACACGCCCAATGAGAATCCCTGTTTTGAGACATCGCTGCCTTGAGAATAGCAGAATCGAGTCTCGCTGGATAGGAATAGCAGAATCGAGCGCCGACTATTTAATGCATTATAATTGAGCGTTTTTTAAGCCTAAAGGCCCTGTCATACTTCACCGCGCGGCGCCGGTTGTTCTATTCATACTAAAAAGCGGCGCCGGCCGGTACCGCCTTTGAAGTATGAATAGGTTTTTGTAATTTTTGCGGCGCCCCATCAGGTTTCAACTAAACCAATACACATTTTTTGAGAAGAGCAAAATCCAAAAGTAAAAAAGCGCGCGGCGAAGTATGACAAGCCACCACGCGGCGCCACCTGTTAGTATGAATAGGACAACCGGCACCACGCGGTGAAGTATGACAGGGCCTTAAGCCTAAGCCATTAAATAGTCGGCGCTCAATTGTCGGGTCATGGCTGGATAGGGGTGAAACCCATGGACAAACTTTGTAAATAATCCTGAAAATACTGCAGAGAAAGCGTAGGCGCGCCTATCAGAGGTGCTCGGCCGGAAAGTTTAATCTAAGCGTTGGCTATAATCCGAAAGAACGATAACTACAAACAATGTTATTTACGCAAAAAATGAACCTATCCGCTTCCAGATTGCAACAATATTTTAGATAATTGTTTCAATAATAATGAGCTTTCCTGTCGATCAACGGACTTTCGGTAAGTTCGCGAATATTGTACATTTTGCTGTACGAACGAGGCCACCAACCGTCCGGATCGGGACGATGGAATTCCGGTTTATCGTAGCCCAATTCTTCCAATGTCGGTATGCCCAATTCGTCCATGGTGGATTTACACTAAACGAAAAAAACATACATTTCGATATTATCAATTTTTTCCTAACATCGAGATAGAAATGAATAAATTTTGTTGAAAATCAGGAAATTTATCGACGAGAAAATTTTTTTTTAAATGGGCCACATGCGTAAGGGCGAGTTAGCGCTCACACGCGTTAACGTTAATTCGAGATATTAATTCTGCCCTAAGCAAGGCTCCGAACTGATAGTCAATCTGAGAAAAAAGGCGGCCGCATGCGTAGGTTGTTCCTTAAGTGCATGAACATTTTTTTCCGATTCTCATTTGAAAAAATGGACTATACCAACTGGACAAATAGCGATTAAGCTATAAACGTTGTTTTTCCCAATTTCTCAACAAAAGGCATTTCACGTAAATTTTTCGAGAAAACATGCTGTTATGCCGACGATCATGTACATAGGCGGTAGGGGGTAAGACCTAACTAGAACCCCAAATATCTCTGCCTAATGTTTTAAAAATGGAAAACGTGGTCATTCTTTCTATCTGAACTTTTAGAAATTGCCAGAAAGTCAGTTTTCTGCCAAAATTGCTCTTTTCGAAGGACATTTTTACCCCTACCCTAGATTTTTTCATTCTAGATCGTCCTACCACAGAAATTTTAGCCGTGTATTTCAGGCGCCGACTTACAAGTTTTTGTTTGTTTTTTTGAAGAACCTGAATAATATTGCTGCAAGTGCTCAGTTGAGTAGGATTATGAAAAATCCCCTCTTATTATTTTGGTTATTGAAGGGCTAATAATTGAGCTTTGAGATTTAGTTCTCCGAATTCTAATCTCAACATTCAAGTGTAAACTCGGTTTATGCTAGTTCAAGTTTGAAGAACTTTTCACATTTTTTCCATGATATTTGGAACTAGGCAAGAACAGCTTGAACACGAAAGATAAACCACAAAGCCGGAAAATGTAAGTCTCTAATGGAACAAAATAATGCTGTTTGAAAAATATACCTGTCATCATAAAATTAGCATAATCGATCAAAATTTATGTCATAGAACCAATAATTTTTTCTGCATGAATACGCAAAAGCTTCATGAAAATCCGGATAATGGCATTCAATTTTAAACCAAAATTTGGCTTCAAAAAATTTCGGATGAGTAAATGAAGTCCGTGCTCTTCATCTTTCAACACGAAATTAACACGAGTTGAGTATTTTAACTCGTTTTAAAATATTTAAGACGAATTTAACGCGAGTTAGCTAAGCGGCGCTTAGCTCGTTTTTACGCATACGAATTATAGATAAGCGGTGTTAAGGATTTAAGACCAGTTAACTAACACATGTGAGCGAATCCACAAATTTTAAAGTTAGAGGCCTTTATGCAGGGCCGTGCGCAGGATTTTTTCATGGGGGGCGGACTAGATTTTTTTAGTGAATAGCCCCAGAAAATGTCGATCTTACGCGGATATACTGTGTGCATACTGCCTCAATGGGGCCCCCCGCCCCCCTTGTGCACGGCCCTGCCTTTATGCAAACTGCCCTATAATGTTGTTCATACTTCTTGCATCAAATAAGGCCAAATTTCGCTTCTTTTGGGACCACATTTAACACGTATAGATTCCATGCAGCGAATAGCCAAGGCTAGATCGTTGACGCGGCGACAGGCTCGAAAAGCGGCGCAAATAATAGCCGGTTCGGGTATAACGTCTTCGCGCTGCAATTCTCCCAATCCTTAAGCGGCGGAAGGAAAGATTTTTTAAACAATAAATCAAAATTTAAGCAGTAAGATGGGGAAATTAGCATTCATACTTCGACTATATAAGATCTTGGAAACTTGTTTGGTATTCGCACAAATGATTAGAGAACTTCCGAAAAAGTGCATTCTGGTGCGGTTTTCATTGTATGTTTTAGCACTGGCACTTAATCGTCTAACTTAATTTTGTATCAAGAAGGAATTTTCCAAAAATTCGTTGTATATGCTAGATAGTATCGGGTCCAAAACAAAATTTTAGAAATACCGGGTCCAGGTCCAAAATTGTAAGAATATCGAGTCCAGGTCCGGGTCCAACAAAATGGTCGGGTAATTTCGGGTCTCATTTCG
The DNA here is from genome assembly GCA_963922205.1 of Romanomermis culicivorax. Classification (NCBI taxonomy): domain Eukaryota; kingdom Metazoa; phylum Nematoda; class Enoplea; order Mermithida; family Mermithidae; genus Romanomermis; species Romanomermis culicivorax. The sequence continues at coordinate 764,280 of CAWUHX010000075.1, read as the reverse complement.
GGTCCGGGTACCGGATACATCTCTAGTATATACATGACGACATTGGGATAGAGCATACGAACGCTCCGATTTTTACTTTGATTTCGAGAATTTTCAATGATCAGAAAAGAATTGATAAACGCTCGGAAAACCTGGATTCGACTTTCGGTCTTTCTAGGCTGAAACAAAGCAGACGGAAACTCCTGGCGACAAAGCAAATCAAATTGAATTTCAATGATTCTTATACTAAATCACAAATGCGCAAATTTTAGTCACAGCCTTAACGATAAAACTAAAGATTCACACTACTGTCTTGTCAGCCTTTTTGTCAACATAATCACAACCGAAGTCAAATTTTAGCATAATGATCTGACGAGATTTTGAAGAAATTTCGCTAAAATTTGCACATTTGTAATTTTTTATTAAAAAATTGAGGTTGGCTCGGATTTGCTTTGTCGCCAGAGGTTTTCGCCTGATTTCACTTGCCTATGCATTCACCCAAAAAAGGCGAGAATCGAAGTTTGGATTGAATTTCTCGAGAGACTGACTTGTAAAAATAACTCATTACTTCATCGAACGCTACATATTAAAGATAGATTTCTCGGGAATTCAGCTACTACCGACATTTCTGTGATTCTAATTAGAGTTATCGAATTTTACCTACATTTCTTATATTCCGGCCAGAGCGCCAAAAAAATTTTCGGATTATTGTTTTTCGGAGATCAAAATTTATAGTTTAGAATCATGTTTTCATCGTTTGCTGAAACTAACTTTTAAAACGTTTGGAAAATTAAAAGCCAGAGAATAGTGTGAATGATATCTTTTGACAAAATATCATACCTGTGTACTTGGGGGGGGGGGGGGGTTGGGGGGACCCCCCCCCCAACTCGGCCAACCCTATACCCAAAATCATTCCCCCCCCCCCCAGTTTGGAAAAAATTAAAAAAATTTTCGAAAAAGTGTATGTTTTTTGGCCTTTTTTGGGAAAAATTTCAACTTTTTCCTACCCCCCCCCCCCAACTGGTCGGAGGTCTTACAGGTATGCAAAATATATACTGACTTTTATCAATTGAAAAAAGAGCCGAGATGGTAATTCGATTGATAGAAAGTTTGAAACATACATGTAACGGAGCCCCGAGGTCTTTCCCAAAATTTTGGGGGGAGGGGTCTCTGAAGGAAAAAAAATTCGATTTTTTCACGAAAAAAGTTCGAAAAATAGTTTAAAAATAGTAATTTTTCCCTAAAAAGACCGAAAAAATGTATCCATGGCGCGAAGCGCCGTGAAAATTGACGTTTTTTTATCATTTTTCGTTCAAAAATTGACAATTTTAATCAAAAAATTGATATTTTTCAGTTTTTTTCTGACCAAAAGTATGGGGGGTCCCCACGACTGCCATATGGCTAGCCATTGGATTGGGGAAATACTGGGGGGGGGGGTCGCCCAATGGCTAGCCATATGGTCGACGATTTCTGGGGACGGGATTCCCATAGCACTTCCCCCCCCAATTACATGTATGGTTTGAAAGTCAAATAGTAAGTGGATGATTTTGAAAGTAGATATACTAACGGCGACGCCTGATAGAAAACAATTACCATGAAAATTTCGAGACTTCCGATTTTGAACCTCCTGAAATATTTGGCACTTAACTATATAACTTCGGGGCCCAGTGAATTTTTTCTAGTTCTTTACGCATATAGGGGGCTTAGGCTCAGCCTTAACTTTTATGTATAAAAAAATTCGACAGGCTATAAAGAGCATCAGTACCAAATTTTTCCTCTGTGAAAACTATGGCCGAAATTTTTTTCACATTTCCAAAGTTTTTTTCTTACGGTAGCCCATATTTGAGAAAAACCGTAGATCAATCGAATGAACCAGGGTTTTTTTCCGCACAGTGCGGACTTTTTTTGGGCTGTGCAGAAAAATTTTTGGGCATTTTCCGCACAGAACGGAAATTTCTTTGGGCGTTCCCTACTGCTTCCATTGATGAAAAGGTGCATTTTGGTGCAATTTAAATGGTCAAAATCTCAAATTTTTTCCGGCGCTCCGCGCCGGCCATGAAAATAATTTATAATATTAACTACAATTAAGCTGAAGCACAGCCAAAAAGAAATTTAGTTTGATTTCTCGGTTGTCCCTGATTGTTTCCATCAATCTTTATGTCTCTGCTAGAGTAAGTAAAACTCGTCACTTTGTAGTGTGAATTGGAATTTTCATATGAATTTGCCGATTTTTCCCAGATTTCTCCACACATTTATTTAATACCATCATTTTTCTAGGAAAAAATCTAAACCGAAAGTATTACAAATTATCTCTAGAATACATTTTCCAACATTTCAGTAGCTCCCTTGTTCAAAAATTCTCTGGTGTGACGCATCAGAAGTTAAGTGTGCATGGTTTTCATGATTTGAAGTTTCTCATCCCATTCATCAATTAGTAATCTTCAGTATTATAGTCTTTTTTTCTTGAAATACTTCTAACTAATGAAGGTGGAAAGCAAGTAGTATTTCAGATTTTCACGATTATCTGAAAAACAATATATCATATAGGACTGGAAATTTGTGAGCATACTGACCTAACCTTTAAAATTTTTCGAGTGAGAAATTTTAAAGCAAGAGGATTTATACGACAGTACTGATTCGAGTTACTTTTTCAATTTGGATGCATTTTGTAAAAAACGGACTATAGCAGAGGTCCCCAAGGTCAGATTTTTCAGGTAGGGGTAAAATTGAAAATTTGCGGGGGTAGTGTAGCTAAATGTCCACTAAACACGTCATTTTGTCTCTAAATTTGGTGAATAGTGATCAATTTTAAGGACTTTGGGTAGGGGTAATACCCCCCTCATACCCCTCCCCATGGGGCAGACTGGACTATAGGTTCGGATTTTGTTGAAAATTGAGATTTAATATTGATCTTCATGAATTCTTTCTCTCAGTTGAAGTTTTCTGAACTTTGTGAACACAAATTTTGTCATTGGGAAACTACACGATTTTCGACTGAAAATGCAAACCTTTTATTTTAGAAATAAAGGTTGAAAAGGCTCATTTTCCAGCATTCTAGAATATAAAAATGTAGAAATTGAATCAATTGAAATCTATAAATCTTCAGCTCTAATCACAGAAATGACGGCAGCAACTATTAATTTTGCTCAATCAATCTGAAATAATATTTTTGAGCTAGAAAAACGGATACTTTCCATTATTTTCTTAGCAATCTATTATTTTCGCTCATTTCACACATTTTTCAAATGATTTAAACTTTGAACGGAAAAAATTTTCGTGTGCGGAAAAAATTTTGGGTCATTTCCGCACGGTGCGGATGAAGGCGTGCGGAAAAAAAACCTAGAATGAACACCACAAATTCTATCGAAATTGAAAATTGTACTTAATTTAAAGAATCTAATTTGCATATTCGAGCACACCCACCCAGGGTTTTTTGCACACAGCAACCAAATTTTTTCTGTCAAGTTGCACAGTTCAACTCGAAGCTTGAGTGCTCTCTTGATTAGGTTGTAGATAGTGCTTCCTTTCCGCAGATGCATTTTCATGTGTTATAAAATAGAAAATAGTGAAAATTTTCCGGCGCTTCGCGCCGGATTTCATCTATTTCATGACTTTTCTATATTATTCCAGTGCGCGGTTCAAAAATATCATTCTAGCTAATGCATATAGCTTTTAATTATCAACATATTATGGATAAATGTTTGACCCTGTATTGCTTTTGGCGAATTTAACGAAGGCAAGATTTTTTTCCGTTATTTCTCTAAAATTTTTTAGCGATCTTTAAAAAACATTTTGGCATTTGAGTGATTAGAAGATTTTGGATCCAATCAGAAATCCTTGCCGGTTGAAGAATCGAAGGTTTTGTTTGCTTTCCTCTAGCTTTAGAATTGTAGTCTGCCCGACTTAAAATTCATTGTATTCCTTGAAAAATTAAACCTCCTGTCATGGAAACAAAAGTTGAAAAAATTCATTTTTCAGCAATCTAGGATAATCCCAAAAAATTTTCGGCAACGATAAAATTGGGTTCTAAAAGCCTAAAATCGACGCGATTTGAATGAAATACGGGAGAAATAGCTTCTTGTGGTTTCTCCGATTAAATTAACCTAATTTATTGATTTTAGAATGAGCAACCAGAAATCTATCTGTGCAAACAAAATTCTTCCCCAAGTTGCACATTGCAACCTGGCCTGTGCAAAAAAAACCCTGCACCCACCTTTACGGATGAACCAACCGTCAATTTCAGGATTATCGAAAAAGTTGATGAAACGCCAGTTGAATTCTTCTGGAGTTTCGACTTTGTCGTCGTGCAAAAATCTAACGCCGCTAACGGAAGCGTTGTTAAGGAGCGATTTCCCACTTTTGCTGACAAGTTTAGAACTAAATGCGCGGAGCATCCCGACAAAAAATGTAAAGATAAGTCGACTTTTTGAGACAATTTACGGGCTTGATGTCGGATATAGATACAGTAATTGAACGTCGTTGCATGCAAAGCTTTAACGTCGGTAAACACTTGCTAACTTTCAGCATGACACATTGAACAAGCATCATTTGGCAGCATACTATACTAGTTTTTCTATTATTTGAATCACAATAGAGAACTTCCAAGCTGATAATACAAATAATGGTCTAGGACTTCGATCTTCTTCTTCAAAATCGACAAATTTTTCGCCTGCCGTTTTTCCAACGATTTGACGAAAAAATGACTGAAGAACGTTCTAATTTCGTCGACTAAATGTTCGTACTTTCCTTCGTGTTGTTTACTGGATAAACAATTGGCGAAAATTTGTTTCAAATTGTCGTCCGAAACGTTAGTTAGAAAGTCGTCGAATAAAATTGTACAAAATTTTTTTAATGATTTTTCTAAGGAACCGAAATCGATAACCTGGGAAAAATATGGAAAAAGATAAACGAGGTCTAATGAATATAATAAGGATAACGAATAAACAAACAAAAATGATGGAGAAAGAATAGGAAAAAAGTTTTGCGCAAAACAAAAATGAAGAAAGAAAAATCCAAAGTAAAAATAAGGAAACGAACAAAACAGAAAATAAAGAGAAATACGTAAGAAAGTACAGCGAATAAACAAAGCGAAACAAAAACAAAGAAAATTAAAATGGAGCAGTATGAAGTTGAAAAAGACTGAAATATAGGAATAAGATTGGAAAAAAGTAAAAAATAGGAGAAAGCGCATTCACTCGGAAAAAAGTTTATAATGAACGAATAATGAAAAAAGGAGGAGACATAAACAGACAATAACGCTAGAAACAAAGAGGCAAGCAGCAAACGAATCGACAAAAAAGACAAAAGGAAGCGGAAACAGGTTTCTGCGAAAAAATCTCATCTCACGTACTTTCAAAATCGCCAAAGGTACAGTTTTATTTGCCAGAAGATGCGCCAAACAGCGGGCCAAGTTCTCTATAGCCGCTTTCGTCGACGAAGAGATCAGCTTAATTTTGTCCCAGAAAGCAAATTGAGCGGTTAGCTGACGAAAAATAAATTGTTTGAAAATCCTGTTTGTGAAAACCGTTTTCAAATTCTTACTAAAAATCTCGGCTGATCGTGACAGAATCGTTGCAAAAGATAAGCGTAGAACGGATTATAAGATTTTTCGATCAAGCAGCAAGTCAAAATTATGTGGATTATTTCCCGCTCTTGCTGACCTTTTAGAGATAGGCGGCAAAGCTTTTCGAAAGCGTCCAAATAATCCTAAAATGAGGCAATTCCATTACACTTGAAAGCAATTTGGCTAACAAAGTCGGCCGACGGAATATTATAAGCTCACTTCCGAAGAAACTACTATACAAAAAATATTCCGCCTCAAGTCCGTATTCATGTGATGCTTTTTGGCCAATTTGAGTAATTTTTCGCTGAAATTCGTAGTTTTTAGCGCTGAAGATTCGCTTCGACCAGGCTTTTCCTCCACTTCCGGCCTCGTAATCGTGACAGCAGCACCGACGATCCACCATCGACCTTTAACTTTGGCCGACCACAAATCCCGCAGTGTCATGGGCAAAGGACTTTCCAATTGTTTGCCTGTTGAAAAAATTCAAAGGATGAAAAATATTAAAATTTAGGACTAAATGCCAGTTTTCGAAATTGGAATAGAATCTTTTACGATGTAAACATGTCGCTTTTCACTTCGTATCCATCGAAAATGTGAAAATTTGCAAGAAAACCCGAGTAGCTGAAACTAATTTCGAATTTTACGGAATTTTTCCGTTAGAGCAATGACTAAAACAATGAAAACAAATCAAGAAGTGAAGAAAAAACTCTTACCAGGAAAAAAGCTGCGTAACAATTTCACAAAGCGTTCGTTTAATTCTATATCACAATTCGCAACTTTTAAAAAGTTATTATTTTTTATCAATTGCAGCGTGTCGAGCATGAATTGCAATCGAGATCTAAAAATCAATGATGAACGAAGATTCAAAATGGAAGCTTCGCAATTATCATTTTTATACCTGTTAATCAAATTTTCATCTTTAATGCTCGTCGATTTGGTATTGACTTCCTCGATAAAATGTTTCAATTCCAAAGGACTTTCCTTACGCAAGAATGACCCAATGGCTAAAAAAATTTCGAGTCCGTTGAGAGTTCCAAAATCGAGTGAACATAAATTTTTGTTAGCTGAGAAAAGGAACAAGCAGAATTGAAAAGTCTCAAAGTTCAAATACGGTACCCAAATTAATACTTTGATAACTGCCGAATATGGAGAAATTGAAATCGGTGTCACATTACAATGTTGTAATATTTCACGATAAATGAAAACTTAATCACGATGATTATCAAAGCGTTTGACAAACTGGTTTAATATTTCAAACTTACTTTGCAAAACGAGCAATATCAATTCTACAGATTTTTCGTTCAACTTCGATGATAATAAGTTCAAAACTTCAAATACGAGTTTCGACTGCACAATCTAGAGTATAAAAATTTTTTTCTTGCAATGACTGTTGCGCAGAAAATGATTTCTCACGAAAGCCAAAAAGCAAAGCAAATTTTATCCAAAAAAGCGTAACGAAATTAGGAAAATACTCTTATTTTCGAGCAGATTTTTTTTAATGCAGAAGTTAAAAAGAACACATTTGGAATTCCAAGCAAGCTGAAGATTACTCGACGTTGCAAACAAAAAATCTCACTTTGAAGAGCCCCAAATAACATAAAACTAGAGAGACGTTATCCATTTTCTTGTCCATGTCCTCAATTTCGTTGGTCGTTAAATCATCTTCGAAAATTTTCAATTTCAGACATAATTCTTCGACAAAATATGCGCCTAGAAAAGGAAAATAAATTGAAGTAGATTAAATACTGAATAAGAAAAATAAGATCATCTATAAATTTACTTATTTCGCTTGAAATTTTCGTATGAACGATCGCCATTAAAAGACAATGTTCTAAAACTAGACGATTAGGTACTTTTTCCGGTCTTAATAAAGAATCGAATAAGGCTTCGGTGAGGCAAGCTTTGACGACTGAAACAGAGAAAATTTTTTCTTTTTGACCATACTCGAAAATAATTTATCACATATTTGGAGTAGGACATTTTAGTCCCCAGTAGAGGGCATGCAGGGTAATCATTCTTCTTTCTCAGTGTAAGCCAGTGGTTTTTTTTGCACTGTCCAAAACTTTTTTTTCAGGTTTTTTGCACCGTGCAAAAAAATATTTATCAAATGTAGAAAAAAATCTGGTGTTTTCATACAGAAAAGAAGCATTTTGGTGCATTTTAGTAGGTCCAAATCTCAAAATTTTCCGGCGCTCCGCGCCGGTTATAACTTTAATAATCGTTATTTATTGTCAAGCTCAGACGCGGCTTTTAGCACGTCTACCTTCACTTATCACTAATTTTTAAAAGTTTTCATCGTCTTAAACGTATTATTTCATGTCTAATTGGTGATTTTCAATATTATATCATTATATTTAATGAAGATCCCAATTTTTCCTTCGTACATTTTTTGGGAAAGATCAACACATCAATTTGGTGCATTTTAGAACGTCATAATCTCAAAATTTTCCGGCGCTTCGCGCCGGTTATAACTTTAATAATCATAACTATGTACTACATTAGCTTAGACGCAGCTTTCAGAATGTCTACCTTCACCTATCATTTAGTGTATAATAGTTTTCATCATCCCAAACGTATTATCTCATGTTTTAAATGGTAATCTTCAATATTATCTTGATATTCATGAGAGTCAACGAATAAATTACTGGTTTTAAAATTTCGCGAATAATAAAATTCTAAATATTACGACTTTTGAACACAAAATTTGAATCTAATTCCTCAATTAAACGTTTGGAAAATTGATTTTGCTGCGTCGCTGAATGTCAATAGACGGAAAACTTTTCCGGCGCGAATTTTTGGGCTTTCACTTGTCATCATAGAGCACTTGACCATCTTTATCATCTAATGCAAATTCATTATGCTATTGGACAGTTTTCTAGAAAATTTGTTCCACAATGCTTGTTAATTAGACTTGAGCCCGGAAAATTCAAGTTTTTTGCTCAATTTTAATGTTTGTAGTTATAAGTAAAATTTGAAAATTACACTGATTAGGTTATTAGTCTTTGGCCATGATGTAGAATAACACAGGTTACTTATTTATACCTATTTTTGCTATATACAAATTGTACAAATGAAATATTGGCTGCTGTTTGTACATGTGCGAATGGGTCATGTGCAAAAAAACTCTGTTTATAGTACAAAAAAATTTTTGGGTGTGCAAAACTTTTTTGGCGATTTTTTTGTACCGTGCAAAACAGCTCGTGCAAAAAAAATCACTGTGTAAGCAATTTTTTACATTAATTGAAAAAATGCTCCTCGATATTGCTGAAAATAATATAATTTACCTGTACGGCTATTGGTGCTGTAGAGTTCAGAAATTTTCGACGAAGATGCCAAGATATTTGCTTCGCTTAATCTGAATATGTACAAAAAATAATGAAAAAACACGTATATTCTACTAAACTTATAAGTAGCCATTAAAATTGTCGAATAAATATAATTAAAGTAGAACTACGTTCAACAGATTTTCTAATTGAAAAATTGAAAACCCACGTAAAACTCACCGATTAACAATACTACGAAAATTTTTCTTCAACATTTGACTAGTCTTGTCGTCGACTATTCCCAAATCGGTGCGTTTTTCTTCAGTCTTTACTAGATTTCCTTTTTTATCTCTCAAACGTCCGTAAATATCTTCTTGAAGTTCATTTTCGCCGCCGCTTTCACCTTCATTTTCCTCTGCATATTCCATCGATTTATCTACAACATCGCCCGATGATAAAACGTCGGCGAATTTAACGCGTTTTCTTTCGGTTGTTGGTTGTACATTTATGTCTTCATTTTTATTTGACAATAATTTACGTTTTTTCTTCAAGACAGGTAATTCGTCCGGTTTCTCATTTTCGTCATCATTGTCGGAAACTTTCGACGTTGACGGTAAAGACTCGTTGTCGTCGGTTTCGGAACCGGAGTCGTCGAGTTCGGTTAATTGTTGGCGTTTATCGCTATCGCACATTTCTAACAGGTCTAGATGATGCAGAAAAAATTTGATTCAACGAATTTTACAAAGTGCTTCGTCTAAACAATTGGAAACGACTAATACTACTTACAAGCAAGTCCATCTTCTTCGAACGATTTGGGCAAAGATTTAGGATTTTTCCTCTTATTCAATTTCAATTTTTTGGCGTATTTCTTTATTTCCAAATCGTCTTCGTCTATTTGTCGTTGCGTTTCTAGCGCTTTTTTCGATAATTTGGTCTTTTTAGGACAATTTTCGGGCTGAACATCGTCGTCGACGTCAGAATTATTCTCTTCGTAATCATAGTTGTCTTCATACGAATTTTCGAACGAAACTTTCTTTTTTTGGCGATTTTCCTTTGACTTTGGCTGCTTTTCGTTAGATGACTGTGAAAAATCTACTTTGCGTCCTTTTGATCTCGCAATTTTATTGTACAGTGTCGTAAGCTTAAAAATTTCTGAACAATTCCAATTTAATAAATGGAAAGGATGACCAAATATCTATTTGATTAAAACATGCACAAAAATTTAGTTTCCCAAACGACTTGATAACACGAAGGCAAAAAATCAAAAGACGAAAATTCTAAATTTGAATGGTTTTTCGTCCAAGGGAACGACAAAAAATAGTGTAACAAATTTACCGATTGCTTCGTTGCGTGCGCAATTCGACGAGCTTTTTTGATTTGTTTACCGATTCTACGCTTTTCTCTACGATTTCGACCCAATTGTTTATTATTTCGACTTGCTGAAGAAAATGTTTGACATTCGCTGCAGTGGTGCATACGGATAGCATACCTGTAAGATGTCCGATAACTTCGGGCATAACTGTAAAAGGTTCGACCAGTTGGGGGGAGGGCAAACACAGCATTCTGGGGGGGGGGGTCGAAAACGCAAAAAAAGTCGAAAATTTTTCCAAGAAAAGCCAAAAAGGCACTTTTTCCCAATTTTTTCGTGTTTGGCGGGGGCGGGTATAGGATTGACCAAGTTGGAATGTCCCCCCAACCCTCCCCCAATTACAGGTATGACTTCGGGAGATGAACCGAAGATTTGTGGGGTGGGGGTACTCAATTTCACCAAAAGCATAGCGGTCCCAAAAATTTCGAGAAAAAATTTCCATAATAAAGCTATTTTTTGACTATTTTTTCGAGTTGGAGGAGGGGATATTAGTGGAGCAGGTTGACACCCGTTCAACACACGCACGCTATGAGATATACGTCACTGATTTACGTTCAAGCTTAAGCCTAAGATGTATGATAGTGTCGTAGGCTTTAGCTTAAGCTCAGGCTATGGCTTACGCTTGATCTTAGCTTGAACATACATCAGTACTATATCTTTTCTATTGTGTATACCCACGGTTTTTCATTTTTGCACATTGCAACCAAATTTCAGGCTCAATCAAATTTTTTCGGCAAAGTTGCACACTGCAACCTGGAGCCTGACGGAGCTTATTATAGGTTATAGAGTCCCCTGTCCGAAAATGCTTTTTTATGCGTTTTAAAGGGGGAATATTGAAAAATTTTCGGCGCTTCGCGCCAAATTTCAGATAATTCAGAATTTCTTCATGTCTAATGCGTGGTTAGAATCCGAGATAAAATGTCGCGCTTTTTATGCTTTATATCATTTAAGAACAATGAGTCTAAATTTTTTAGCACTTCGCACCGAACAAGCTATTATAGCCAGTCTCTTGATATACTGAGGCGAATTTGATTTTCATCGTTTTTTGGATAAAAAAATATAAATTTATTATCAATTTTGGAGTGAGCAACTGAAAATTTTTCCGCGCAACCGAATTTTTGCCACAAGTTGCACATTGCTTTTAACCTATCCAGTAAAAAATAAAAAAGCCTGCGCACACGTGCCCGTATTCAGCGGGTTGTCAATCACCTTCACTAATACCGTGGAGGGTCCCAAAATTTGGGTTGGGTACTAGGTCCGACCAAGTTGGGGGATCCTCCATACCCGTATCCAGGATTCTTAAAAAGGGGGGGTGGGAATTTTCAAATTTTTTTTTAGAATTCACTGGATAAAAAGAAAATCATTTTTGCAGTAAAGGCGACTTATTTTCAGTTAGTTTATGTGTTCTTGGATTAGTGGCCAAATTCTATGTTTAACGAAAAGTATGTTAATATAACATACCTGTAAGAGATACAACCAGTTGGGGGGGAGTAAACCCAAAATTTTGGGGTGGGGGTCCCAACATTTCCGAAATTTTGGGGAGATGGGTCGGAAAACCCCCGAAAAATTCGAGAAAACTTCGAAAATTTTTTCAAAAAAAATCATTTTTTCCTAATTTTTCCGAGTTTGGGAAGGAATTGGGTATAGGGTTAACCAAGTTGGGGGTGGGAGTTCCGACATTTGGGTATAGGGTTCGACCAAGTTGGGGTTGGGGGAGCCCCCCCCCAACCTTCCCCCAATTACAGGTATGAAATATAATTAATTAATTTGGGAATTTTGTGATGTATAAGTACAATGCACTGTTTTTTTCCACGAACTTCTTTCCATAAATGTGGAAAGGGGTCAAATTCTTTTTCCACATGTTGGAAAAAAATTTTTTTGTCTTAAAATCCTCGTTTTTCGCTTGAACATGCTCATAAACGCTTTGTTTAAGTGTTTTTGAGTTTTTAAAGCATTCTGATCATATATCTTAAACATTAGATTTAAATTTTGTGTTCATAGATCGTAATTTCTAGAAATTTATCATTCGAAAAATTTTTAAACCATTAATTTGTTTGTAGCCTTTCATAAATTTAGCCGAAAAGCAATGAGTCAGAAGTGTAGAAATTTTCCAAAAACTCTTCCATGAAGCTTTTGAATTGAATTTACGTTAAGAAAAGAACAAACTCTTCAAAAAGTTGAGAAAGTTGACGTGTTGATCTTTCTCAAAAAAATCTATGAAGGAAAAAATGCAGATCTTCATTAAATATCATACCTGTAATTGGGGGGGGGGGTTGGGGGTGAGCCCACCCCCCCCCCCCCCAACTTGGCCAACCATATACCCAACCCAACCCCGCCCCAGTTTGGAAAAAAATAAAAAAATTGGCAAAAAGTGTATTTTTTTGGCCTTTTTGGGGAAAATTTCGACTTTTTTCGATCCCCTCCCCCAAAATTTCGGATTTACCCCACGCCCCCAACTGGTCGGACCTCTTACAGGTATGTTAAATATAGAGATATAATATGCAAGATTGCCCATTAAACATTAAATAATGAGTTTAAGATGATGAAAACTATTGAAGATTAAATGGTAAGCGAAGGTAGACATGCTAAAAGCCGCCCGAGCTTGGTAATAAATAATAGGGATGGGCCGGATCGACTTTTTTGGCGACCGGATCCGGATCTTGAAAAATTTGGTTCAGCCGATCCGGATCTTGAGGAACAGATCCGAGCGGATCCATATCGGATCCGGATCTTTCAATAAGTATATGTACTATGTCTGATTTGTCTAAAATTGGGTTGTATGAATTTATATTCATTGGTGTCAATAGATTAATATATTATTAATGATTAAGGTGTTCGTTTATTGAGATAGTTAACATACTAATTAGTAATTTTTTTCATTAAATTGTATTCATGCTTAGATTAATATTCGTTTCATCAGAAAGGAAATAAATAGAAATGGAAAGTTTTTTCAGAAATTATGGATTCAAGTTCTTCTTTAACTAGCAGAGTGTGGGACTACTTCACAGTGTCCCCAGATTATGAAGAAAAGGCAAAGGGCACTAAATGCAGAATACAGTTATCCAGAAAAGGTTGTGCTACTAGATGTCAGAGAAAATATTTGGAGAGGAAACATATGGCAATATACGAGTATAAGCAGTTTGCGGCTAAATAAAAAGAAGATAATGAAAATAGAAATATAATTGTGGAACAAATTGCTACTAGTATAGAAATGTTAAAGAATTAATTTTTGTGTTTTCTTTGAAGATAGCCAAAAAAATGAACCTAGCAACTCAAAAACCAAATTAGAGCATGAACTTAAATCTCAAACGTCTCTGGAATTGCTTCATGCAGAAAGTAAACTTAAATTAGCACCAGCGAAAAGTGTCCCCTATGAACAGCTATTCAGTGTCCTGGTCAAATTTATGATCTTACCAAAAATCGTTTGAAGGGTGATACTGTTGAAAAATTACTGTTTCTCAAGTATAATTTTGCTACCATCGCAGTGTTTTTTTGTACAAGCCTGTTTGTACCTGTACAAAGATCGGCCAAAAAGTCTTTGTATGAAGAAAATTTTTTTTATACACTGGAAAAACCATGATCTAGCACTCGAGTTCCCGTCCTTCATAATCATCTTACAAATTAAGAAAATATACTCATAACTTTCATAAATCTGAAAAACCTCGAGTTAAACCTAAAATTTATGAAAATTAGTTCCACGACGCTTCTCAATTCAAACTCGGCTTCATGTTTAAAATTACAGTTGCAAAAAAGTTGGAAAAATAGATTTTGACGTTCTGAAATGGACCGAAATTCGCCTTTTCCATACAAAAGGACCACCAACATTTTTTCCTTAACTGGAAATTTTTTCTCCAGAAAGCACGATTTGTAGAAACATAGTATTGCAAAGAATTATAAAATCCGGCGCGAAGCGCCGGAAAATTTTTCGTGTTTTCTAATACTGTAAAATTTTATGTGAATAATAATGAATAAAGATCCGATTATGACCGGATCTTAATCATTGAGAACAGCGGATCCGGATCTTAAAAAATTCGGTTCAGCGGATTCGGATCGGATCCGGATCCAAAAAAATCTGGTTTAGCGGATCCGGATCGGATCCAGATCTTAAAATTTAGGCGGATATCTGCGGACCCAGATCCGGATACCCGGCCCATCCCTAATAAATAATAATTATTATTAAAGTTATTACCGACGTGAAGCGGCGGAAAATTTTGAGATTTGGACCTCCTAAAATGCACCAAAATGCATCTTTTCAATATGAAAACCCAAAATTTTTCTTCCACATTTGTGGAAAGACCTCAAAAATTTTTTCTACATTCCAGATTTTTTTTCAAATTATAGTGCAAATGTGGAAAAAACAGTGGTACAATGATATTGCTGAAAATTTTATTCTTTATTTTAGGGGGAACTCCCCCCTTCCTCCTCTAAATACGGGCCTGGGATCCCCTAACTCCTCCCAATTACAAATGTGTTATATGTTGCAAACATACCTGTAAGACCTCCGACCAGTTGGGGGGGGGGGTAAATCCTAAATTTGGGGGGAGGGGGGCGGAAAAAGTGGAAATTTTCCCAAAAAAGGCCAAAAAACATACACTTTTTTGAAAATTTTTTTCTTTTTCCAAACTGGGGGGGGTTGGGGGGGAAATGATTTTGGGTATAGGGTTGGCCGAGTTGGGGGGGGGGTCCCCCCCAACTCCCCCCAAGTACAGGTATGGTTGGGGGGGTGGTCCCCCCAACCCCCCCCCCAAGTACAGGTATGTTTCCCCTCCCCCCAACCCCCCCCCCCAGTTTGGAAAAAATTAAAAAAATTTTCAAAAAAGTGTATGTTTATTGGCCTTTTTTGGGAAAAATTTCGACTTTTTCCTACCCCCCCCCCACAATTTCGGATTTACCCCCTCCCCCAACTGGTCGGAGGTCTTACAGGTATGTTTACGACCCCCCCCCCAACTGGTCGGAGGTCTTACTGGTATAGATGTTGGATACGTGGTTAGCCAAGTTGGAGGGGTCCCCCCCAACCCCATACCTGTAAGACCTCCGACCAGTTGGGGGGGGGGGGGGTAAATCCGAAATTTTGGGCGGGGGGGGAGGAAAAAGTCGAAATTTTTCCCAAAAAAGGCCAAAAAACATAGGGTAAATGGGCTAAGATGGAACACACTTCAGAAAATCATCAAATGTTCGATCATCATAAATCTGTTGGAATTGAAACTTTGGCAAATGATAGATAGTTCATCTATGCATTAAATAAAAAAAAATTGATGCCCACTGTTGCGTTTCTTAGCAGCAGTGGGCATTTTTTTAAAACCTGGTCAGTGTTCCATCTTAGACCCGAGTCGGGTCTAAGATGGAACGAGGAGAAAATGTTAAAATTCGACAGTAACTAATAATTTCTTGCAGTTGAAACCTTTATTAACGTGTTGAGAAACTTGTTTCTTTCAAATTTAAAGCGTTGAAACATAATGAACTTGACATTCTGAAACGGACATTACAGTTTTATTATTATGCTGAACAATGCTTGCTTTTTTCTTAATAAGATGATGGAAAATAGTTCAAATCACTAATTTGAAGTTTCTAATTGAAAATAGTAGCCTATTTTCTTATTTAAGTTCAAAAACAGGCGTTTTCGACAATCCACAAAACTTATATATAATTTCTAAAATGTTCCATGTTAGACATCATGATATTTTAGATGGAACACATTATAAAGCATAGGTAATTTTGAAGGTAATTTTGAAGTGCAGGTAATTTTGAAGGTTCGAAACCCTGGTAAACACGGTTTTATTTAGGTGGCATATCTTAAAAATGAAAATCTCGTATAACTTTGTGTAGGTCTAACATGGAACAGGCGCTTGTTCCATCTTAGACAAAAAGGACGATTTTCAGAAATCAATGTTTCATTAAGAATCGACCAAAAAACCTTTTATATTTCTAAAAAGGATGACAAATAATGTCCCAAATCGAAATTTCAAGGAAATCAGGCCAGCCAAGCCGAAGTTTTAAGCTACTAAAAACTGGAAAAAGTTTTGTTCGAAATTTGAAACGTATTTTTCTCTTTCTCAGACACAGTATTTTGTACTGGCGAAAACATTAATCAAAAGATTGAAACCTGCTTTATTTTGATAGATTTGACCGTTTAAAATTTGATGAACAGGTGCTCCGCAAATTTAGTTCAAGCGAAGTTTGTTCCGACTTCGACCTTGTTCCATGTTAGGCCATTTACCCTACACTTTTTTGAAAAAAATTTTTTTTCCAAACTGGGGGGGGGAAATGATTTTGGGTATAGGGTTGGCCGAGTTGGGGGGGGGGTCCTCCCCAACCCCCCCCCCCAAGTACAGGTATGCCCAACCCCCCCCCCAAGTACATGTATGGTTACAACAAACAGAACAAAATGAATCAAAATGAAAATCAGACGTACGACGAAATTTCAACTCCGGGTGTGAAATTCGGAACGTTTCGTCTCCATCGCCACCATCATCCAGCTGAATTTTAATGTCTTTACGAAAACGCTGGACGTCGTTCATAATCCGAATGAATAGCAAGCCGCACGTAAGAAAAGAAGCAGTTTCTTTAATTCAGTTGAAAAGTATGTATTTCGATTCTTTGAACAATTTCTCGACTTCTATAGTAATCTGGGAGCCTGCGGATTTCTCTCAACATACAGCTAGAACTTGCTTTTTAGTTCTAGAAATGTAGAATTTACAATTATTAACTATTAGCAGAATATCTATTTCATTGAAATCGTACAGAAAGAGCTTCCTAGGTCTTCCACGCCGAAATCATTCAGACTAAAATTGTTTCGAAGCTTTCTATATGTTCGATATGTATAAAAGAGAAACACATTAGAAAATTTTGGAAAACGAGAAAAATGAAACTAAGAAAATGAAAGAAAAAAACAGTGGTAAAATGGAGGAAAGAAAACGAATGAAAGAAAACGAAAGAAAGAAAATGGAAGAAAGAAAATAAAAAATTTGAAAAAAATAAGAAAAATGAAAAAATTGGAAATGTTCGAAAAATAAATTCAAAGTTACTGTGTCAAGTTCAAATGTAGTACACATTCAAATGTGAGAACTAGAAGACTATAGTGTGTTTTTAATAAAATGCTGCCAAAAAGAAAAGTGACACAAATCAGCACTGTCGTCAAAATGATTTACATAGAGCTTTTTCTGTAAAATCTGTTGCTCTGAAAATTGTAAAGGTTAGGTCAATATGCTCACAATTTTCCAATCCTATACGATATATTGTTCATCAGCAAATCGTGAAAATCTGAAAAACTACTTGCTTTTCACTTTCATTATTTAGAAGCATTTTATGAAAAACAGACCACAGAGTTTACCCATGGAATTTTTGTTTGGTCATTACTACAGTAAACTTTATTTACTTATCACAAAAATTTTACGACACCAAAAAAATTTCAGAATCAGTCATTCAAGGACCTGCCTCATTTTTCTATCATAATCGAACAGAAAATCAGCCAAAAATTGTACAGGGTCGTTAGGCCGAACGATCACCATTTCTGCCAATGCTTTGGTCAACGGTACGCCGACCGTCCGCGCCAAAAATTGACCATTTTCCGTCGACGGCCACGCCGACGTCCGTTGTGTTACCGTCCAAACTTTCGGCGACGCTTCTTCGGCGTCGGCGCCAACGCCGTACGTCGGTGAAATACTTCGGCCGCCGCCGCCGTTGACGTTTTCGCCGCCGACGCTATTTATCGCTGACGACAAATCCAGTACATTTTGCGATTGTAGCAAAAAATCTTCGTTAAAAATGGCCGACAACGACGACGGCACGGGCGGCGGGCCCAAACGTCCGCCCAAACGTTGAGCGTCAACGCCGCCGCCGACGACGTCGTCACCGTCAATGGTGACGGCTGCAACGCTGTCGCTCGATTCGACGTCGATGACGGGGACAGCGTCCGCGTAGTCATTATCTCTTTCACCTGAAATTCGTAGCTTCACTTATTGTAGATAAGGGACGATACAGTAACCGCAATTCAAAAATAGGCATTTAAACATACACACATTTGACTTTTTTCAGACATTCATACTGTAATGTATGGTGACAGGTACGCGAATTAAATATATAAAATACGTAGAATTTTGAATAATTCAAATCTGCTGAGTAGGTTATCGGATTATATTACTTTTGTATTTGTGTAGTCTACAGTATCAAGACGCGAGATTTCACTGTATTGCAATGAAAACTTTGTATTTGGTAGTTCAAAACGCGTTTATCAGAAATGTTTATGGCTGTTCAATCTGTTTTTCTCAATCTTGTGTGATATGATTACTTTCTACTGAATGCTACGTCGCATAGGACTGGAAATTTGAGAATCTACGGAAACTATTTTTGAGAAATAAATCCTACAAACGCATAGTGTGAACGACTTTGAGGGTGTTACATTTTTTGACCATTTTCAATTTTTTAAAAACAGACTATAGTTGCATTGCTTATTTCTACAGTAATTCCCTTGCTTCAAGGTTCTACATGATGACTATAGCAATTGTAGAGTTGTCATTGTTCACAGAGGTAAAACACTGCTTTTGGATATCCTGAAAATCAAAGAAGGTTGTATACTGTTATGGATCCACAACCAAGGAGCCCTCTGGTAAAAATCGGTTGGATTCATTTCTTCAGAAAACTGTTTCCAGTAAACTTGGTACAAATTTTAAATTTTGAATATTTTACTGTCTTGGAAGCTTGCAGGGCGAGTCAGAAATCAGATTAGAGCCAGCAAAAGTCACATCATAAACCATGAAAATTAGATTCAACGGGTTTCCTGGAGAAACGTGTCAAAAAACGTCAAGATCTCGGCCACCATTACATGTATGATTCATGTAATTTTTATATCGAAAGATTCTCAGCTCACTCCACAATAGTATAAAATGTGAGCTTCTAAGCCCGATTGATACTTCTGCTCGTTGCTCAGCGATCAGAACCCCGAGCACAAAAAAATTGGGTAATAGAAAATTTTTACTCTCCTAGCATGCATTGAAGAATGACCAAAATCGGTACCACATTGTTCACCCGAAAGTTTCCCTATAGAACTTTTTGAACTCTATAGAAACTAAAGGAAACTCAATTTGAAACAGTATTTTACCTTAAAAAGTTTGAATTATTATTCTTTATTTTGATTATTCTTTGTGAATTCGGGAAATTAACGATTTTAAACATACTTTTTCAGCAGCTGGAGGCTAAAAATTATTAATCAACAATTGTGTCATAATGCACTAAAGGACAAAATCACATTCAACGTTTTTCTTATCACAAATAACCAAAAGTTACCTGAGTAAATATTTGACACTTGAGCAGTAAATAATTACATGCAAGGCTGATTAATGCAAGAATTGCCATAGAAAACAAGATATTATCAATCATAGGTTGCCCAATAAACTATCAGCCCTATATTTAAAAGGTCAATGGTCAGCCGATGCCAATACATCGACCATTCGCTACCTTCGTTGAAAAACAATCAAGAAAATTTTATTTTTGAAATATGTAATAATGGCTAAAATTATGTCATGTAGAGTGAAATTTTATTTGTTTTTTCTTCCAACAGTGTAAATGATCAACTGAATTTTTTGACCAATGACCTTCATGGCACAGAGCTATCCTGGATAACGGGTAAGTCTTTTTTCCTCTTTCGGGTCGGGTCAGAAAATATCGGGTAGGATTGGGTGGCTTACCGGGTCAAAAGGTCCGATACATCCTAAATCGCTAGATTTATTATTTGTGGAATTTCATTTTTTTGCTGTAAAGTTTTTGCCATGTCTATTCGGAAATTGAATGAACTTATTCGTGAAAAAGAATTTCTGCGGAACGTTTTATTACCTGATTATAAGGACGTTAGGAAAAACACTGTGTGAGAAATTCAGGAAGAACTAAATATTCAACTAAATATTAATATTGTTCATACATGGAAAGAAATGTTCATAAGTATGTATTTTAGGGGGAAAATTTGCTCGCTAAGTATGATAACCAGCTCCGAACATGCTCGGCGAGGATACAACTCACCAAGCATGCTCGGAGCTGCTTCGCGAGCATGCTCGGAGTAAATTTGCTCGCCGAACAGGACTATGAACCAGGCTTTACGAACTCGTGCGAAGTTGCAACGCTTACCTCATCTTGCTGACGTTTAGGCACGCTTCTGCACCAGATAGTCCAAGTTCACATAAAAAATATAATATTCAGTACGACACCGACATTTAATATATAAAGATTACAGTAAAATGCCAAACATTTCACGTGACAGTCACACTTGTGTTATATCGACAACAAAAAACAAGTTCAGCCATGCACAATTATGCGACAATAAGCTACACATACATGATACTACAGTATATTTTTGGAGTGGAGAATCAAAGGTAGCAAGATATGGAAAGAATGTCAGATTGCTCCCAGCAAGTATACTGTAGCATATCATCAGACGATTACTGTACTGCAAGCGCAAAATCCGCCGGAAAAATGATCTCACTGCTGTCCATAGAACGGGCCGGCGTGGCCAAAGTGGCGTCGCTCATGCACGACTCGGTGCGACTGGCCAATTCGTCTTCGCTGTACATCATGACGGGCAAATCGGGTACGAAATCCCGGTCCCGTTCCAAAATCATGCGCAAGTCCAATTTACCCGGATTGCGCCGGTAATAGACGGGAGTTTTGCCTTCCTGAACGGGGAAAAAATCTCACGAAACCGACTGAGAAATGACAAATTGACAAATTGAGGACAAATTGAAGATTACGATTGAAAATTTGAGAGTCGAGTACGGAAAAAATAAATATTATTCCGCGTATTACAAACCCAAAATGCTAAGACTTCCAATTTAATGCCTATTGAAATTAGCGGTTCATGATGGAACTTCAGTCTAATTAATGGAGAACTTGTGCATGCTTTATTGTTCCTAAAAGCTCATGATAAACAAAAGCGCAAGGCAGTGCTAGCTTGAAGATAAGCTAATAGATCTTCTTCGCAATCGAATATACTAAATTTTTGCTAGAATTATCAATTTTAATGAATTCAGAATTTTTGAGTGCTATTAACAACGTGTTTTCTTTTGATTTTCAATCTGTGCAGTCATTCAACTGCACTATAATATGATCTTGCGATCAAACGTCCGTCAATTCAATCTATCGGTTTCAATATGATCATCATCTAGCTCTTCATTTGTACTTCCAATTAATCAGTTTATGAAAAACTGCAGTCTATTCGACTGTTGTGAGAGTTGAACGAAGAATGGTTGTTTTTGTACAATTCTTCAAAAGAAAATAAAACAACTTTGTGGATTCAAAAATGAAGAAAAAGTCGATGGATCTACCCGACAGTCACAATCAATTCTGTTTTGAGTAACAAAATGATCAATTTTTACATTGTAAAAGTACCACTGATGGGTACAGCTCATACGGTAACTTTAGATAGAATGGATAATTGCTTGTCTGACGAAAACAACATTTATTAATTTTCAAATCATCTATGCAGCCATTTCTTGAAAGTAGGTTTAATACGATAAAAATTAATAAGCTAAATACAGTAATTAATGAAAAAATTTTTCCTCAGTGAGCGGCTAACAGAAAATTCGGAAATTTATTTGAATAGTCTGGTCAAGTGCTCAAAATTTCTCGAGTAGCACGCACATATCAACGTAGTTCTTGTGTATCGAATTGAATTCACTTTTTTGGCTCATCATTTTAACTTAATTGGACTTAGTTGGACTGACTGAGAAGACAGACGGGCCGTTTTTGAATCAGCAACACATGTATGCACGTACAGTATAGCACTCGATAAAGCTACAGTATCCAAATAGTGCAACTCTACAGTAATGTGTTTGAAGTTCTAAGTTCTCCATCATTGTATGAAAATCGGGTAATTGAGTCTTTTTCTTTAAATGGAAGCTGGCAAATAAAAGCAACACAAATATTTTGCTTTTTTACTTGAGGGTTAGTTAATAATTATCACAAATTTTCAAATTCATATAGCAGGAAATATCAAACCTATAAAATAGTGACTATTTACAGCAGATAAAGAAAAAAAGAGACCAAAATATACTCGATGCTGGGGTCGCTGTCATGATCAAAAGTGAAATTTCTGGTAACATCAGCCTTTTGAAACCACCAGGTTCAGAAAATTAAAAGCAATAAGATGCCTTTTCCGCTCCGAATTTAACTTAAGTCCCCATAATATGCGACAAGTCCACCAAGGCCCTTCTACACTGTAAAATAATTTTTAAAACTTCGTTATACGATTGAATGTTCGAGATTTCTATTATATGCAATCCTGAGATGTGAAAAATTTAAGAGTTAGCCATTTTTAGATGGCCAGGTACAAAAATATTGAATCAATCATGTACAAGAAATTTAGAATTTTCAGAACAGTAGTAAGCTAAAGTACAAAACTTAACAAGGAGTCCAATTTTCGATCATTCTATTTTGCTTTTATTGACAAACTTTTTAAAGAAACATACTTTTATATGCAGTATTTTTTTTAAAACCCAAGCTTTCGAATCCTTGGAATATTGATTATTGACGGTTGTGATCGCGTTTTGACATTTGCATTATAAGATAAGCGCAACTTGACGATTTTACTGATTTCTCCTAGCGTTTTGGCCAGGCATATGGCAGAATATATAGGAATCGAAAATCTTTGGGCATTAAAATCTGATTCACAATTTACTTTCGGATTCCTTACCTTATCAGTCAACGTGGCATCCGCTCCAGCTTTCTCCAAAATTTTGTAATAATGCCCTCCGTCCCGGGCCGCCGCCGCGTAATGCAAAGGGGCCCTTTTGCTCTGAAATTTACGGGTTGAAAATTGCAAATCCAAGAGAAACAACTTGTTTTCAAGTGCCAATAACTCTTCTTCAGCCAAAATTATACAATAATTTTATGGCGTGAATCTTGCTACTGTTGCAGACTGCTTTTTTAGAGGCACGAAACAGTGTTGGCGATGGAAACCGAAAGGCTGCAGCCATGGCGGCAGCAAGGAAAATTTGAGGTGAAGCCCAAAAATTTTAGTCTAAAATTCAATCAACCATAACTCCATCAAAAATGAAGCTAAATTATTTTAAGTAACTGTTTTGAATAGAGCTCAACAAGATCCGTCGATTGATACCCAATTTTTGCGTCATGAAAGAAAAATGTTTTTGCTCTCCTTGAAAAGTCTTGGGATCAAACATCCACCTGGGCGACTCCCGACGGAAAGTCCCAGTCCCTATTGGACACCACTTTCGAAAATTCCGCTCAACCTTACATAATCCGCCGCGTTGACTATATGCGGGAAAGCCGAAGCTAAAAATCGTACGACGTCCGTCTGTTGATACAGTAGAGCGTCGTGCAACGGGGTGGCTCCTTTCCTATCCCTGGCCAGTACCAATTTTTTGTTCGCGGCCACCATGTCCTTCAACAATTTGAGGTCGCCTTCGCGAACTGCTTTATGCGTAATGGATATGTCGTCCTGAACGAAAAAACCGATACAGACTACCCTGACGATTGCAGATAAAACGGGTATTCATTTTTTAAAATTCTGACTGGAAAGGTGTAGAGAATTCTACGCCTCATATTCTTGCATAATTTTCAACTTTCTACAATTACTGAGTGTGAAGATATTCTCAAAAAACGGAACCGTGAAGCAAGATGTCCCAAGTGTGACTGATTTATTGGGAAACAACAGTTGCATTTAACCACATGACCCTTTCCGATGAAACTCATCCAATTTTATGAATCTTTCCTGAGTCGTATTCAAATCTAATTTGCATAATCAACATTTTTCAAGAGTCGTATTTTTGTATGAGTTACCGGATCACGATTAACCCAAAAATGTTGGAAAAAATTACAGGGAACACCCCCAGACAACTTGAAAAATTTGTAAGTGAATGGCCGAAAGTTGGGTGAAAAGAGAGCGCCTTTTCGAAGATTTTTTGTAATGTGCTACAATTAAATTACTATCCTATATGTTTTGTAATTTTCCTTTAAACCACGCGTAACATGAAGCTGAATTCTTGCTAACAATTCGCACAATAAAAATTTGATACAGACGATTTTGAAGGTAGGACTTTGCACTTTAAGTCTCTTCGAGCATTTTGTAAAACACAGACTCTTTTGGACCTCTTTTACACTGTAAGTCACATAAATATAACCACTGAAAGTTTAGTTACGCTACAATAAGAGAATCCAAAAGAGCGCAAACATGCGGAAAACTATTAATTCTCAAAGAAAAACTTTCAATCACTGTATGAGTCCTTGAACACTGATAGATTTGACAGTATCGTATAACTCGTGAATAACGCATCGTATTAGAAATCTTTTCGCTGTCAGAACTTTATATTACGCTCCTCGAGATCAGATATATGCGTATTTTTAGTAGCTACAAATTTATGTAAATTGCAGTATCAACCAGAATTTTATTCACGATCTGATTGTGGTATCATTTCAAAATTTACAACCATAAGCTCGTACGGCTAAACAGTGAATTCTTTTATAACATTTTTGCAGTTGATCATGTAAGTCATTATGGTTCAAATATCCTACTATTATGCAATCAACGATTCTAGATTGTCGGGTAATATGATACCATTTATCTGCCGGATTTGATACATATAGTCTAGTTTTTATGAAATGATTGTAAATTTAAAAATGAGAACAAACAGTAACATCATCAAAGCCGACTACGTAAAGCTGTACCAGAATCTCTGACTCAAAAAATAGTGAAGGTAGAAAAGCAGGCTCACCAATTTCCAGTCCAATGCGACATACGGTTCAGCAGGAAATGGTAAAAATGTGAAATAGTATTGCTTTCCACACTTGATTTATACAAGCATTTCAAGAAAAACGACTATATTCTGTTTTTCTTGAAACGCTTCCAAAAAATGAAAGTGGAAAGCAAGTAGTATTTCAGATTTTTGCGGTTTTCTGATCAACAATATATCATAAAGGACTGGAAATTTGTGAGCGTACTGACCTAACCTTAACCAATTTTTCGAGTGGAAAATTTTATGTAAACGATTTTGACGACAGTACTGATTTGTGTCACTTTTCTATTTGGAAGCATTTTATAAAAAAACAGGGTATATAAGATTTTCATCTCAAACCACCCTAGCTTGATTTTTTATAAAGTACCATTCATGGACCAAAATTAGAATCAGAAATCCGGAAACGAACGAACTTTGTCTATGGTACTGACCTCAAAAAAATCTGCAGAAGTCAAATTAAACTTTTTCGAACTCTCACCCAAAACTCACTCAGTCAGAAACATGGAAACTACAAATTATGTTTTGTATGGAGCTCAATTCACTCTGAAGATGTACGATTCTAGCTGAGGTCATGAGATGACACCAACATTTTGGATGGTCTATTTTGAGAGGCTTTCCATTGATGTAAGCTAATTCTAGGAAAATAACCCCTGTTGTAATCGTGCATAGATCGAAATTTCGAAAAAAGAACATTCTCAACATTCTTCAGAACAAAATCTACAGTAGATCGTTGCTGTGACATCAAACGATTCCTTTGTGTAACAATCATAAATTTTCACATGCGCAAGAAGCAAACATTCAAGCTATATTGACGACGTACACTGCACCACATATTTGATATTCTTTGAAATGTGCAACATAGAAAGTGACATCATCTAAATATGTTGCTGACGTCAACTGACTCTAGTGATTTTTACTGGAATGTAAAAATTTTCAAAATTTTTCTGATCAAAAAAATCAAAAAGTTCCATGATTCTGCTGAATTAGGTGAAAAAGTAAACCAAGACTTGACAAGACAGATACTGTATTCAGGCTTTGCATTGCTGAGATGATTTTGACACTTAAAGGTCACTTGAGCAGACATACAGCTCACTTCCCTTGATGTCGCATGAGTCAAAAGCCAAAAGATGATCTGAATTGATTACAATTGAAGCTACAGTAACTAGCATGTTCTTTTTGGAAGTTGCTCAAAGTAGGCATCCTATTTTCCATGATCTAAAAAACAAGCCGACTCACCAAATAAGCGGGCAACGATTCGAAAAACTTTTGAATGGCCGCGTTTGTGCAAGTCCTTTCCAACAACAAATCGCCGCATCCGCTCAAAACCAGTTGATCCAATTTTTGGACGTTACCTTCTTTCAACCATGTTTGTATGGAATTTTCTAAATACGACGGGGCCACTCGTTGGTGCTCTTTGTATTTGTTCAAACCGCGATTTTCTACCCGCAACATTTCCATGTTCAAATCGTTGGGGTGTTGCAAGTAAAATTTAGGCGTTTTGCCACTCTGGTAAAAAGAGGATTGTGTCTCGCTACAGCCACTATCCCACAATAGCCGCCGTATCATTATAACAACTGTCTCACTTTAGCCACCGAAGTATGTGCAGGCATCCGAGTAGAGCCACCAATCAAACAACATGTGGATGTCCTACTATAGCCACTGTCTCACTACAGTCACCAAGATTGTTTCAAAAATAAAGGGCTAATATGTCTTTTTTGAAAAAACTAAAAATAGCACACAACGGTATGGTTGTTCGTTACTTTCTAAGATGCTTTTTGTGTTAGCTAGTGGTACTAAGTATGATAATGAAGAGTGTTCATCACAGATATAGGCAGCTCCATAAATCTGAAGGTATCAGGGGGGAGGGGTTATAAAAACTCGGCTCTGCGGTCATGAAACATACTAGCTCTGAAGTAGGGTTTTTTGAACGTTCTTGTACTTGGAAACAGATGGTGACCACCTTCAAAAGTTCGACGAAATGCCTACGGGATCTCTTATCAAATCTACTGGTGGTGTATCCATACCCTATCCTATGAGATATAAAAATCCGTAGAATCTTTGGTGGCTGTTGCGAGACAGTGGCTATAGTGAGACAGTCGTTAAGTGACAGTTGGCAATAATGGTACGCCTACTAATAGTCTGGTGGCTGTAGCGAGATAGTGGCCGTAGTGGGACGGGCCCAAAAAAGGCCCAGTGAGACTAATAAATGCGGCAGGTTCTGAGAAGTTCGATTTTCACAACGATAAGTTAAATAGTCATTCATGAAAATAAGGTATGCTGAGTGTTGTTCCGGAATTTATATAGCATGAAAGTCAAAACTCGCGTATATACAGTATCATCAACTTGCGAATTTTCCAATTTTTTAGCATTTTATGTTAAATACACGCGATTCAAAATATCAAAGCGTAGAAAAAACATAATCCTATAATAAAAAATTCATTATGTCCAGGAAAACATTTTCTATAATTCAGTGCACAGCAATTTTTCTAGTGTCACACATTACTTTTTTACGCAATTTTAAAGGGTCAAAAAAGAATGCCAAAAAAAGTTCATTTGGAACTCTTTTCGGGCACCTTCCCATAGGAAGCCGCAAAATTTTCTCCTCATTTCTGTAGGCACTAATGTTCAGCATATTGTGTTAAAATTTCAATCTGATTCGCATACCGTCCTGTCAGCTGTAGAAATTTGCACACACTGCTTTGTCATTCAATTATGTTTCTGAAGCTCCATAAATCCCTAACCAATAAAGTTCCGAGAGCAAAAGATTCGTCTTCACATTATAAGAAAAATATTTGGCTCGAAGTCTTGATTTTTCATGATACGCTTCGAATGAGAGGTCGAAAATTTGGAAAATTTTCATTAAATCTCATGAAGCGAGTGATTGTTTGAAATACATCCATAGAAAAACGGCAAGAGATATTCAGATACCCACTGCAGCAGTTCAAGGCAATGCAATCTACAATAATTTGATATGTCTTCGTCTGGCTAAACGTGGTGTAAAACAGGGTGCCTCTAAGTTTAGAGCACTTCATCGCAGCTTTTAACATAAGGACGGAGTCCGACAGCCGACATTTATTTTGTGACAGTAGTTGCAGCTTCGATTTTTTCAGTTAAATTACAGAAGAAGGGACTTTTTGTGGCATCTCTTCCCAGACGCCCTGTTGCACAACCATTGCAAATTGATCGATGAATTTGTACGCATTTTTTCTTCCTATCCGTTCAATATGAACGTTTTCATTGTTTCTTATATCTCGCTGATTGCATATTTAGTGGGATAAATAAGAATTTTTGTATCAACTTTCGGGATGTGCAGAAACCTTAAAACGGTATGCAAATCTGATTGAAATTTTAACACAATTATGTTGAACATTAGTAGCTACAAAAATGAAGGAAAAAAATCTGTGGAATCCTGTAAGAAGGTGGACAAAAAAACTCCGAACGACTTTTTCGGTTTATTTCGGCTTCCTTTTTTACACTTTGAAATAGCATGAAAAGTGTGAAAATAGGAGATTATATAACATGGTCTTTTGCGTGTAATGAACAATTGGCTGCAGTCTTTCCTGAGCTGTGATATTTTGAAACACGTAACCAGCTCGAAAATTTCCAAGAATACAATTCCAAACTTTCGAGTACTGTATCTACGAATGCTGTCACAATATTCAACATGTAAATCTAATCAAAATGTCTCTTTTTCAGGTATTATTAATTATCGACTTACAATAGGTCAATGTAACACAGGTGTGTCGGTGGATCATGAGCTCTCGTCTTCCTCAACAATTCAAATGCTCGAGTGGGAGTAATACCCCCTCACAGAGCACCCCATGGGGGCATGGGGGGTATTACCCCGGTCTTAGATTTGGAAATTCATTTACTACCCCATAAAAACAACTCGCTATAGCAAAAAATTTTGGTAGACCTTATCCTCTCCTCAGTAGGTTATAGTAATTCGAGAAAAATTGCACAATGTGTGCTTGAGAGGAATTACTCACTGGTCTTTTTGACACATTTACTGAGCAAATGATAATGGGAAAGTATGCAACTTCTGTGCCATATAGCGGTTTTTAGGAAAGGATATCAGCATATTAATATATACTACTTGTAGGAAATCATTATATACATAATTGGGATATGAAATAATGACTTATGTATATGTGATCAATCAAAAAATCGCCCCTTGGGAAGAAAAAGATTATGTTCTTGAAATTCTTCCTCTTCATGCTCTCTTTTCCTTTTTCCCGCTTCTGCGTTGGGTCTTCTGTGCGAATATGGTTACCCAAGCTGTGGCATACTTTCCTGCTATGAGTTGAGACATGTGAGGTCTGTTGACGTGGATCAGGAGTGGTACTTGGTTTCAAACTCGTAGTTCATAATGTAATGGGATTAATAATAAAGCCACATTCAGCATCAGGACATTCAATTGGAAGTACTGTTCTAAGCCTTATCAGTGATGGAATAAGCTCATACCGCTGAAGATGCTGGTTCAAATAATGTTTCCAAAAGTATGTTGTGCCTGATTCTTGAAATGTGCAGGAATCAGTTGACACGACAATCTTCAAAGTGTGACTAGTATCTGCGTATAATTAGTACATTCAAGTTGCATGATTGGGAGCTGGAAAATGGAGTTGATATAGTAAATGTTTTTTGACTGTAAAAAGCATAAAGTAGGGGCATTATTCATTTTTGTAAGTTGTAAGTGGGAATTGTTTTGAGAGTACTACACCACCCTCCTCCGCCAAAAAGTTGGGAGCAAAAAAAAAGGTCACGGCATATTTCAAGAACTAACCTTACAATTTACAATTTTACCCCTACCTAAACTTTCGACCTTGGGAACCTCTGCCCCCTTATGTCTCTTCTTTGGAGTTGTCCACCGGAAAAGGTCATATGGGAATAATCTGACTGATATGAAGAACATGCCTCCAAACCAACATGTACTCTAACGTTGAATCTTGAAATTTCATTCTAGTCTGACACGCGCAAACTTAGTTCAGTAAAAAGTCACAAATTTCCAAAACTTCCCGATTTTGAGCATTGTTTTTTGACAGGCAACAATTTCGATGAAAATGCTGACAAATGTTCAATTTGAAATGAAAAATCCGAGCATGGTTTCAGTCTGACTTCTGAATCATCTGTAATAGCCGCAAGATATTACATGATTTTGGAAATGGTGAACGTAAATTTCGCTAAAAACAGCAACTCTTCTAACGGCCTAAATGTACAGTAGCAGCTAACAAATATGAAGTCCGCCCGTTTGTATAGATGAATTTTCCTGACGGTAGAACTACTCTACAAGGATGTGTATAATAATATTCAAACGTAATAGGTCATTATCAAAATCTTTACTTTTATTGGAAACTATGGCGATGTACCGTAGATAACCTCTACGAGCCCATCTCACTATAGCCACGATCACACTATAGCCACTATATCACTATAGCCACCATACCACTACAGCCACCATCTCACTACAGCTAATGCATCAGAATAGCCACCAAAATCTCACTATAGCCACCACGACGGATAATAATGATCTCGCTACAGCCACCAGTGTCACATACCAAAAGTGTCACTACAGCCAATGTCTCGGAAGAGCCACTCAACAGATAATGCAGAAAATTACTTGTTTTTCTCCACAATTTTGTGCGTCGTATGTTTTAATTATCCGTTTATTTTTGCAAAAATAACTGTTAATCCATCAAATGCGTTACATGACGCAAAAAGTGACCGATTTCAAGAACAATTTGTTATAGCATGGTGAACATTTTGGTATCTTTCTTTTGTGACACGTAAGTTATTATTCGCTCAAAGAATTATCATTAAGTCGTTTTTGAGATTTTCGGTGAAACAGATAGTGCAAGTCACCATCATCATTTGTGGAACAAACTAACATTTTTGGTTCCATGAACTGAGTTAATACAAAAACAGCCGCACCAAAATTCATTTTGGTCTTTGTAATGCTTGTACAAAATTTTGAGGTCTTTTAAATTTTTATTCAACGCTTAGCAGTTAACACGGCCTCCTTATTTTTAGCACAAAGCTTATGCAAATGAGGTGACGAGGCTCTCACCCATGCAACAATAATATTTTTTAAATGGCATGAAATATGCTGCATCTGTAGTCATTGCCGTATACTCGTACTTAAGACACGATTTCTGAGAGATTCTACCTTCTGCTACATTGACCCATGATAAGTTGAAAATGAATAATATCCGAAAAAGAGATATTTTGAGTAGTTTTACATGCTATGTATCGTGACGGCATTCATTCTGCGCAAAAATCAAAATTCACATAGCTACAGTACTCCAAAGTTTGGAATTTTTACATTTTTTGGCATTTTTCAGCCTGTACACGTGTTTCGAAATATCACAGCTCAGAAAAGACGTGACTCTGAAGCCAAATGTTGAATGCATGCAGAAGACCGTGCTCTATATGCCGGTATGAAGAACACTTTCTAATCTCTTACTTTACACTTTTTATTCCATTTTAAAGTGTCAAAACCGATGTCAAAATAAACCTAAAAAATCGTTTGGGGCCTATTTTGGGCACCTTCCCATAGGATGCCGCAGAATTTTCTTCTTGATTTCTGTAGCCACTAATGTCTGACATATTGTGTTAAAATTTTGATCAAATTAATGCATCGTTTTGGGAGCTGTAGGTGTCTGCACATTCTGAAAGCTGATACAAAAATGCTGATTAACTCCACTAAATATGCCATCAACGAGATGCAGGAAAAATTCAAAACGTTCAGATTAAACGAGTAAAAATAAAAGATGTGAGTCGAATCACTCAAAAAATTTCATCGATCAATTTACAATGATTGCGCAACAGGATGCCTCAGAAGAGATGCATCAAAAATTTCCCTTTTCAGTAATTTGACCGGAAAAAAATTGAAGCTGAGAGTTTATTGTTACAAAATAAATGTCGGCTGTCTGACTATGACCTATGTTATAACCTGTGCGAAAGTGCTCTATAGTTGAAGGCATCCCGTTTCACTCCACATGATGTTGGCCAAACGAAAATAGAGCAAAGGATAGTAGATTGCAGTGCCCTTCCAACAGAGCCAAGAGTATCCGAATAACTTGCCGTTTTTCTGTAGTTTTACTGTAGTTGACTCTATTATAGACAAGTCTTACTGTAGTCAAAATAAATGAATGTATTCAACGCAGCAGATAAGGCTAAGCCTTATCTTTGGTTCTTTGTGAATAATGTTTTCATCGAAAATTTCGTAGGCAATTATTTGAACTTTCATAATACAGTCTTTGCACTTACACCATCCTCCATATTAGGATTAGCGCCGTATTTGAGCAGTAATTTGTAGGCTTGACCACAATCGGTCGAGGATAGAGCCGCCGCGTAGTGCAAAGGTGTTCGTTTGTTCTGAAAAAATGTGTTGATCAGCAATATTCATAGCAAGCTTAGTCGAAAGCAGTGAGATATTCACACATTAACTTGCAAAAATGCGTTTATTCTGGCCTCTTGTAAAAGAAATGATATGCATTTTCTGGCCAGACAAGGCTTAGGTGTAAATTCCTCATATTTGCATCTTATAGTGCACTCAATAACTTATGCGAGTAATATTAACTAATTTTTTGCTCATAGGTCATATTATTTACACTAGTCATAAATATGCTCCAAAATAACAGGTTCGGCTACTCAATCTCAGCAATGTGCAAAATATGCTGGGAGATGCATTAAGCGGACCACGGTTGCCAATGTCAGGGGCTGCGGTTTCCCGCCGTTTTGGTGGTTTTCAATCCCGTTCAGTTTTGTCTGAGTTTCACTCTATTTCGCGGCCTCTGCTTTTTTTGATGGTTTTCACGTTTTTTACTCAACTCACACATACACTATTCAAAAATATTTATATTTCTTAGTTTTCGCGACTAATAACAGTAGTACTACTTGTGCATAGTGTCTTGTGCTCTGGGCCCGGTTTGTAGAAAGCTGGAGCAGTTAATTCTCCTGATAAGTTTTTTCAACTTGTCTAGAAAAGTTCAAAAGTTCACGTAGCATTGAATGTTTCCAAAAAACACTTGGAAAAATGTTTCTCTTGATCATAACTCAATGGATAGCTTGTGACGAGGCTTTCACTTCACATGGTAGATCAGTAAGTGTTCATACTGTGTTGGTCGAACTGATAGATACAGATATGGTACATAGAACAGTCAGCCAGGCGTCCTGGCACTGTGCATGCCAGGACCTCGAAAATTGTCCTTCTTAATAGTAGGTCGATGGGTTATCCGCGTTTTCAATGAGTTTCAGTGAATGTTCACACATGTGGAAAAGTTCTATCTCTTTTAACTGTAGCTTAGTTGGTTGTCTGTACTTGCATTATATGAAGGACTTGGAAAAATTTTCCGCCTTTTTTGCTTCCGACACTGTGTGCAGTTGGATGGGTTTTGCCTGGCTGGACTGGAAATCTACTTTTGATGAATTTTCACACTGGGCTGCCTGTGTGTTTGAAGAATTGGGACTTGCAATTTCACTTGGGCTGTGAGCTGTGGAAAAAAGTCCCAATATTTTTCTCCTCATTAGTCTACAAAGGGTCTCTACTCTATATTAGTGATCTCTCAAAAACTTCTCTCAGGAATTTTTGAACAGCGAGTTCACCATGTTTCTGTTGTATGTTCAAGTAGAAACTTTGAAAAATTTGTGTTTCTTGATAGGTCATAAAACTGTCTGCATTTTCTACTGGCCAGTTTCGGAGTTTAAAAATTGGTCGGGCACCCATTGAGACATTTTTAGGAATTCATGGAGAGTTCATACCCAATCATACTGAGAGATAGACTGATCTGAAACGGATTTGCATGGTTATTATTAATCAGCTTAAAAAATTATGTGAAATATTAAATAGGTCATCAAAAGTAGCATTTTTGTAGCAAAAATCACGCAATTCTGTTCAGGAGCACTGTCATAAATTTAACAGCGTATCTATTTACCTTAAAATAATTTTATAAAATTGATCCGGATAGAAAGTAAAATTTCGTTATTATCATGCAGATGTGGGGGTTAACTGACCATTACGAAACCTTTTCTTTATTGAGAAGAAAGTTTTTACAACGACAGAATATAGAGTTCCATAGAACTGAGGATTATTTTGATATGGTCAACTTTTCTCTGTCACTACACAACTGATGAATTTTCCTTTGTTCACATCGGGTAACAATTCAACCGCTGTATTGTTCACTATGAATTCACAAGAAGAATCAATTCAACCAGCGACATCGAAATATTAAACTTTTGCAAATAGTAATTCTGATTACAGTTTTTCGAAGAGAAATTCATTGATCAATTGCTGCTACTACGAGTCACATTAGTTATTCAACCATATTATTCACTTTTGAGCCACTATTATTAATCACTGTGGGAATTTGGCCCCTTCACAGAGATGTAGTGTTTTGTTTTAATATCTAGTAGTGATCAATCGAACTAATGCTTTTACAGCTATCCAAAATCAGCTATCTTATCAGTTATATAATTTTAAAGGTGGTGACTGATAAAAAATCAACTGGATAAAATGGGTCTATCTGATATTTATAAACGGCAACTCTTCAGAATACTGATATCATATACTATAAAAAACGCAGTAATTCATTTATTAACATGAATAGGTTAAGCATTCACACAACTCCAAAAAAGTCTACTAATAATGCTTACGTGATCCAAAGCATTGATTGCTTGCGGGTAATTTTTCAATAGCCAAACCGTGGCGTCATTCCTATTGAAAAGAACCGACTTGTGCAAAGGCGTCGCGCCCCTCCGGTCCCTAGCCAAAGCCAATTTCTTGCGGTCCAAAAGTGATTTAACTTTTTGCAAGTTTCCGTGTTCGATAGATCGATGAATGGCTTGAATCTTGGCCTAATTAGAAAAAATTATGTGAGGTCACTCCCCGAGAATGAGAATCATTCGTCCAGCGTCACAAAAAAGGATACAGTAATCCAAACATGTAGATCACAGAAATTTTGGGGATCAAAACCAAATTTTTTTCGAAAGTGCTCCGAACACAATCAAAATTGATCAGAATGCTTTAAAACTTCGTTATTAGATATTTCTCAGTGAGCTATTTCAGTCCCAACAGAGAAACTTTTTTTGCTGATTTTGAACAGTTTTTTATGAAATTTATAAAATTCCTTAAATGTAAAAGTCTTCAAAGAGCACAGAAGTATTTCAAAACCATATTTATTTTATGCTTAATATATTTTTTTGTTACATTTGTTTGGAAAAAAATGAACTGCAACATTTCGTGGTATAGAAATTCAAAAAGAGATCAACGTGGGTGTCGGGCAGGATTTTGCTGGGTGTCATCCATGGTTCTGCCTGAGGACAGGATCCCAACAAAGCCACCTCAGGAACACTTATGCAGTAGTTACTTCGAATTAGTTCAACTGAATAGAAAAGTGAAGGAACTTTTCAACTATAGTATTTTTGTTGCTTGATGTGAGCAGTAATAGCGAAAGTAATATAACTTTTTGGTTAATGTAATTTAATATTTTTCGTTTCTCGCTGATGTAAAATAATTAGTGGCTACAGTACTCACCTGATATTGAGGCAAAATTTCCAAAAAATTCAACACTTCTTTATCTTCCACTTGCGCCACTTTTCCTAGCAACAAGTCGCCGTAACCGCTCAACACCAACTCCTCCAATTTTCCTAAATTGCCGGCCCGCAACCAATCGACGATCTCTTCTTCCAGTTCTTGCAACAACGAACGCATCAAACCGCCGGCCAAAAGTTGCTCCATGACGCTTTCGGATTTCACTTTTTGCAAAGCGGACAAACGTTCCGGGTTACTGCGGTAGTAGAAGGGCGTGTGGCCATACTGTAAAAATATAAGGAGTAAATCTTTACCTGTTACGTTAGCAAGAAAGATGATCTAGTTTTCGCAGAGACCATCTGGACTTGAAGGAATATCAATTTGAAGAACATGAACCTAAAGAGTGAATCTGGATCACTTGAAGAATGCGAACTTGAAGAATATGAAAACGAGGAATCTGAATCAGAAGGTACCACGACAAATGTGAAAGTGTGCATCTGAACGGCTTGAATCTGTAGAACCCGAATCTGAAAAATCTTGCTCTGTGGAATCTATCGAAAAAATTTGGCTGTAAAGAATTAGAAACCGAGAAGTCCATGAAAAATATGAAGATTGAATCTAAGTGAGAAGAACCTGAAGTGTTTTTATTGGAATGCATCTAAATAATGAGAGCGAAAAGCAAGATCTGTTTCGTATTTTTAAAATTGTATGCCAAACTGTACATCACATAGGACTGAAAATTTCTGAGCATACTCAACTAACCTTAACAATTTTTTGAATAAAGAAGTCTGCAGTAAGTCTGCAGTAAATAATGCTGACGACTTCCTCATTTTTGTCATTTGTTCAATTTATGAGTATTTGATAAAAAAAATATCCGAAGAACCTGAATCTGATGAATCAAAACTTCAAGAACTTGAATCTAAACAATCCGAATCCGAAGAAGCTAAATATGAACACTTTGAATTTGAACACTCGATAAATAATTCGTATGAAACTCTGGAAGAATTCCAGAGTTAAATTCATGTATGAAACAAAATATCAGAAGAATTTGAATCTGAAGAAATAGAGTCTGAAGGATCTAAATCTGAAATTGAAAAATCTGATTTCACATGAGCTGAATCTGATCAAGATAGCAGCAATCGCATATTGCAAACTGTATTACTTCATGTCCTTGAAGTAAAAAGGGGTGTAGTGCGTGATGAACATTGCATTTCCTTGGCGTCCTGACAAAGCAAAAATGCAGTACACTGTAGAAAATTTTCGATTTGCTTTGTCAAGAATCCACTAATTCCTCATTGTAAAACGCCAGTTTGCTTTATTCAAAACGATTAATTTGGGCACTTGAGCTTTTTCTATTTTGGTCCAGAAAGGTTTGGAAAAAATTGTACCATTAGTCTATGAAGCAAAACTTAGATCCGCGATCTTTAGACTTCATGATGAAAAGTATTATCGATTTAAAATCAGAATCAAACATTCAGACTTAATCTTGGAAAATGCATCACAAGTATTGTTTAGCTAACATTACAAAAGTGTTCAATAACATGTCAAGTGACAGTATCTCATTTAACTGTATGTTCCTTTTGATGACTGGATTAGCGCTGATTCTAGAAAAAGAGTATGTGATTAAAGACCATTGATTGAGAAAGTTGGTTCGGAGTGGAAAAGCAAATTTCGAGCAAAGGGGCGAAAAATAACATGTCGAGATTCATTCTGTTGTGCAAAAAAGAAGAAAAATGTTTAAAAGGTACAACAAGAGAGCAATATAAAAAATTATGAAATGAATTTTATATACAAAATGGTTCCAAAACTTTAGTAACAGAGTGCTAAAAATCGAATCTGGTTTTAAAAATTAATTCTTGAGAAATTTTCTCTAGAATCTGATGTACTTATTTATAAAAAATAAACCGATTTTGGCTCCGAATTGATTTCCTGCGTGATCAATAGAGTCGATTAGAACATCAGAATTTTCACAATTCGAACACAATGTACTGTTATAGAAAATACACTCGCTCTCAAAATTTGAATTCGAGAGTTTCTTAAAAATTTTCAAAACATACCTTGTCTTCTAGAAAAGCATCGCCGCCAAATTTTTGTAAAATTTTCACGAAAACATTGTTACTACTGTAGGCGGCGGCGTAATGCAGCGGCGTGCGTCCGTTCTGCAACAACGAAATTAAAGAGAAAGTAAAATTGAACATGCTATACCAGATTCGTAACAGCTCACATAGTCTTCGGCGTTGCAAGTTTCAGGGTATTTGGTGGCCAACCATCTCAAAGTGTCAGTTTGACCGTGTCTAAAATAAAAGAAAAAAGATGATGCAGGAAGTCAGAATCATGATCATCTGTGAGTGGGATGTGAGTCGAATTTGGAATCTAATCCAACGAGATACAAGTCAGATGTGATAGATAAAATCTCGGAATTCATCGAATCGATGAATTTTTGGGCAGAATCAGTATCCGAAACGGACTGAAATTACTAGAATCTATGAGAACGAGAACTGGATATAAGCTTGGATCTGACGGATAAAATCCGGAATCAAATCTAACAGGAAACAGGGTGAGCTGTAGATAAAATCCGGTGCTACGATGGGCCCTTGGCTGACAAGATTCGACCATGTTCTTAACAATGATGTTCGAAGGCGCATGGGTGTGGCACGGAAATTACGGAAAAGATGCGAGAAGGAAGGTTATGGTGGTATGGACATGTAATGAGAAGCCATCAGAACTGGGTGGCACAGACCACGATGTCACTGAACCCACAGGGCTGACAGCCACGAGGAAGACCGAAGAAACGCTGGGTGACCGCATCATCGAAGACATGTCAAAAGTGGGTACAGCGCCGGAAGACGCCCAAGACCGGGCCAAGCGGAGACAGGCATGCCGACAAACGGACCCTGCCAATTAGCAGGACTAATGCTAGGAAGAAGATATGTAAGCTTATGTGATTATATTATTAAAATTGTAAAATTGTGAAATAATACTTACTTGCTTTCCAGTTTTCTTATTTAGAAATCTTTAAACACAGTCTATAGTCTGGTTTTCAGAATATCAATGCTTAATTTCGTTTCAAGTATGGTAAATACGTTGATATCGTTTGTCAAGAGATGTTTATCCGAATAATACTGGTACAAAATTTTTATAGTAAATTCGGATAGAATAACGTTCACATCAACCAAATTTTCAAAGCATAGCGTGAACAGATAACGATGTGAATAAGTAACTAGCAGGTTTAACAATAACATGGTTATCGGAAAAAGAAATTTTCTTATTTTTGAACACCAGTTTCAAAGATTTCATAATTTCATCTGCAAAAAAGTCCCTCAAAATCAAGGTGAAATGGTCTTCGAGTGCGTCTTCTTTGGTCACGGTATGTAAAATATTGGTCATCATCAAATGCGTTTCGTTCATGTTGAAGAAATCGTAGTCGTACAATTTCCTGGCGAAATGAACTTCCGAACCGAAATCTAGACCGTCTCGACGTTCGATTATAATTAAGTTTTTCTCTTTTTCAAAAACCAACGGTACAGCCGACAGAATAAGCGTATCATTGGCAATCATTTCTATGACGAAAGGCGAATGCTTCCTCAAAAATATATTTTCGAAAGCACGATTTTTTATAGCGTTCTTGAAAGTGATCTGATTGATCGGATTCTGATTTGATACCGAGACGTTGATTTTTACGTCGCATCCTGATACGTACGGACGTAGATCAACATTTTTCATCCTATATGTTGAGACTATTTGGTCCAAATCAACCACGATTTTCTGTTTATGCTCGTAATCCACTTGGATTTCAGTATTTTGGGTCACAATCGCGGAAGAATTGTTTTGGTCATTATCTTTATTAGAGTTTATCACATAGACTATTTCATCGGCCATACTTCTGAAAGACTGATGAGTTG
The DNA here is from genome assembly GCA_963922205.1 of Romanomermis culicivorax. Classification (NCBI taxonomy): domain Eukaryota; kingdom Metazoa; phylum Nematoda; class Enoplea; order Mermithida; family Mermithidae; genus Romanomermis; species Romanomermis culicivorax. Next base: position 724,941 of record CAWUHX010000075.1, on the reverse strand, counting down.
AGGTGCTAAATGCAACGTCCAGCACATAATCCGATGTGTTGCCTGTCAAACTGTGGTGGTTCAATGTCACAGTCGTATTTTGCACTGCTGAATGTATTACGCAAGAAATGCCGGACTCAGCTACAAACTTCGAATAAATTCTGACAGCGTCTTCAACACTGAGACTAGTGTGTACATCTAAGGAAGCATGATTATTCTTCAGTTGTAGTACTGATCCGTCAACGAAAGTTATTGGTGCAGGGTGACGAATGCCCATTTCGATAACACCTATACTATTACGCGGGAAATGGAATGAAACGATTGCCTTATCATCTAATATTTCTATTTTTATTCGCTCCAAGTCCAAACAGTCATAATTGAGGACAACTGTTTGATTCGTATTCGACGATAGCTGTAAGTGAAAAGGTTTTTCAATGTCCGAAATTGCATAAACGAATATTCCAATACTAGCATTGTTTTTTAACCAAGTATTACCCCGACTTATTATCACAGACAAGTTGTAAAAACAGTTTTTCTCGGGTATATTAATATAATCTGGTTCAATTCCTCCCAGGAGCTCAACGTGACTTAGTGAACACCACGCTGTTAATCTCTCTGTGAAATTTTTCCTGCCAATCACGCCAGTCACATCATAATGAGCTAAGCTAAAACGCCTATACCAGAATACGTGGTCGCCAGTAAAGGAAACCTGCCCTGTAAAAGCTAAATTTGAAATATCGATAATATTCTGGCCGCCGTTTCCTATGAATAATCCACTGATGTTCTCATTCCTAAGTATCAACGTATCGTCTTCCGATCCACCGTGAATTTCTACCGTACTGCGGGTAAAAACGTCGTAGACATTCGGACCGTCATTACTACCATAGATGATTGCATGATTCGCGATTTGAATATAAGTCACATTGGTGGTTTTATTTGAATTGGAGTCTTCGATACCTAGCGCATTTTTGCAAATATGACTGCTTACGATAATATTTTGTGGGCTGTTGTCATCTATGGTTGGTAGACAAAAATACTTGTCTGACGATAGAATCTGTGGTAGTGCTCTCGAAATCGTGAATTTTGATGTATTCTGTAGATTAACAAGTACGACTGGGAATACTTCCTTTGACTTCATTGTTGAGACGTATCTTTTGATTGCATGGCTTTGCTTCAGAAAAATACGCATTTCTGCCACCAAATCTTCAAGCTCGCGTTTTTCTTCCATTAATTTTTTAATATGGTCTTCTGGATCCATTCCGAAGAAGGATCTTAGACCCTCTGTGAATCTTTCCATCTTCGTCAAATGAATATTTGCATTAATATGTTGAACTTTGTTCACTGATTGATAAATATCAGCCCCCACGAGAAGTGCTGCACCTGTTGCCCATCCAATGGGTCCTGTGACTGCGGAAACGCCTTCGATGACTTCGAAACCTTCCGCAACTTCAATGACCGTTTCGGCCACGTCCAAAGCTATGTAGCCAGTATCTGCGACAATGTTCACCAACATTTCTGACTGATTGTTTTTATAGGCTTGGACACTGTTATACAGGTCGAAACCAACAAATGCAAATGATGGTAGTCTACGTAAAAATGGACTGCCCACTTTCAAGATTCCGGCCAGTAAGATTTTGTCCTCTTTAGTCAAAAGCTTGATTTTGGACCATAGTCGATCGGCGAAATGGCTAGCCAAAATGTTGGTAATGATGAATCCGGCGTTGAGGGCCATACCGGCTACATTTCCGTGGATCAAATCGCTGATAAAATCTTTAGCCATTAGACCGAACATTATTCCGGAACTGATTCTCCCCAGATTCTTCATATAAACTTTAGTTTTGGATTCATGGAGAATGAGATCGTTCTCGCCAGTTTTGACATAGAGTTCATTCTTTTCCTTGTTAGGCAGGAATCCCTCGAGTTCGGAGCACTTGTTTTGGCGTTTTGCTCGATTTTTAGATAACCTTTGACACAAACCAAGAACGGAGAGGAAGTCATTCCTGACTACCAGAGCCTCTACGTCGGAATCAGGGTGATGTACTATCGCTAAATTCATAGCTTTAACATTTTCTGAATGTTTGAGAAGATTCGAATCTACGAATTCTCGCATGTCGTCCAGACTTTCGATAACATCATTGTTGGTACCGTAAGCAAAATTTACAAGATTCATGTTTTGGTCGTTATGATCCATGAACGCGATTTGCAATACATCCTTCCTCACATCTATTATATTAGGCACGGTTTTAACTTTATGGAGTAATCCGTGAAATAGTGCTTTCATTTCATATTTACTTTTGAGGTACAGAAAATTTTCGTTGAAGTATTCTTTGATGTGCATCAAAATCTTTTTGTCATTTTTAGTTTGATCGGGTGCTTTACCGTCATAATTTCTGAATTCTTGCAGCAAGTGTAGTGGTTCAAGCTTCTTCATGTGAAAATCTGCTCCTCCATCTTTAGCTATAGATTTCATATAGCATTGAGATTTAGGTAAAAGCAGACTCTTGAATTTCTTCTCATCAGTTTCAGTAAACGAAACGTAGAAATCGTAGATTACTGTATGCTTCACTCTGTCGCTGGTCTTGGGATATTTCCTTGAACCTGAATATGCCATTATTTCTGTAAAATCTCTCTGCTGAAACTTGTGCATCTCGTAAACATTGAGGATCAAATCTACGCTTTCATCAATAGTATTGATCAAAAAACTGGTCATCGATTGTTTTTCGAGTTTTGAAGGATTTTTCAATTCTATTTTGTAGGCAGCAGAATTAGGTTCGGACAAAAAATCCGAAGACGCTATGCAACCGTGAAAATAACGACTAGCAAATTTTGATTTCTCGCTTTTCACTGCTGGTCTAAATGCTTGTAAAAGAAAGGACAGCTCACCGTCTAAAAATAGTTTCAGTCTTTCGAGGTGTTCCCTCAAAGGCACGTCCAGAGTAATGGCGCCCAATCGCCTGGCCAAACTTATAGTTGCGGTCAAAGGTGACACGACCGGAATTTTGGCTATCCTGTGACTCTTTTCTCTGGAGCGGAAATTCACATGAGCCAAAAGCACATCCGACTTGAAACTGTTGGCCATCATTTCGGCGGACATTTGAGCAGATGCGGCCATAGCTTCGCCCAAAACTTTTTGCCTATTTTGTTCCAGCTGGTCTAAATTTGCTATGAAATCCACTTGCATAGGCCATTTTCTAGCAACGTCTTTCCATGACCGTTTCACATTCCAACTGATTCTGATACGAAACGCGGGATTTGCTACTTTTATTTGATCTACAGCAATTTTCAGGTTCAACTTCTTCTGTATTGATGTGAAGGCCCCGTGTGTAAAACCGCATTGAGAAATGCTGCTGAAAGCTTTAATTTCTTCAACGGTACCACCATAGAAATTATTTCTATAAAATAATTCTAGTTTTCTCAGCATCTCATCAAAACCTCTAGTAGCCACAATCTCATCTTCGGACGCCAACATTTTAAGAATGTTTTTGAATTCGGGTATCTCCTTATCGTTTGTATTGACTTTGTGAAAATTTTTTCTGGTTCGTTTTGAGTTCGAATCGGCCATTTTGATGTTAATTGTCACATCATCTTTTACTTCCAATGTGAAAAGGAAAAACGGTACTATTGGTTCTTGAGACAGCAATGTCGTCGGTTCCAAGTTTTCAGCCCAAATGTCGTACCAGTGAGATTCTACAGAATAGCTGGCCAGATTTTCTCCATTCATAGCAAATGCTACACTTTTTAGATCCAGTTTGTCCCATTCGTGTCTCTTGGCCACAAATTCAGGTCTGAGGTTTATAGTTTTCAGAATCAGCTTTTTCTTACCATTCAAATTAGAGGTGGTAAAAATTTTTAGTTGAGAATTTTGGGCATCGAAGTTCCAATACGATTTTTCCAAGCCGAGTTCAAATTTTAGATCACTTTCGTGGCCCAGAAATAATGTTGCTAAAAAGAAATTAACGAAGTAGGAAACGTAATCAAACTTTCCGCCTTTCTGACTGCCGAATTGAGCCAAATTTCTGAAAGTCACAGTTAGCATGCTTCCATAGTCCGCTGAAAATGGTTCATAAACGTCGAGGGTCTTCTTTGAAGGAGCGAAAAATTCCCTGGCGAAGTCGAAGCCCAATGTTGTAGGATTAAATGCCCTGATAGTCGACATGCTTTCCGAATGCACGGAGTGACAGATCGCAGTTTATATTAATACAATATAAAATGCAATAACATAATTCGTGTGAGGCATCAATGCACGGTGTGTCAATATTATCGTGAAATAGTTTGTTATGATCAAAATTTGTTTGTAATAAACTATTTTTAACTCCTATCCAGTCTGAAAACTTGCTGAGAAAAGAATGCATATTCACTGAATTCATTCGAATGCTGAATCAATGTGTATAGGGTGTCCGAAAAAAATGAAACTGTTCGTGTACATCGGCAAATTTAATCATTTTGCTGTGTATCGGTATCCCGAAAGTATCAGTATACCGAATGAATCGTTATACCGAATGTACCTTTGTCCCGAATAATGCATTTTTTCGCGGTATCCCGAACACATGCAATTTAATTTTTTATTTCGTCACATTGACTGATTCTCGTTATCCCAAATATACATTTTTTGTCCATGTCGTGCACTCTCATTTTACCCAAATATTTGTGTGGGGCATAGGCTTAGGCTTAGGCTTAGGCTTAGGTCCTGACATTATTCAGGGTACCGATACGTTCGGTCTACAGAGAAATTTTTTTTACTATGAACACTGTTCGAGATACTGATACATTCGGGATACCAATGCGTACGAAATATCGACAGATTCGGGATATTGATACATTATGTATACGGGAACTTTCGTTTTTATTGTAAAACACTGTTCGGGATACTGAAACATTCAGGATACTGATACATACGGGATACCGATACATTCGATATCTCGATTCACAATCGATCATGTTGGTACATTCTAAAACATAGAATCATTAATTTTCTTGGGGGGGGGGGGGGGCTAGCAAGGGATTCTACCTTAACCCGGCTGTACCTATATACCATGAAATGTAGAAATAAATTTGTGTTGCAAAAAAATATCAAGTATAAAATTAATATGATTTTAAAATAGTTCAGCGCTCTTCGAGGACTTGATCACATACAGACTTGAAAATTTCATGTGAAAATGTTGAAAATGATCAGAAAACAGTTTAATTTTTTGTCAGAAGTAACAGAACACACTAAAACGCATCTAAAAACGAAATTTCAAAGCATTCTGATAAATTTTGACCGAGTTCTTGGTACTTTTTCTGATCCATCAAAATTTCTGTGCCGAACATGTATGCAAGGCACCCCAACTCGCATGTATCTGACTGACGTCATACAAACAGTTTCTCTATCATAATTTATCAAAAATAAGATTATCAACTTTTTCATTTTCGGAACTTAATTCACAACTACCTGAGCAGGACTGAACGTTATCAAGAACAGTGTTCAATATGAATTTCGTGTTCAAAATAATGCACCAGAAAATCAAACACATTTGAAACATAAATCAAACCGAATCAAGTTCAAAATCGAACTGGGACTGGAAATTACTACAACTCTGTATAGTGTATCGCAGAGTGCTATAAAATTTCATGTACATATTGTTGCAGCATGCTTTTCAGTGTCCATGACTTGAATAATTGAATACTTAAGTCATAGATTTTTATAAATTTGTTAATCGATTCTTTAACGGTAGTTTATCAATCGATTTTTCTAAAATCTGCCGCAGAATGACCCATTAAAAACCTCATTTGAAGCTATGAACTTCAGAAAACAATCGTTTCTTCACGTAAAACTAGAGTCGAAGACGAAAAACAATTTTTCCCTTTTTCTATAATCTTGCGTTTTCGGGGGAAAATGTGAAAAACGAATAAAACTTGAAAGTAGTATCAGGTTAGGATGTGGAGATTCATGAGTGTTCAGGAAGGATTGATCTGATTTCAGATCATTAACCTATCTGGAATAGTCTAAAAGATATCCAGAAATTCTTCCTAAATTTTTTCGGGATTCAGTTCTGGTATTAATTATTCCAATTTCTTTATTTCTAATTCTAAAGAAAAACGTTTCGCGGTGATTGAATTTATGAGATTGGTGAATTTCACTGATCTATTGCTCCAATTAAGTCCTGGATTTCGAACTTTTGCCCGATTAGGATCATGTCATTTTTGTATAAAAGCATGTTCTAGATAGCAAACTTACAAAACTGCGTTGTGTAGAGGGGTCAGACCCCATTTATTCTTGGCCAAAGCCATTTCGGAACGGTCGACCAAACTTTTTACTCGACGAACATCGCCTTCCTCTACCGATTTGTGTATCGCATCGATTTTGGACTGAAAAAAGGTGATGACTATAAGCATCAAAAAGGAGGAAGTTAGTTTTGGAGTCGGCAATAAGCGGGCACATGGCTTCAGAAAAAACATTCTCGAATAACACCTAGAATAACATAGTGATCTTAAGCCCCACAAATTTTTGAACCTATAACTGCCAAAAGAAAAACGCTCAAAAATTTCAATTTTTTGGGTAAAAAATAGTAATTTTTGGCGTAAAAATTACGGAATACGAGAAGGGCCACTAGAAAAAATCGTCACTACTCGAAAAAATTTGTTATAACTTGAAAAAAATGTTTACCTTTGCACATGGATGCAAAACATTTTTCAAGATGCATCGCAAAAATTTCAAGGTGCTTAACAAAAATTTCAAGATGCACAGCGAAAAATCAAAATGGAAGAGTTTTTTGATGTTCGACTTTCTTTTCAAGTACATCGAAATTTTTTCAAGTGCATCGCATTTTTTCAAGATAATCTTGAAATAAATTAAGACGTCATCTTAAAAAAATCAAGATATCATCTTGAAAAAAACAAGATCTCATCTTGGAAAAACTCTAATCTCGTGTTGAAAAAAAATCAAAATCCTGTCTTGAAATACACAGGTGGCGGAGACTGTTCTTATACTTTTCAAAGTGAATTTCTGAGGTCACGGCTTGCTAGCGGGGGACGCCCTTGGATTTTACGCAGAGAGTGGGAGGTTAGTTCGAACGGAGAATTCGAAAGCATTGGTTTTCCACGAAAATTTTTATTTTTCGAGATTTTCCAGAAAACGTCATAAATGCTTGTTTTTAACCCAAAATGCAGTAATTTCAGAAAAGGATACAAATTTTCGTTTCTTTGTCGGATTATTGACCAGGGAAGGGAATGGTCTAAGAACAGACGACAAAATCCAAAATTTATTTATTTTCCTAGAAATTCACTTTGAAGGGTTCTCGTATATATAAACATAGGAGGCGGAGATTAACCAGTTTCGGAAATTTTTATCCTTTGATATACTGCCCCTCTTGATTTTTTTTTCAAGATGGGATCTAGATTTTTTCAAGGTGAGATTATGAATTTTTTCAAATTTATCTTGAAAAAATGCGATGCACTTGAAAAAAATACGATGTACTTGAAAAGAAAGTCGAACATCGAAAAACTCTTACATTTTGAGTTTTTTGCGATGCGCGCACCATCTTAAAATCTTAAAAATGAAAATGAATCTTAAAAATCTCGAGCATCATGTTCGAAAGTAACGATTTTTTTCAAGTTGTAACAAATTTTTTCAAGTGGTTGCCAAATTTTTTAAGCGACAATAATTTTTTTCAACTGGCCCTTTTCGTATCCCATAAAAAATTTTCGGAAATAAAATTTTCCAATAATTCGAGCAATGGTTATGGATACTTTGACAGTTCAACAATCCGTTGCTAATGCTTGACGCCACAAAAAAATCCCCGCCGATCTCAGGACCTCTGAACTCCGTTACTTATGACAGAAATACCTGATATTGCGGCAAAACGCTCAAAAAGTCCTCGGTCTCCGGATTCGAACTCCAGCGTTCGCTGACCATGTGCCCCCGACCTTCCAAAACCAATTTTTCTAACTCTTGTACGTCCCCTTCGTCCATCCACTTTTGGACTTGCTCCTTCGTGGGTGGGGTGTTCTCTGCGAATGGGTACATTAGATTGTCAGAAACTACCGTTTTTTATAAAATGATCGCAAATTGGAAAATGACAAAAAAGAAGCACCGCCCCCAAAAATCGTCTACTCAAAGCTTTTACTGCAGGATTTTTTAATTTCAAAAATGATGACGGTTATAGTTCCATAGGTTCACATATTTCCAGTCTTATACGACAAATGGTTTTGCAGGAAATAATAAAAATATGCGATAGTACTTGCATTAGACTCTTGATATTTACAAGTATTTCAGGAAAAACAGACTATAGCTCGTGTTCTGGTAGCATCCGACTAGCAGCTGCTACCTTTTAACATGGCCCCTCCAGGCTTTTGTTCCCTTTAAGGTGCTCCTTTGTTAGAGAGAAGTTAATGGACTCCTGAAACTGGTCGCTCGGTCAAAATTTTCCTTATGGAGTACTCCTTAATGTGTAGTTGGTGCTGGAAAAAGGAACAGTGAACTTAGGAACAGTTGATTTTGTAAGATACCTTCAGATGTGTCGCGAAACTTGCGATTTGTGTGATTTTTCCGGTTTTTTGTGTTGCTTTTTGCAGTTTTCAATCAAATCATCTACTAAATTTTAATTTTTTTTATCATGTTATCCGACATTTTTAAACCTCTTTCTGGCTTTCAAATGACAACAAAATTTGGCAAAAAAATTATCTTTTTTATGGGATTTTTTCGTGACTATTCAAACCCTGAGGCCAGTTGCAATAAATGAGATTATCGTGAGCTCGAGATAATCGCAAACTTTTTCTATATGTTTTGTTTGTTTTCGCCATTATCTCGAGCTCAGAATCATCCTGTATATTGCAACCGGCCCCAGTATAAAGTGAAGTTATTGTCGTAGAACAGTTTTTTTAAATCAAAGCGATAATGTGTTTTATTCGCAATATTTCCGATGTATTTAGACGCAAATATAAATCGTGTAATTTTCATTTTTTTCTTTTTGTTTTCCATTCAATACAAAAAGTCCCTCAACACTCTAGAGAGCAGATTTTCCAACGGAAATTTCTATTTTTTTTGTAAATTGGAATGTGAAAATTGGAATGTGAACCTCCGTATCATTTGAAAGCATCAATTTTAGATATTTTCTATCAATTTTCGTACGATATTTAGTGAAATATGGAACATCCAACCGCATACTCATATGAATTTGTCTTTTCCAATCTTTTTTCAGGTAAACTATCAAAATAAAGGTCATAGTAAACTAAGATAAAAACGGCCCTTTCGTAGTTCTTTAACTAAGGAGTAAATTTTTTAAGGTATACCTACAGCTTAAGGTGCACGTATGCCTTAAGGAGCTTTTTCCGGGCCCTGACGCCCCAAGAATATGAACATTGGTTTCGAAATTTGAATTTCTTGCTTAAAGAATAGAAATTGAAATTATCAATAAACAGCATGTTTTTGTGATTCGAGCCATCGCGAGAGGATGACGACTTATGAACTATTATAAGTAGTGGATTTCAGCTTACTGGCTTTGTTGATCTCCATGTCTCCGTATTTCAATTCGTAACGACTCTGGCTAGTCTCTTCTTCCACGGTTTTGCACGAATCTAGAGCTTTGCTCAATACTTGCGGATTTTCTTTATAAAAATCGGGTTTTCGACCCTCCTTTAATGATAAAAACAACCAGATTTAAAATTTTTGGGACTAAATCGTAGACAACTGTAAATATAACCAAATTTTCTGCGATCTAGAATCAACTCTACAAATAGTCAGTAGTACGTTCGATAGCCAAATTATTGCAATAGCATTTTCCAGAATTCAATGCGAGTTCATAATTCACAGATTGGTTGCTACGGCTTAACGTAAAATCACTACTTTTCCTGGATTCATATTGATAACTTCTTGATAGATTCCAGAAACATGAAAAAATTCAAGGCACGACTTCGGCAACCAATGAAAAACACTCAAGAAATTATAATCCATGAGGTTCGTAATAAATTTTGAAAAAATTTCGGATCTTTCTACACAGCTCTCGATAAATGAAGTGTTGAAAATCTTAGAAAACAGCAAAATTAGTAAACAATAATTAGTAAACAATAATTAGTAATCAATAATAAGTAAACAATAATAATCCTGGAGACAATACTTTTGCTCATAATTATCTACATATATTTGGCAAAGCATTTTTATAGTAAGCTCCCGTTTCAATAGTCGAATATTGTTGATACTTGATTTAAGAAATGACGTAAAATGTGACACGTTTTTTTACTATGAATGAGCACAGCTCATGATATGCATCAGATTATAACTCACTGCATCTTCGGCGTCCAAATCTGCCCCGCACGAAACGAGTAAATTATAAATGGATGTATCTTTTAACGAAGCGGCGAAGTGGGATGGTGTCCTTTTGGCCTAAATGGAAAAAACTCATGATGAATAAAAATAAAAAATCAATGAAGATAAATAAAAAAGGATAAATAAAAATAAATAAACATGAAGATCCAAACGTTAGCTGGAGACGAAAAAACCATGTTAAAGCTAAACGTTAACATTTCCCCATAATTAGTATAATGCAGCCAAAGCACATGAATTTACATGATTGACATCGTATACGGTTTTTGCATTTCATTTCACAGTTGATACTTTGATTAGTAAACAATAATAGCTGCACTAGAATAAGTAAGAATTTTGAAATAGTACACTGTCAGCCACAAAAAATCCTTACACCAACCCGTTGTGTCCCCAGTCCTCGACTGTCCCCGTTACCTCGACTAATGAGTAAAACTCCCGTTACATCGACTAATGAATTTTTATTGAAAATAAAATCTTTTTTGCATTATACCGTTACCTCAACTGTGCTACGTATATTATGAATTCGACTTTGACGATGGATAAATTTGAATTTGTTTGTGGTAATATTATTATGCTGCATGCATTGCCTTTTTTTATCAACAAAATCCAACTTATGCGCGCAAGCAAACGTTTTGTCTGATCCATTAGTTAGATTATCAACCTGGTCAACCATGTTTTTTGTATGTTGCATGATTGAATGCATATTGATCTTCTAAACAGAATAAAGTACCTGATGATTAACAGATTGAAATATATTGAGTGGATCCAGAACACATTGTATTTCAATCTGATCTGGTAATGCTGTTGTGCAGGTCTTTCCTTAAGAGGCGTAAGAAAAGATTGGGTCTGAACTGACCTGTTAGAACTGATACCTTGGCTAAGCCTCGGTGATCTGTGCAACAGTCCGTTTGTCCCCAGACCTACAACAACAAAGATAAACTTTGTTCTAAATACGGGGGCCTTACCAAAGACCTCCGCAGTCTCCTAGATGAGACAAGGAATCCCCTCAGGGATAAACTTACTTGGGTATAACCCGAAAGGGGTTTCCCAGAACTTACTTGATGTAAGCCGGCGCCTGGGCCTCTGGCCCTCCGCCTACGTCGATCGCTAATAATATCTAAATAAACAAACAAATGTATTAAACAATATGTCCGACGAATTATGCAAAACGAATGTGGGTATACCACAGTGAATAACTCAATAAGAAAACAAGTTGCTGGGAAAGTTATATTTGGGGACGCCAGCAAAAATACCAAAAATATAATAAAACGTGAATATAGTGAAGAATGATTTCACTTTCACTTTTCGTCTTTCTTTGGCGCTCCATTCTATGCAAATGTCTGCGCCGCTGGTCGTCCCTTTTCGTCGATTTGCATGTCGATTTCCCCACACGAAATTGGCATCAACAGGGTGCCCAACATCCCTCGCGCGTCGAAACCGACCTACGGGAGGTAGAAAAAAAAACTTTTGGCCGGGTTACCCCGGCATTAAAAGAATTAATCAAAAAGAAAAAATCTACAACTCCAGCTGACTCCTGATAAACAGTTTGTCTCACCGGACTCCCGTTTCACAGTCTGTCCTAATAGAACTCCTGTGCTGGTCGTTGGACACAACGAATACCAAGGGCTTCGCCGCAATGGCTGGCAAGTGACGTCCATTTTGACCTCGGCATTGATGGAATAACCTCCTGCCCTAAGGAGTATGACGTAAACGTCGGTGCCGGATGTGTGGTCGGCTTCGGGCTCGGCCGCTCGGTCTGCATGCTGTGTCAATTCGTTGGCCGTGGGTCTAACCGCATGCAAATCGACTTCCCGCGTCTCTATTTTTTCTAAATTAAACTAAAATACGAGATTATATTACGATACAAAAAGACGACGCGGGTTTGTACGGATATCACAAAATTTAAAATGCGCTAAAAAATTTGAGCAAGAATGTGGCCAAAAGTTAAAATATTTTTTACGGTTGCGTTTTTGCACCGGTTTTGTCGAAAAAGAGATTTTTGATGGCCAGCAGCACCGAAAAGAAATGTTTTTGGATTTTTTGTTTTTTGATTTTTTTGGATTTTTTGTTATTTTATTAGTGTTTTTGGGTTTTGTGTTTTATGAAATAAGTAAAAATATATGTACGAAAAAGAAATTTTTGGGCCAAAATTTTGCGGCTATTTACTGCTGCTGCCCGCCGCCTCGGTAGCCTCCTCGAGGTCTACCTTGATAGTACCCCCTCTGACCTGGTTGGCCTCGGGTTTGACCTCCATCCTGGCCTCTATTTTGGCCTTGTTGGCTTCCGCCGCGTCTACCTAGCGGAATAAAATTCGGATTATGAAATTCAGCATCCGGGTCTTGACCTTGGTGTTGCCAGGTTCCTCGGCCTCTGTAAGGTCGCTGAGGGCGCCCTCTGAAGCCTCCCCTGGGTTGACCTTGGTCATACCCCGGTCTAGCCCTGTACGGGGCCGGGTTTGAGAACATATCGTCTCTCCCCTGCTGCCTTTGACCACTGCTAGTGGAGCTGCTGCGCTGAGGTTTTTGTGTCCGATAAGTTGAATTAAGAGATTTTGATGATATTGATTTTGATCGAGAGAGCGGACTTTTATAAGAAGTGCTAGCAGCTTCACTATATGACCTCTGGCTGGTCGTAGCCGATGATTGTTGTATCATCGGTGGTTGTTTCTTAGCCGGAGGGAGTCTAGGCACTTTGAACTTACTCGGGCTCTTGGCAGCCGTTCGCTGAAATTTATCAGCTTGCGACCTGTCATCGCCTGGTGCCTTCCTCTTAACACCCATCTGGTTTAACCTTTGCGAGCCCATAAAAATATACTGATTAAAGGCTGCAATGTAGACATCGTCTACGCGGTTTCCCTGGGCCTCAACGACTAGTTGTCTGTTCGCAAACGAACACGCCTGGGCATACCACCTACCAATTGCCGTTGGCGTGATCGGAGCGAAGTCCAACTGAAGAAAAATCATTAGGGTCACATACCTAATGGCCGTAAAGACGTCTGAGGCATCGTAGTCCTGAAGCCATCTGGGGATGAGAATTAAAATTATCCATTCCCAGATCTCCTCAGGGATGCGCTCTCCGTCAAACATAAATCCGCCTTGCATTTCGAATTGCTGGCGGTAATTTTCGTGAATTTCGGCCATGGCATCATTGACCATTCTGTAAATTATCGGCCGTTCTTGCCGATCAAAGGCGAAATAATTGGCGACCTCTGGATTTTCAAATGAGATCGGCCCAATTAGGCGCCTTTGTTCCCGTTGCCACTCCCAATAATCAATCAGAGTCTCGGCTAATTGACCAGGAGTGACAAACTGCTGTGGTTCCCTTTCGGGTCTAGTAGCTACCACATTCAGTTTGACCTTCTTGATCAATTTCTCCTCCGATTCAAGATCGGGCTTCACCAATACGCTTCCCGCAGGTTTGCTACTTCTTGCGGTATAGCTGGAGGGCACGGATTTACTTTTGCCAGAATAAGTACTAACCTCTCCGCCGGTTTTCGATACCGTTCGCGTCTGAGTGTACGATGTTGTCGCAGTGGACCCTGTTGTCCTATCCGATTTTGTCTGGCCTATGGAGGTCTCCGTTCGCGTCTGACTTTTTGAAGTCTCCGTTCTCGTCTGACTCTTTGAAGTCTCCGATCTCGACTTTTGGCTCGTCGAGTATTGTGGGGTCGTCGTTTCTTCGGCCGTATCGTAGGCGTCGTTTTCGGATCCGGTGGCGGCCGCTCCTTGTTGCTGCTGTCCCTGAGCTGCAAGTCTGCGTCGCTTGGCCTTACCTATCCTCTTTCTACGCCTTACCTTTTCCTTGGCTAGGTGTCGGATAAATTTTTCCGACATCCCTTCAGCTAACATCTGCTGAACTTTGTCTGGGGAATAAATTCCAGGAATACCTTCCTCGGCAATTCTTCCCCTCCGCATCAGCTCTGTCGCTGCGATGGCTGAATCTGAGCTATCGTCGGCTAGTGCCTGCTCCTTCAGCTTTCTCTGGATTGCCCTCTGACGCAGGAATTCCTGCTGCGTCAGCCTTCTTTGTTCTTGAATTTTGGCCTGTAGGGCCTCTTGCTTCGCTTGACGGTCATAATCCTTAGGATCTTTGGCCTTTACAGGTATCTCCTGGGATGCTTCCTGCATCTTCTCCAGTCTGACATCGATCCCTGACATTTTGGTGACTGCTTCGTCAATTTGAGTCTGGATTTTTTCCTCCTCAAGAGCCTGTTTCTGAGTTTTGGCCTCCATCGCATCCTTATTCTCTGATGTCTGGCCCTCAGATTCGAGGATTTCACCCTCTTCTTCTTCTTCTACATCCTCCTCTGAACTGGACTCAGAGTCTGAATTTCGTATCTTCGGCAACAGCTGTTTTACTTTAGCTGGCAAAACAGCTGGTGCTGGAGGTACTGATTGCATTATGGTGACAACCTCTGGCTCAGGCTCGGCCGGTTGTTGTAGTTGAGGTACTTGAGTCGGCTGTGCCACCGCTGGTTGGATTGGCGGCGGCACCACGACAACTACTGCAGCTGCCTGCGTAGCAGCAGTGTCCAAAGCTGGTGTAGCTTTGACCACTGGCGCTAGCGCCTGCGGCTGCGCTTTGACCTGTCCCGTCCCTCCGGCTTGCGCCGTTTGGGAAGTTGAGGGACGATTTAGTGGTACCTTAGAAATTAACTCACCGGCTGGGGTATATGTAAGTGTATACCCGGGCATTTCCGAAGCGATTGTTCTCTCCCGGAAGCTTTTGCTGACAAACTCCGGTCTGAGCTCGAGCGGATTTCTCGGTGCGTAGGTAATCGGGTAGTCGGTTGGCGATGCGTCTTCCGTCATGGGATACCGCAGTCCCGGCGTTAAAGTCTCGAAGCCTACGTAGTAAAAAGTTACATAGAAATAAGGATTTACCTTGTAGGCTCCGTCCTTCAATAACGATTTGTCGTCGCCAATTTGTAGGATCTCCTCGGCTTCTCGAAATCGTAGCGGGACAAAACCGAACCGATTCTGCCATGCGTATACCCCTTTTTTAGATGGAAAGCGGGGTTCCGACGGCGGTAGCGTCGCTGCTAATTCTAAATAGTAAGCCAGGCGGTCGCCTGACTTCCAGGACATTTTCTTTATCATTTCCTGGCCTTCTTTAGTATAACTATTTAGAAAGTTATAGTTTAGCAGAGCGCTAGTTTCATAGTCGCACTCCGCTCTGGAATGAGGCCATGCCAAATGATAAGCCAATGGCATAAATTTGCAGATGACCTCTAACTCTGGGAAGTTTCGCTCATCCAGCATACCTGAAATTTTCGCCAAGTTTGGCGTGTAAAAATTGGTCTTATAGGCCTGTCTATGGCCCTCGATACCCACTGGGTAGTGGTTATTAGAGGAAAACACCTCTTGTGGAATGGTATCGGGCTTCCCGGCTTGTTGCCAGTATAGCTTGGCGTT
The DNA here is from genome assembly GCA_963922205.1 of Romanomermis culicivorax. NCBI lineage: Eukaryota > Metazoa > Nematoda > Enoplea > Mermithida > Mermithidae > Romanomermis > Romanomermis culicivorax. The sequence continues at coordinate 709,248 of CAWUHX010000075.1, read as the reverse complement.
TTCGTACAACGTTAAAGAAATTTTCCCGTCTAAATCCCAGTAGGCTCCGCCTGACTTGAGATTTTCCAGGATATCTTTTGAAATATTTACCCAGTCTGGTATCTGGACGTCCTGGATTTCGTCGGGATCGCTATCTGTGGTGTATCCGTCGTCCTTCAATGGTTTGTTATCTCTTGGAAGTAGTGGGTAAAAACCACTTGGCAACTGAACTCCCTGCGGACGGACTGGATTACACTCCGTGGGCGCGGTATAATAACCTGTGTTATTTCCCTGCATCTGCACCGCCCAACGGTTATACATCTCACACTTCATCATGTGGTAGACCATATTTGGTTGAACCTGATCGGTTTCCATAACTGGGGTACCTAGCCCCATTTCTCGATTCACATTGCCCGGAATCATTAGATATTGCTGATAAAAATGGAGGGCAATGGTGTTGATCTGTTTGGGATCCACCTTGTCATGGTCGAAAATCTGCATTTGCATAAGCAGTTGATCGGCCATGCCATAGTGAATGGCGGCAAACATGACCAATAAGGAGTAGTATGCGTCTAGAGCAGCGTATCTGAGCTCTTCCGGCAATATACCCCTTTTGGCAAACTGATCACGGTTCGCTTTTAACGAAAAATCATATTGGTAGGGGCCCACGTCTATCAAATAAAATTCCGTGAACAGTCCCTTTAACCGAAAAGTTTCGGGACATATACCTGTCTGAAAGCATTTCTTCTCCAGGTTTACTCCTACCATGGTGAGGGCGAAACGGTCTAAGTCAAAGTATCGACCTTTGGTCTTTCTTAGAAATTCCCGTGAGGGGACAGTTTTGTCCCTGTCCTTATTATCTCGCCCTGCGCCACAAACGTTATAGATACTCACCAGATCTTCCAGCACGGCATATCCGGCGAACAGCATGTCGGAGTTCAAGAAGTCGTGGAGGCTGGTCCACTCTTTGATCATCATCGACGTTGTATCAATAACGTAAGTTTGACCGTTCGTTAGCGCGAAGCTGATATATCGGGCAAACTGTTTTCCCATTGGATTGTCGACCTCCCTTGTTTTGAACAAGGCGGCGACCTTATCCTGGTTGACTTTTTCAACGTCGAAACCACAAACTGGTTGTCCTCTGAAGATCGAAACTTCTCGGATAAAATGGAGTACCTGGCTGACCTTCCCGATGTCTACCATTCGAGGTTCCTTGGGATTGGCCGGCCAGTATCCAAATGTGGCTTTGAACCACTGATCCAGTTCGTGGATTCGTACGGCCCGTTTGACGTTATAATCTAAACATAAAGTACTATTAATTTTAGTGTTTTATTCCCCTTTTTTCAGCGCATTTCTAGGGTCTATACTACACCAGCACCACAACACCAAGCGGGTTAAGTTTCGCAGAAAATTAAGTTTAGTGCAGGTTGTTAGGTGAGCCACTGATATACAAACATTGAGCTGGTAGGCAACTAACACCTTACCAAATCTTACCCTTGCTACCTCTATATGTTGGGGAGGGTAGACCTGATCCGACTGTCCACCACTTGATCGGACACCAATCTCTGACCAGCTGCTTGAGCGACCAACTACGCTCCATTTATGGCGCTGTATTTACAATTTTTATAGCGCTCGAAATTGATAATTTTTAATGAATTTGATATCGAAAAAGTGATATGATTTGATTTGATTTGAAAATAAATAATTTTTGATAAATTTTTGAATGATAAAACTTAAAAACGGGCTGAACCCAAGGTTCTAGGTTTCCCTTGAATCGTATAGCTCTCGGTGGTATCAGGTATATTTCCAAGTTGGAAATTCCCTGCTTGGCTTCGAGCTTCCGTTTCGCAGTACTCCCATTTTTCGTTCCCTCTAAGTTCTAACCTCGTCTGCCCTTTGGGGCGCCGAGCTGGTCTTCCAGTGACTTCTGGGCATTACCTGCGGTTTCCAAGAATGTTTGATAAAAATAAGTTCGAAACTTACCGTCGATAAAGAAAAAACGATTGTCTTGGCGGTGCTGGGCCCTGCCATATTCAACGTGGCGCTCTGTGTGCGACCACTCGCGCGTCGGAGCTTGTTGGCGGTTCCGCGCGCCCTTTCCCATTTCTTTACGCTTCGAAATTTTTCTTTTTTCGAATAATAAATTTATAAAATTTTAAAATTTTATTGAACGCTGAAAAAAGTTTAATCTAGCAACTTTGCTAATTTCCTTTATATCGCAGTTCGGGGAATATTTTACTTCTTCCTTCCGATGGAAGTTTAGAATTCAGATAAGCGGGGCAGCTATAGTTTGATTTTGAAAAAATGAAAAATTTGAAAATTAATTTTTTAGAAAAATGTCGGAAATTTTTTGGGTTGTCACTTTGGTCTAAAATTCCGAAGAATTTTTCCCAAAGTCTGAAATAAATATGAAAAATTTACAAAATTAACACGAATAATACATTAACGCGATGAATATTACAAATTAATACAATTTTACATAAAATTAGTACTTACACGCGCGAGATATGTACACAAAATAAAAAAAATCAGCGCGAGATCGCGCATAGATTCGCCTTGAGCGAATTTTCAAATGATTTCATTTGAATCGGCGCTCCAGTCGTAACTGTTTGTGCCATATTGGAAAGTGACGTGTTTTCGTCACGTGGCACGTCCTGATTGGCTCGCGCTATTCGCGGCAAGACCCTAGTGGTCTCGTAACGAAAATGTTTCAACCTGCTGATTGAAACTGTTTGGCGATTTAGCGGATTGTCCCAATGCACAATGGTGACAACGTTCTCTGCTTCTCGCGAAATGTCCGTAACTATGAACGGACCGGACCATGGTAGTCCTAGCTTTTTCTGCTTATCTACTTTGAGCAGAACCCAATCTTTTTCTTTAAATCCATTTTGTTTGGACTTTTTATCGAAGTATTTCTTCGATTTTTCGGCAGCACTCTGGATATTTTTTGCAATATCCTCGTAAAGGTTGACTAAATGATTGGTCAACACAAATTTGTATGCCTCAGCATTGCTGTCCGGCATTACAATATCGTATGCTTTCGATAAGTTTAACCCGAAGGTTGCCTCATGACCTCTAAGCAACGAAAATGGGGATTGCCCCGTGGCTGCATGCGGTGTGGCATTATATGCAAACACCACGGCTCTCAAGTATCTTGGCCAGTTGTCTTTTTCCTCGATGGCCACCTTTCTGAGCTGTTTGATGAGTGTCTGATTAAACCTTTCCACCATACCATTTCCTTGTGGGTGGTAGGCTGTTGTAAAAATTTTTTGACACTCCAATAACTTGCAGATCTCCTTCATTAGATCTGAGGTAAAACAACCTCCTCTATCGCTGAGTAGTCTCCGTGGAGTCCCGTGCCTGAATACAATAGCTTGTAGAAAAGTATCTACAACGGTGCTAGCCGACTGATCCGGGATCAGTTCAGCTTCAACCCACTTTGTAAAATAGTCTTGAAAGACTATGACATACGGTCTCTTCTCACTAAGTGGAGAAATACCCACGATATCCACTGATACTATGTCAAAAGGACCTTGTGGAATAATTGGTATCAGTGGCGGAATTTCTGTGTTTCCCTGATTAGCCATTTGACAAACTGGACAAAACCTGATCCAGTGCCTGACATCCTTTTCAATTCCAGGCCACCAGAACCGTTTTTTGATCATAGCAAGGGTCCTTTTGAACCCCTGATGAGTCATCATTACGGCACCGTGGTACTGGTGCAAAGTATTGTCCCTAAGGCAGGATGGGACGACCACTTGATCGTCTGACCCCTGTCCGGCTTCGCGGTATAACACTTCATTTTGGATATAAAATCCACTATGATACTTGGTTGTCCCATTTGGACCCAATCTATCAAAGTATGGTTGTAATACCTGATCTTTTCTCTGCAAGAGGGCCATGAGATCATCTCTAATTAGCCCTTTTGGTAATTCATTCTCTTTTGGGTCTGCCAAAGTAAACTCTTGTTCCTTTTCTGGGTATAACCAGGTTACTCTTTTTTCCTTACCTTTGTCCTGGTTTCCCCTACTTACCTTATCTTTGACCTGATTGCCGTCAGGCTTGGTCTGAGCCTGATTATTCTTGTCGGCTTCTTTCGCCATGCTCCTTGTAGTTACGGCATTTATCAAGTCTGCAGGCGAGTTTGATTCTGGATCACCCTCAGAATCTTCTGGATAAATCTTGGTGAATCTCGGACTCATATCAGTCCTCTGATTCTTCTTACCTCTTGGCTCCGGATGTAGCGGAGTACCGTCTTCAGGATTCCGATCTGTCAGAATTCTGAATCTCTTTACCAAATTGAGATGTTTTTTCTCAATAAGCTGTGCCTCAAGATCTTTCAGATTCTCGGACTCTCGTTTATCCCCTGAGAACATGTGTTCCCATTTTGGCGGTATCTTTTCCGCTTGATCGTCTGGTTCATCCATCCTGGACAAAAAGTCTGCCATGGCATTTTGTTTTCCAGGCACATACTCTAGTTTATGGTTGAACTGAGAGATGAACGAGTACCATCTCTTCAACTTACCATTGGTCATGGCGTTGACCTTCATAGATAATAAAGGTTTGTGATCAGTTCTTATGATCACTTTATGACCTACTAGGTAGTGCTTGTATAACTTCAAGCCATACACAATTGCCAAGCATTCCCTTTCCGTGGCTGACCACTTTTTCTCATCCGCTTTTAAAATTCTGCTATTGTAAGCAATTACCCAGCGGTCTGACTTGGTCTCCTGGTAAAGGACTGCTCCTAGTGCCGTTCCGCTGGCATCTGTCTGAAGGACAAAGTCCGCAGACCCGTCCAAAACCGGATACCTAAGGAATGGCACTGACAATAGTGCTTCTTTCAGGCTCCTAAAAGCCTGATGGTGAACCTCCGTGACTTCCCAAACACAGTTCTTCCCAGTTAGTTTGTACAACGGTTCGGCGTGTTTAGCCAAACCCGGTATGAACTTTTTACACCACTGCAACATACCTAGAAACCTTTGCAGTTTACGTTTAGACTCTGGGAATGGGAAATCATTTATAGCTTTGACCTTTTTCGGATCTGGGGAAACTCCATCCGAATTTAAGATATGTCCTAAAAAATGAACTCTCTCAGGCAGGAATTCACACTTCTCCGGCTTCAAGGTCAAATGAGCCTTTCTTAGAGCTTGCAGGACTAGCTCTAAATTAACTAAGTGTTCCTCAAACGTATTTGAGAACACAATAATATCGTCTATATAGACTAGACAGATTTTCCAAACATATGGATGCAAAACTCTTTCCATCATACGCTGGAATTCGGCTGGCGCATTTTTTAGGCCAAAGGGCATGACTTTAAATTGATAAAGCCCTTCTTGGCATATGAAAGCAGTTTTTTCCTTGCTTTCTTCATCCATTGGCACTTGCCAATATCCTGATTTGAGATCTAGGGTAGTATAAAATTTGGCTTTACCTAAACAGTCTAGATAGTCGTCCATTCTAGGAATGGGATACTTATCATCCTTGGTAACGTCATTTATACCCACATGTAATCACATTATGGAACCCGTCAACCTTGATCTTACTCCGGTTTGACGAAACCTTGATATTGATCTGATTTGACATAACAGATTCAGCAACAGGTCGAATCAGCAAAACAAAAACTATCTGAAATGATCTGATAGTGCTGTCGCATGTAATCATATGATGCAACTCTTCAACCTCGATCTTTCTCTGATTTCACCAAATCTTGATCTTGCTCTAATTCGACATAACAGATTCAGCAACAGATTGAATCAGCAAAAAAAAACTACTAATTAAAATGATAACACTGGATAACAAAATCAAATCAGGCGAGTAATTTATCATGGCCTGTGTACGTCAGTTAAATAGTTTTGATCAGATGATCTGATCCCATTGTAAGGTAATCGGATTTTAGTTGCAATATTAAGATTTTCTATGTTTTTTATACAACATTAGTCGAGGTAATGAGACAGTCGGGGTAGCGAGACAGATAACGTAGCGGGACGGTCGAGGTAACGGGATGGTCGAGGTAATGGGACACAATCCGCAAACCTTCCACTCATCTTCATTAGCACTCTCACGTTCTATCTAGGATCTCAGGCATCAAATGAAACCGAGGTTACCAAATCAATCAATTTATTTTTCAACCTCAAAATCTACATCACATTTCACTCGAAATCATAGCCACATTTTATTTTCAATATAATTTTCCTTTCTTTCATACTTGGTCCATTTTCTACTTGATCCGTAAGTTTCTTATGTTATACTGTCGTTTACTTTTTGTATATTGTCCGCCTTTGTTTTGCACAGGTAGTTTTTCATATCTTTGAATATAACTAGCGCAGCTGTATTTTCGTCCTTTTTCTTATTAAAGTCATTTGATACGCGTTGGGCCCAGTAAATTAGGACCCGGTGGACCTGTTCCTGTGCTAGTTTCACATCATCCTATTTCGTCTGTTGTTTCTTCTTATTTGTTTTTCTCTTTTTCTTGCATTTCATTTTGTATATAGCCTTATCTATTGATTAGTATTTATTGTCCACTTTCAACACCTAACTTCGAATCTGCCAATTCGCTATTTTGTTTCCTAAAGGTGTCTGAAGGCCCTGTCATACTTCGCCGCGAGGTACCGCGCGGCGCCGGTTGTCCTATTCATATTAACAAACGGCGTCGCGCGGTGCCTTGTCATACTTCACCGCGCGGCGCCGCTTTTTTACTTTTGGATTTTGCTCCTGTCAAAAAATGCGTATTGCTCGTCTCGACAAATGCGAAATACAAAAAAACGAGAAAGATGAAAAAAACGAAAAAAATCGAAAAATAAAAAGCGCAAAAGAAAAATGAAATCAATCATTCCTGCACGGTGCAGAAAAAAGCTTGCAAAAATTCTAGTCTAAAGATTTTGGGCTCTTGCTTCAATTTACTTCTCATTCCAACGATTAATAACTCTTGAACTGCTAAGAAATATCAATTTATATAAATTGATTTTGAAAAATTGAATATATATACACGATTATTCATTCACATATGTGCTATATACAAGATCCAGATCTGATCTGGGTCCGGTCGGACCTGCTGTTTAGGACCCAGATTCAAGGTGGATCCATCCTTCCCCTAGTATTCGGAAAATCGGGACGTTCAGGGAATAGGGACTAATGCATTTTTGGGGGAAATAGAAAATTTATTCATTATTCGGGGAATCGGGACCTATGGGGAATATGGACTTTCGGACAATCGGGATATTTGCGGAAAAGGGGCGTTAGGGGAATAAAGACACAATCAAAATGTGCGAGTACTTTGCTGTAGGAACATGTTTACACCTACTTTGCATATTCATAATTTTTACACATTAATGTCTTCATTGCAAATCAAGTGATCAACTTCTTAGTAAATCTTCATTGAAAATTAAGTAATCAATTTGGTAAAATAATTTGTTAAGTGTCAGAATTCACCATTCAAGTGAAAAATATGATTCAATTACGTGTATAGATGTCACAGTATGCAACAATATGTTACAACAACAGTATGCTGCAATTTAACAACACGTAGCTTGTTCGAAAATTTCGTTTCAGTTGAAACTTTGTGGCCGGCGCCGCGCGGCGCCGCAAAAATTACAAAAACCTATTCATACTTCAAAGGTGGTACCGCACGTCGCCGGTCGGCGCCGCTTTTTAGTATGGATAGAACAACCGGCGCCGCGCGGCGCCGCGCCGTGAAGTATGACAGGGCCTTAACTCTTTTAGCTCAAAAACTTAAATGACTCACCATTTTGAGATTAGGAAAGAAAATCGAGATACAGGTGTATTATACATCTGCCGGCTAAAGTGAGACCGAAAATGGATAAAAAACATTAACTGCTAAGGTTCTGGCTAGCTCGTGGGCCCAGCTCTATTTTGCGTAAGAATTTTTTTAGAGAACAGGGTACCCCATAAAAAACTAGCACTAGAGGTGTTACTTTGTTGTGATACGTGCATTTTTTGATTCCAAGTTTCTAAAATCTCAAAATCCTAATATTTAAGAATATTTTTTCGGAAATTTCAAAAAAATTGTGGAATTCTAGGTTTTGATAATAATCGCAACTTTCTGTCAGAATCTTGTAATTTTACGTCAGCTTCGTCTGTAAAAACCATTTTTAGTTAGAGTATCCTTTCGATCCACCTTTCTTCTCTGCATGCGACTTTTTTTAGCCCATCGTAACGGGTTGAACAAGGGCAGAAGTTCATGCTGATACAAGAATCTTACTTTTTTGCTTGGTTCTCTGGTTTTTAGGACATGGTTGTTTGTCTTATGGTCAGATTTTTATAAAATGCTTCCAAATTAAAAGTGATAAAAATCAGTGCTATCGTCAAAATCGTATTAGTTCAGCTTCTTCAGTAAGATTTTTCATTCGAAAAATTGCAAGGGTTTATTCAGTATGCTCACAAATTTCTAGTTCTATGTGACATATTGTTTATCAGAGAATCATATACGTGCTTTCAACAACTTCTATTATTTAGCAGCATTTCAAGAAAAACTGATTATTCTCGTACGTTCGAAATTAACATGATTTGTTCGAATCTGAAAAAGTTGAAAATTTTTTAGCTGGTTCAAAAAAAAATTTATAGCAAGGGTCTCATTTTTCTAACTAGCTGGCGGTATCTAGCCGACTGAAAATGGCAATATATATTGCCCAATGTGTACCATGTCCTCGACGTTGCCCATGATCAAATCAAGGATTTTTATTAATGGTCGTGCCGGTATTGAGTCATGTCAAAAGAATCTTGTTTTTTGGGTAATTAATGTGAAAAAGTCCATCTACTGATTGAAAAAATTAGTGGAATACATTAAATCAGACGGTAAGTGGTTGAACAACGAAACACGCAAAAAAGTACATTTTGTAATTGAATCGCAATTTTGATGAAGCTCTAAAAGTTGGCAAAAATTTCTATAATTACACATCAGCAGGTCAACCTGGTTTTTATAACAACCTTTATGAAATAATGTTTCTATTTCCGACATAAAAGCAAGAATTTTTCTACTACATGGAAATTACCTCGAAGTAAATAAATGCTAGCCCGGCCTCAGGTCAACGAGGGAGTGCGACTGTTTCGTTGAACCAAAAAAAAGATGGCCTGCTAACTTTTGGATGGATGATTCTTGAGTTTCGGCTCAACAGTTGAATGGTAAAATTCAGTGCAATTTTAAAAATCGTTGGCATTTGCACAGAAATTTTGTCGCGTAAGACGACTTATTTCGCAAATTTTCAGCTCCACACGACGTGTATTTCAAACTCAACAAAGTGTGTAAGAAATCGAACCTATAATTAGTTTTTCTTGAAATGCTTCTAAATAATAAAAGTAGAAGGCAATTAGTATTTCAGATTTTCACGATTCTCTCATAAACACTATATCATATTGAGCTGGAAATTTCGGAGCATACTGACCTCACTTCTAACAATCTTTTGAGTGAAAAATTTTACGGTAAGAGCTTTATGTAAACGATTTTGACGACATTACCGATTTGTGTCGCTTTTCTATTTTGGAAGCGTTTTATAAAAAAAACAGATTTTAGTGTTTGATTTTTTAGAAACTTCCTCAGGAAGACAGGATGATACCCCATTAGCCAATTCCGGACGCGAAATATATCGAAGACTCCCGCAAAAGTGGACCTTGCTGAAACTTTTAACAATGATAAGCCATGAAAAAACAGTAAATTTCGTCATTTCGAAAAAATCTAAAAACTTTTTGAAACGCCACAACATCAAGTAAATACAAATTCCTGAAGACAAAACTTTTATATTCCTGATGTACATAACTTTTGTGAGAAGATCTATCGACTGATGAACTATCAATGCTTACTTAACAGGTACACTTTCTGCCCAATTTGAACGAAGAGAAATCGAAAATAGGTTCTTGACACGCTGTCCTATCATTATTATGTCATTGGTGGTTTTTGTCACTTTGAACATTGTAGAATATTTTGGAGCACTAAAAGCACTGTATGAAACTGCTGCTCACACTGATCTGTTACAACTGCACGGAATTTTTCACGTTCTATCTTTTGATGTACTATGCTCTGAATTTGGAAACCAATTTGAGTATTAAAATTTCTAATGACAAGAAACATAATACTAGAGTCTTCAAGTGGCGAACCAATTAAATAGAAAATTTGAAAGTAAAAATAAAGGGCTATTTTTTAACATAAATGCGAAAAACCGCCCCGATCCTGAAAAGCGTTTCATCATAAACCTATACCGTCCATTGATTTTTTTTTAAATTTCAATCAAAAAAATCTCACGCTATCCAATAAATTGACGCATTCGGGGAAAGTTTTCACCAAATAATCGACTATGGGCGTATGCTCCATAATGACGGCTAAATGAACGGCCGTAAAACCGTCCTTGTTTTTGGCTAAAACGAGTTTTTTGCGGTCGATCAAATTTTTCAATTTGCGTAAATTTCCGTCTTGTATGGCGTCGAAAATTTGTTGCAATTTTTGCTGGAAGAAATTAATTTTTCTGCCAAATATGTCGGAATAATGTTTAAAAAAGTTAGCATGAAAGACTACATAGGAACAATTACTAAAAATGCTACCTTCCTCACACTGACGAAGGGTATTCTTGATTTTCCGAACAAAAATTAATTCTCAATTCTAAATTGAGAAATCCAAACTCTGTGCTTTACGGTATTTTCACACTCGGTTTTCAAAGAGAATAACACCTATAGGCCATTTTCACAAAAGAAGTATCGTCCTCGAAGCTGTTAATACAAAGCTTCTACAGTAGAATTTTTACAAAAAATGGTCAGAATTAGCCGCTCGGGCTTACAAATTTTCAATAACAAAAATTTGAAAAAGTACTAGCTTCCCATTCTTAATATTTACAAGCGTTTCAGGAAAAACGGACTATAAGCTATTTTTTGATAAAAATTTTTTCAAATAAACAATGACAAAAAAAAGTAAAAAAAATTATTTGTACAGGGTAAGCCAAAAATAGGCGACCGGTACTGACTTTCATAGCCTTCCGATGGTGAAGCTTTTTTGATGCGGTTTCCAGCCGTCCATAGATAAAACATCTGAGATAAAAACTGCAAAGTTTCAGCCAGATTGCTCTAATATTGACAGACTAGAATCAAAAATACTAAACGTCGGTTTTTTTGCAAATAAATTTTGAAAAATTGACAAAATCAACGTTTTACAACAGAAAAGTACAATAAATCCAATCATAAGAACCACGTAACAGCTGGAAACTACAAGAGAGCCATTTTAGTATGTCCTATTTTCTGTTTCACCGATAATTTTAATCGTTTTTCGATCTGGTCAATGACAGAATTGATTTTGTTTTGATTTTTTCTTTTTTTTCCAATTTCAAAACAAAGACTCTTGATTTTGGCGAAATTTCGCCCCATATTGGAACAAGAAGTTAATGACTTTAAATTACGTGTAAGTTACAAATCTGGGTGACTTTTAAAGTATTATTCTGTGTAAAAAGCTTTACAGAACGTTTCTCACAAACGGACATTTTTTACCTTGATTTCACAATTTTTACTTTTTGACAAATGACCACTTTTACTAAATTTCTGTTTGCACAATAACCATAAATTCTAGGACCATAAAATGTGGTTTTGTTAACAAAGATAAACAGGGCATTATAATGCAGCAATCCGCATTAGAAAAGCTTCATCCGTTCAAAAGTTATGGAAGTCAGCACCGGTCGTCTTTTTTTTGGCTCTCCCTGTACAAAGCTTTCACAGATTTTTCACTCAAAAAATCATTGAAGATTAGTATTGGAGAATTCTCACAATCTAGCACTATGTAAAAAACGTTCTAGCACAAAAATGCAAAATTTTGAAAAGAAACTTGCCTTCCACGTTTTTGTTTAGAGGCACTTCAAGAAAAATAGGCAAAAGACACATAGACCGCATTCAGGAACGAGCAACTAAACAGATTCTTCGAAGTTTTCACACAGTTTATGGCTGAATGATTGTCATTTACGAGCATTTTTTATTGAATTTGTTTTAAGAGTTCGAGAGAAATGTGAAAAAATTTTTGATTTTGCTTGAAGCATCTCGATCAGCCTGAAATGTTAGGGTTTAATGTACAATAATTGAGCTTTCTGATCTGATTGCTGAAGTCACTCCATGTAATAACTGTAAGTCCGACTCTACGGGGAGAGATTAGCCAACCTTCCGAAGTTTTAAAGGGAAGGGGGTCAGAGCGATCAGCAAACGCTCAAAAAATGTTTTTGTTCAACCAAAAAATTAACAAAAAATCAATTTTTGCTTTAAAAGTGATGCTGAGCATTATTTCAGTGCTAAGCACCGAAATTTTTTTCGCTCTTTGGCTGAATTTGGCTCCAAAAAAAGTCTTTTTTTGACTAAAAAGCAATACTTTTCGGCTGGGGGCTGGCTGTCGAAAAGAAGAACATTGGAAAAGCGAGAGTCGTGCCTATACGATTGAAACTTTTGGGAACCTTTTCTCCCCTATCCCCCATCTACAAGTATGCATCAAGCGTATTAAATATCTGCAATATTACCTCATTCTTTTGCACGTTTTCCAGAAAATTAGCCATTTGCAAATATTTGTTGCTATATTTGAATATGAGGTTGGTTTTGCCGTCGAGCACCAATCGTTCCAATTCTTCGTAGCGAGCTTCGGCAAACCATCGTTCGATGTCTTGATCGGTCGGTTCGCTTTCGTTGACGACTATTTGAGCGACACCGTTTTTCGTTTCACCTAATTCCAGATAGTGTTAAGGTAAAAACAAAATCCATATCCGAATTCTGAACTAGCCTCAACTTCAAATCTACGTTATGTGACCTGGATTTTCTGCATTTTACGCCGAAATTGCTAAATTCGCTTTACCATAGTCTTAAAATGCTTCTTAACTGAAAAAATGACAAAAACTACCGCCCCCCCCCCAAATCATTTGCACAAAACTTCCACTGTAGGCTCTTTAACTCAAAAGAATTGCCTGCCGAGTAAGCTCACAAATCTCCAGTCCTATGCGACATAGAGTTTAGTAGGAAATGATAAAAATACGAAATAGTTCCTGCTTTCCACTCTTGATTATTTACAAAAATTCCAAGAAAAACAGACATACAAAGCTTAGTTACATACAAAGTAACTAAGCAGGTACATTTTACAAGAAAATGAATAATTTCAAAAATATACACGATCCATTTTCATAGCGAAAATTGGGACTATTCAATTAATTCAAAATGAAAATCAGCAGTCCAAAATTCAAAACGCAAATGAGAAAAATAAGAAAAAAAGATTAATTTCATAGTGTGGCATAAACTGAACTTTTCCTCGGGTCGCTAGAGTCAACTTTTCAACGTTTATCAACTTCTCAAAGAAGGATATTCAATTAAAATACAGACTCTATATTCGCATAATTATCATTCGAAATTTGGGAGCATGTCGGACCAAACATTTGTAATATTTTGAGTCAAAAGCAAGCATATCATATAAAACTTTGATGTGCGTTGGGACAAACATTCATAAGAAACGCTTAAAATATCATATTATTGAAGAATATGCTTGTGAATTTTCATCACGAAGTATTGTCCGGAAAATAGCTATAGTCTATTTATCTTGAAATGGCAGACGTAGCGAAGGTTCAAAACTCGAAAAACGGGACTCTTTTGACAGTACTCGAGAAATCTTTCCCCTTGATTGAGTAAATTCATGATTTCCTGAAAACATAGAACATCTTCCGATCTAATCTTCCGATCTGTCAAACTTAGTCTTGCTGCGTTTGACATTTGAAAGTAAATTGACTTTGATGCATTCCCATTAATTCGCCCCATACAAGCCAATTTTCCTACCTTCCATATTGACCACCATAAAACCTGTGCCGCTGAGTATTCGCGTTTATACAGCAATATTTCAATCTCATAAACAGATTAACCTCATCTCTCTTTCTCTCTGAACCCTGATTTTCTTTACATATTATACTCTACTAGTCAATATCCCATTCATCCTGGGGGGCAGCGGATCCTAGTTGCTATAGTGATCAGGCAAATGTTCCTTGTGGAACAATCAAAGCATCATGTACACTACATAACACAAGTTCGTAATTAATCAACGGGACGTGGATTTCTTATTCTGTTTGATTATTAAAGCTCATTAATTAACGTACACGTTTTATGATGCGAAAATGCGTAAATTCAGGCGTTTAGCTTTTGCCCTTGTACGTCATGATGAGACTTTGGCCGATCGATATCGAAAAGTTTTGCAATGAAAAAAAACGATAAATCAATCATGAAATACCGTTCATACTGCAGGACGGAAATCAGAAAAATTATGATTAGTTTTTAAATGTAGATTATCACAGAGTGCATTTCTGACGTTTCACCAAGTCAGAACCAATTTATAGCTTTAATGACGCGGAACTTTTTTTCTGTTACAATCACCGACAGTCAGACAGATTTTTTTTCAAATTTAAACTGCGTGTAACTCAGTCAAAATTGAACTTAAATTATTTAAAAATATTTTTCAAGGATCCCGACGCGGTCCTTGGACCGATGTTCATTGCACTGCATATTGGCTCGAAAAAATTCTGCTCACTTCAAAAATGTCTATTCTGAAAAGCTAAAACCGAATGTGTTCCAAGTGATTCCAATCCTATATCGATGTATGTCTGCCACTTTCAAGTCCACAAATATTATGAACGGAACGAATCGCAGGGAAACTGATTGATCCAGAGGCCCATCCAATGAGCTTTGGATCGGCCTCACATGGTGTCGCGACGAAATGTCTCCAACAAACTGTCTTCAACAAAATATCCCCAACATATGACCTCCACACGAAATGTCTCTGTACAAGATATCTCCAACATAATTCCTTCAACATAATTTCTCCAAAAAAATGCCTCTAGCAAAAATGCCTCCCACAAAATATCTCAAAAAAATGATCTCCAAACAATATGTCCCCCTGCAAAATGTCTCCAATACATAACTTCTCCAACAAAATAATGAACAGTTTGTTAAAAGCGTAAAACAATATTTTTGGTCGGACTTTTCTCATTGATCATGAAGCCAAAATGTACAAATGTAGACCAAACGGAGTGGAATTTCTTAGCTGATCTCTAGTTGGAGCTCTGTAAGTTCATGCTCAACTGGAGCTCCGAAACGTGATACTGAGCGACAAAAATTGTGAAAAAAAGGAAACATGCCGTTACTTTTAATTTCAAAATTCTCCAGTCGCCTTCTTTTCGACGCGTTTTCATGATTTTTGCATAATGATTATTGGCTGTAATAATGAGACAAGTAAAAAAGAAGACAAAAATAAGATATGAAGAACAAAAGAAAAAGCACTGGAAGCATAAACAAAAACAAAAAGAAGATAATGAGAGGAAAAGACATAACGATAAGTAAGATATAGTTGAGGAAAGAGAGTAACATGGTAAAGGCGCAAAGAAACAAATATATAAGCAACATAAGATTCAAAGTAAAAGTACATAAAATTAAATTGAGAAATAGACAGAAGTAATAGAGAGAAAAATGAAGAAACAAAAAGTAGAGAACAGGAAACAGAACGTGGATAAGAAAGTGAAAGAAGAGAAGAAAGAATGGTAGAAGAAAAAAGAAATAAAATAGAAAATGAAATACAAAGAAAAAGAGGCATAAACAAGATCAAGAAAAAATGTCCTCATAAATATCCTTTTCTGGAATGCCAGTATAGACTCGTACGATACAGCAGATCAATAGGGAATTAAGTGGAGCTGCAACCTACCAACCAAGCATGGAAAGCTACGTTTCTGTGCAACTATTGCAGTTCAAAACTTTTTTGATTCTGTTTTCTTGTTTCTCTGTTTTCTTATTTCTTTCATTTTCTGTATCCTGTGTCAACCGAAGTGTCAACCAAATGAAAATCGAGCAGTATGTTGCGGGTGAGTGAGCATATCTTTGCAAACCAGATCATGCATGGCTCGTAGCAGGACAAAATGTTTATTGATTATCTAAGAGGCTTGGTCCACAATTAAATATTTTTGAATTTTTGAGTAGTTTTGAATTGAATAAAGATATAGCATGTGTGAAAATTTGTTCGAAGATCCACCAGTAGTTTGAGATATTCTGTTCAAAGAGCACATGTTCGGAATACTTTGAGACATTATGTGTTGGAGACATTTTGCCGGAGACGTTTTGTTGGAGATATTATGTTGGAGATATTTTGTCGCAGATCCCACATTTTTAGTAGTTTTACACGCTGAGTATCGAGACGACACTCATTCCGCATAAAATTCAAAAATGAAGTACTACAAAGTTTGCAAGTTTTAAATTTTTGACATTTTTCGGTGTGCATACATGTCTCGAAATGTTACAGCTTAGAGGAGGCACGAATCTGTAGCCAAATGTCTATTACATGCTCTAGACGGTGCTCTATATTCAGGTATGAGAAAAATTTTGAATCCCATAATTTACATGCCATTTTAAAGTGTCAGAAAGGTGGTCGAAATAAACCGAAAAAAAACATTTGTAGCTTCATTGGGGCACCTTCCCATATCATGTCGCAGAATTTTTTCTTCAATTTTGTAACCAAACGTTCAACATATTTTGTTAAAATTTCAATCAGATTTGCGTACCATTTTGAGAGCCGATACAAAGATGCCGATTAATCCAACTAAAGACGCCATCAACGAGATGCAGGAAATGTTGACAATGTTCAGACTAGAGGAATAAAAAAAAATGTGGGTCGAATCACTGGTAAAATTTCATCGATCACGGTTGTGCAACAGTGTGCTTCGGACGAGATGCAACGAAAATTCCTCTCCAGTAATTTACTTGAGAAAAATAGCCTTAAAAACACGCAGTTTCTGGGGAGTTCGATCCAGGCCAAGATAATTTGAAGGTTCATCATGCCTGAAAATTAGGAATATTGTGTAGTTTTACATGCTGAGTATCGTTTCGGAGTTAATTCTGCACAAAAATCAAAATTTGCGTAGCTACACTATCCTAAATTTTGGAAATTTTCATTTTTTAGTATTTAGTGTTATGTACAAGGCTACATTGGAATCTGTAATGGAAGAGATGGAGAAAACCCGAAAAAATCATTTCGAGATCTTTCGGGGCATCTTCCCATAGGATGTTGCAGAATTTCTCTATTTCTGTAAGCACTAATCTGCAATATTGTTTTAAAATTTAAATCCGATTTGCGTCCAGTTTTTGGAGCCGTCGAGATCTGGACACACTGCACTGACACGACCGAAAATGCCAAAATATGTAAAAAGTTCAAACTTTGAAGTACTGTAGCTATGTAAACTTTGAATTTTGGGCGGAATGAATGCAGTCACAATATTCAGCATGTAAAACTACTCAAAGTGTATATTTTAACGATGATACATGCACGTGGGGGGTTTGAGGGGGTTTTAACCCAGCAGACTTTGATTGACTCTCAGCAGATTCTTGCTGACCCCCAGCATACATGACTACACCAGCAATTATCAAGAAAAATGAGCAAGAGAGAAAAGAAAGTCGACATAAAAATGGGAATGATGCTGTAGTTTAACCATTTTTCCAAACAAAGCATACTTGATTCCAAAAAAGTAACATTAAAACACTGAAAAGTGCAGTCTAAGGGAATAATTTCACATATCTGACTAATATAAGTAGAAGAATATGCTGCTTAGATGTAAGAAGACCTATCTAAGATCTTTTTTTTTATCAAGAACAAAAAAAAGTTTTGTATTCCACCCCCAGTCCTGGTTGACCCCCAGCAGAATTTCTATGCTGTGCATGTGTGTTAACGGTCAATCATAGCCAAAGCGCTGAAAAATCGTGTTTTAAAATGGGAACTGTCAGATGTGATAAATTTCGAAAATTTTAACGACCCAAAAAAACGTATAAATAACCATTGAACTTGTAAACATGATGGGCCAATGCGATGAACTTGAATGTTTTGCATCATAATCGAATGTAACGATTTTTTTTCAAGTGATAACAAATTTTTTCAAATGGTCTTTCTTGTATTCTCTAATGTCTATATGTTTTTGCTCAAAAGAGGAAAAGACGGTGGCGCCAGTGCATGACGATTTAAGCTAAAGTATCGGTACCGTCCCAACACCGCCACCGTCCCAACTCCGCCACTTTCGTGTCCCAACACCGCCACCGTCCCAACGCCGCCACCATCCCAACTCCGCCACCCTCCCAACTCCGCCACTTTCTTGTCCCAACTTTCGTAATCTTTCAAAAAGTTCATTTTTTTGTAACACGTTAAACTTAACCAAATGTGCTTATCAGATCTATGAATGAACAATATTTTAAGATATAAGTGATAATTTTTCCGTGTCAATGTATCATGCGCCGCAATTATCACTAAATTACTCTTTAATTCCTGATTCATAAAATTTTAAATAGGACCAAAGTCACCCATGATTTGATTACACAAATTCGAATCAATTGACAACAAGAAATGAAAACAGACACGTATATTTGTATTTTAATGTGCAAAGCACACACTTATACAAACGAAGATTATATAGATATATCATGTATTTATTGCTTTAATGATAATATCAGTTTTTGCCATCCTATGAATTAGCAATGTCATGTTGTTGAGTTACGAAAAAAACTTTGTTACAAAAAACAAACTTTTTGAAAGATTGCGAAAGTTAGGACAAGAAAGTGGCGGAGTTGGGACGGTGGCGGAGTTGGGACGGTGGCGGTGTTGGGACACGAAAGTGGCGGAGTTGGGACGGTGGCGGTGTTGGTACGGTGGCGGTGTTGGGACGGTGGCGGAGTTGGGGCACGATCTTGAAATGGAAGGTCCAAAGTAAATTTTTTTGCATTTACAGCTAACGGAAACTTAAAGCTACTTTACTTTGTATATCTTGTAGCAACAAGTCTTTTATGCAACGAACGCTAGGAGGTTTTCTATCAACTTTTTCCTGCAAACGATCGAAAAATTTCAGATTCTTCAAAATTCAAATTTAAAATTTAAAATTTAAATTTAGAATTTAAAATTGCAGTTGACACATATCTTCTATGCATATCTTCAAGCCATCACTTAAAAATTTTCGTAATGTGGTTCATAAACGTGAAAGCTGTGCAGTGGTGAACGTGCAATTTACAAAAATTTAGAAACCGTCAGTTCTATGTTTTACGCCAGTTACATATATTAACAGAACAGAGGTGTAGTCGATTGAGTGTATGTGTCTAATTAATCACAGGAATTCCGAGCTGTGTATCACCGGTTTTGTATAAATGCAAACACGCCAATTTCGGAGCAATCTGAACGAAACTCTACACAAACATAGTGTACACAAGTTTCGTATCTCTTGCTCATTTATTTGATATTTTATGATTTTTATTATTTATTTATTATTATATATTCGATATTATATAATATTATTTTTGGATATTTTTACGACATGAAACTTTTAAAATCTATGTTCCGTTTAGCAGTAATTGGTCAAGTCGCAGATTTTGACTTGCAGCAACTGTTTGCCATGCATGTTTTTTGAATGCACGGATTGAAAACTTAGATTTTGCTGAATAACTCAAAACACATAATGATCTATCAAAGCTCAACTGGAAGCCGCGAAGCACGAGTAATTGTGGAAGTTTTACTGCATATTCTAAATCTTTATGCTGTTAAGGAACATAAACATTATAGATTCTATGAATTCTGAAAGGTTGTGATTTAGGTACAGTAAAAGATCGGTTTTGTAACCATTGTGTTAAAAATCCCGTATTTGCTTTTTTTACACGCCTTCACCAAACATGCCCAGCATCGAAATTCCACTGGGGGTCAGCCAGGACAGGGGGTGGAATACACAAATCTTTTTTTCGTTCTTGATAATGAAACAAGGTCTTAGATAGGTCTTCTAACATTCAAGCGGCATATTCTTCAACTTATATTAGTCAGATCTGTGAAATTATTTGCTTAGACTGCACTTTTTAAAGTTTTAATGTTACTTTTTGAAATCAAGTATGCTTTGTTTAGGAATATTGCTAAACTACAACATCTCTCTTGCTCATTTTCCTTCGTCAACTTCTCAATCATTGCTGGGGGAGTCAAATCTGCTGGGGGTCAGCAAGAATCTGCTGGGCGTCGATAAAAATCTGCTGGGGGTCAAACCCCTCCAGCTGCATATGAACCAGACTACCCATAAATATTCCACTTGGGTGCTATTTTTTCTAAATCGTGGTAAGTGGTACTTGGTCATTCTACGAATGTACCATGATACATATTGGATTCTGAAACTCATTTCACTATGTCACACGTCGTATGCTATTCAGCCGTGTGGTGTTGCATGGAATTTAAAGGTTACTGCAGGCATTCTTTATGGATAAAACATTTTGTGGTGCTTGTTTTGATTGGCGCACGCCGTCAATCTGCCTGAATCTGCTACAGTAGACATTGCAGTTTATGTCCATCCTGTGCGAGACGCGACATGCCTTGGAAGCTCATCATAATTCTCCAGATGTAAACAAGTGTTAATATGGATCTGAAATTTTTTGTTCTTATACTCTACAAATTTGGACAGAATACCTATGAATGATAATCCAGAACTTTTGTCTAGCCATGCTAAACAGCAGCACTTGTAAAACTCGCGAACTCGTTATGCAATAAATCTCAGTGTCATTGCACACATATTCTCATCATACAAATGTTCGGATAAAATTTATTCACCATCACATCTATCAGCCAACAGTAAGCGTGGGATTAACATTTCTCGATATTTTCGTGCTTCTAATGGAGCAAATCCACAGCATCAGATAATAGATGAATTGTACAACTGTTAGAAGAGATGCTCCGACGAACAATCCTGTGAAAAAGAAAAGCTCCAATTGACATAGGCAATGGAAAATCTCAAACAATGTGATTTTATAGAAATAAAATCAGACAAAATCTATGGGAAAGGTCAGCTTTTGTAAGTCTGAGTTGTGATGAGTGAAAATAAAAGCTACACCAAAAGAAGACAGACACTGATGTAACAGAAAACTGAATATTATCAACTTTTGCATTACTGTAGCGCCACGAACTCACAGTTTCAAGCTTAATGAACGTCATTTATATTTTCAGCATCGGAAACAGAATGCATATGCATTTTTGAAATAAAATTTTATTTTGGCTATCACAACGAAACTAAATCTTCCTACTAATTGTGTTTTAAGATTTTAGTTGTGTCTACACTCAGTTTTGAATCTTCTGTATGCTCACAATTCAGCATATCTGTCTTCTTGAAGCATAAGTGCTCATCGAGTCGTGAAATGAAATATAAATTCTTACCATGATGAACTAATCCTTTTCATGCAGTAAAATTCTCAGTATCTAATTAATCAACTACTTGCGTGGAATTTTTACTCAACTCAAGAATATTTGTCATGATTTTTTGCTGATCATCACTTGCAAGGGACAGCTTCCTATCAGTCAGGACACATCAAGGATACAAACAATTTGAAGTTTTCAGTGAAACACAAGAACTGTGTCTAGGGTGGCCGGTTTGATAGTAACGTTGATTTGGATGAAAGTGTGTTGAAGCATACCTTGTTTCATTGCAGTAAAAGTTAGGCATGGTCAGGGGCTTGAATTAAGGACTTTACATGGGCGTATGCTCTAACTGGCTAAGATAATCAAGTAAACAGTTCGAGCTGTAATGACTACTTTGGCTTATCCACAGTGCCCCTCTACCATTAAGTTTGATGAATTTCCCAACGCTATCAATGTTCAAAAGCAATCTCTTTCCGTTGCTCAGGATTTCAGTAAATACCAGGCTCAGTCTGGAGCTCAAATACAGGATCTTACAGTTAAACAAATGGGCCAGCCCATCAATGGGCTGAACAAATGGGCCAGCCCATCAATGGGCTGAACAAATGGGCCAGCCCATCAATGGGAAAGACGCTCTTTTTTCATGTATATTTCTAACAGTTTGGCATCTAGTGGCACCTCTGACTTATTCATGATGTGCCTCTATCATCGAGTTTGACGATCCCTCAAGGGTCCTCAGTGATGATGCACCTGTTTTGCACGGCTCGCTACATCATTAAATATTAAGCCCGATCCGACAATTGAACCTGGGACCTTGCGGCTGACTTCCGCACTGTCTAGCCAAGTGAACGATGGGAAAAGCGATCTCTTTTTCATATCGTATTTTTCAATAGCTCGACTTGTGGTGGCTGTTTTTTGGCCAATCAACAACATACATCTGCTGTCGTTTTGGGGCGACCTGTTGCCGTTGCTCATGTTTTCCGCGAAAGTTAAGCTCAGTTCAGAGCCCGAACCCAGGACCTTACGGCTACCATCCACATGCTCTAACCAGCTGTGTCAACGGTGCAATAGGAAAGGCACTCCCCAAAACATTCCCAATTTGCAACAATATATAGTTGAGGTGGCTGCTGTGGCCACTCTCAACATCCCTCCGCCATCGAGTTTGATGAACTATCAAGGGCCGCCAGTGTAGAGGTGACCAGCGCCCATTGCTTTGGTTTTTAGTAAAAGTTACACTCTATCCGAGGCTCAAACTCAAGACCTTTGGACTATCGTCTGCAAGCTCTGACCAACTGAGTCAACAGAGTCACGAGAAAGACAGAAAATTTCTTAAGACCGAATCTGTCAGGGAATGAGCCTTTGTTCCACGAGTAGGCGGATTATTAGTGAATACAGAGAAAACTGACCAGATCGTCATGTCTTGGCGAAACGTCTGATCGCCGAACACACTCGACTCATTATTCCATAATGAGTCAACATTAGTCAGTAGCTGTCATCTGGAAATTCTATGCTCAACATGGGACAACTTGGATCACTCATCCCTAGAAACATACATGTAACGGGGCCCGAGTCCTGGGGGGCCACTTTTTGGGGTCGGGGGTCAGTAATTCCCAAAAGTTTTGGGGGAAGGGTCTCTGAAGGAAAAAACCTTTTTAGTCTGAAAATAATTCAAAAAATCGTAATTTTGTTCTAAAAAGACCGAAAAAAATGTCGTCGCGCGGGGCGCCAAGAAAATTGACCTTTTTTGACCATTTTTTTCAAAAATTGACGTTTTTTATTGAAAAATTCACATGTTTCAGTATTTTTCCGCCAAAAAGTGTGGGGTCCCTACGGCTACCATATAGCTAGCCATAGAATTGAAAAATCTTGGGGAGGGGGTCGTCCAATGGCTAGTCATATGGTCCACGATTTCTGGGGGGGGGTTCCCAATAGCACTTCCCCCCAATTACATGTATGCCCAGAAAGAAACCAAAAAATTGATAGATAAAGCAATGGATATCTGGCACCAGCAGAGTGCTCAACTTTGTTCCATGAGTGAACACTACATATATGAATATGTATTTCTGTAGTCTCTGCAGTCACTACATTGATTGAATCAACTAAATGTTTCTATAGGTTTATTCACGTTTCAACATTGGCGTCGATATGGAATTTTTGACACCATAAATTTGAACGTACCTAGTTGGCCTCCAAGATTCCCTACGAAATCGTTCAATGATGTGGTCTCTTGAGTTTTGATCACATTAATTTCCAATACGTCGAAATAGATATCCAATGAAATCATGTTCCGAAATTGCTCCTCCCGAAACTGATCCATTTTTCCACCTCGAGCTTCCAAAATTGCGGCTACGCTTTTCGACACCCGATCGGATATCGCACCGTACGTGGCCAGAGATGTGGAAGTTTCAACAACGAAATAATCTTGGCATGGTGGCTCGCACGTTTGGTCGCAGATTTTATATTGTTCGCTTGTGCTATTGCAGATTGAAATGATTATCATTTGTTCTCAAAGTATTGTGCAATGACTCAAGATACCGTAAAATTGTTGTTGATAACAAGATTCCACAACATAAAAAATATTGTGACAGAAAAATGAGCAATGTACAAGCTCTGAACTGAAGTGCATTGACCCTGAGAATCGTGTCATGTGGATTGACTTACTATATATCGGTGATTTTGCACTTAGAAACTGCGGACATATTGCACAATGGATATGGTTGCTTGGTGACTGCAAAAAATATACAGCCGCAGCGTTCATACATTGCTCGAACGTTGCAGTTGAAGATGCAGTTCAATATAGTATACGGTGCTATGAATATTGAATATTAAAAACATTAAAGGTGCGTAACTTTTACATTCATAAACCCACCTGAAATCATGCTAAGTTTAGTGCTACCTCTCGCGCACTTGAACTTTCGCAATGGCATTTGACTTTCGGATCGAGTGTATTTTGATAGTCTCAACGAAATTTTGGCAGCCATACCTATGAAATTTACATGAAATTAAAATTTTGGTACATCTCTCAAATTCCTCACCAAGTGGAACACTGACTGGTCTCGGAATCATGAATTCATCGACGTAGGTGAATGAGACGATTATACCCGATTCCAAAAAAGAATTGATCGAAACGTTGTCCAAGTAATCATAGAACTGGGGGTCGATTATCATTTGAACTCCTAAGTGTGAGCCTGAATAAAGATTTTTGTATGTTTAATATCCAGGGCGATTAAAACTTAAAGGGGTGTTGTCGTGGTGCAAATACATGCTCGAGAGGGTTTTACTGACGGTTCTGACCCAGAGGGAGAACCCTTCCCAGAATTTTTACTTCTTTTTTGTTTTTATACCTTACAATGTAGAAGTAAATAGTTTCCCAAATAAATGTTGGGGAAAATACATTAAGCAAAAAATAAATATGATTTTGAAAATTTTTTTTGAATACTCTGAAATTTCATGTAAAAGTATTGAAAATTGCACTGTGGGAAAGATCCGAAAATTAGGTTTTTAAGCATTCTGATCAATGTTGAGTGAGTTTTGAGCAATTTAAAAAGCTGGGATCTTAGTCGCCCAAACTATCTGTTCAGTACATATGCGTTGGTGCATCCAAGCTGTTCACCATCTTGTCTGCATTGCAACCAAAAAAGTTTGAACCATCCACTTGGTGCCTTGTATGCACAAGGTCGAGGGTAGATTTTTTAGGACCAACTTTTAGCTAGCAGGCCTGCGAGTATTCCTTGCAAGTAGGCGCAGGGAGCCGTTACATGTATATTGAAAGCATTCATTAAATTCTCCAGACATCGTCTCCTTATTGAATACCTGGCATCCGTTGATTGTACGAAATTTCCGGTTTCCAACACCGCCCGTAAATGGAAATCACTTCTTCATACTTTGTCACAGGTCTCCTGAAGTGGGAAGTGCTCAAGAACATGTCTTTACCATGCCCATAGGTCCTCAAAATGTCAGGAATACTGACGTTTCCATTGTTCGCTGCCACATAGTCCATCCAGGCTTGTTCGTAAATTTTGATTTGACTTTCATCCAGCAAGGTTAATGGCAAATCGTACGGTGTAGTGAACCAATTGAACATGTAAACCAAAACTTTGGGATCAATTTTCGTGCTATCAACAATGCTTTGTTTAACACGGTTGTAATTGCAAATGGTGACGTTTGGGAAAGGTACACCGCCGTTTTGGACTCGACTTTGAGAAGTGGTCGTTTTGAAAGGTGGCTCGTCGATCAGACGCTGAACTGATATGGTGATACCATAACCAGTGATCAACAAACATACAGTGAGTAGTGTCGCCCAAAAAGTTTTTCCTGCGCAATGACTGGCTTGGTACCAATCGATCACCCCCATGCAAGTGCAAACTTGGCAAAACTGGTCAAAAACGGTCCTTTGTTCGTCGTTGTTAGAAGTATTGCTCATGGTTTGCGGCGGCATATTCTGTTCAACTGTGAATTACGGTACCATTCATCAGCATGGGAGTTGGGGGTTTTGAGTTCACCAAGATAGGTGTTCGATAGAGATAAGAATGATTCAATTTTTTGGTTACATTGGATCCAAGAAAATCTGCTTCATCAGATTTGGATAGACTGCAATCATCGCGTGCAGATCCAGATATTGAAAAGTGCGATTGTTTGAACCAAATCGAAAATGGCGGATCAGGCCGAATCAATTTGAATCAACTGCGTGGGCCGCAAGAATGCGGCTCGGCCCGGTCCGACGCCGGACTAAACCAAAAAAACTACGGCCAGGCCCGTAAAAGCCCGATTTTTTCAAAATATGTGTCACAGTGATAAAAATATTTTGATGACCCAAAATCAAAGTGAATCGAGATCTATATATGAAAACATATAATATCATCAATTTTTCGAGAACTGATTCTCGATTATAGATTTGTAATAATATGTCTAGTTCTGCTGGAACGACATTCACTCAAAAGCTGCAGTGATCATAATTTTCTGAGCAGTTTCCAAAGAATCTTTTTGCTGTCTAAAAATTTTTGAATTTTGTGATCTTATTCTGCATTTTGAAAAGGTTCAAAAGATCACCAGAATAAGACAACGACAGAAGGTGTTGAAGACTTCTACACCGAGAAGACTTGTCCTCCAACTGAGACGCAGATTGAACAGTAGCTCAACTATATATGTCATTCCTATTGCTGTTGGTGCTCCTCATCAGCGGCTCATATCTAACAAAGAACGTTTCAAAAAGTTAGAGAAAAATATCGAGAAACCTTAATGGGGATAATACAAAATACAGAGTTAAGTCACAGGCATAGCTGCAGTTCAACTTCCCGCTCCCCACTGCAGCTCAACTGTCTTTGATGGAACCAGCAGCCGATTTTTGAATTTCGGTTGCATGTCTTCAAAATTATTTATGGATTTTACCCCTGCGAAATGATTAAATCGGCTGAAAAATTAGACCTTTTATCCAGGAAATAAATAGTGAAAAGATTCATGATTCAGCATTCTAGGATATCAAAATTTGAAAATCCTAAAGTTTTTTCTGAAATTTTGGCCTAGAATTGGTGATTTCAAATCCAAGATGAGGAGTTTGGAGCTAAATATTTTCTTGATCCTTTTTATGCTTTAAATCATTTCAAAATTTAAAAAATCAAAATCATTTTACGTTATTATCTGAACTAAAACTCGAAAAATTTATTTTTATTAATTTTTCATTCCATCTGGAAATATTAAAATGTTCAAATCTGAAAATGATAGATAAAGCATCTATCCATATTTTTGAAAGAAAAGGCGACTTGGAGAAAATGGCTGAAACAGTTTTCACCCCTTGTCCGAAAAGTTCTATGCGAAATACATGAGATCAATGATTATCTGAGTCTTCTGATGGGTTTCCGAATTTGTGAAAATGTTAGAGACTATAGTAGATACTTAAAACAGTGCCTGAAACAAATGGTAATTATGGCCCTGATAACATTCAAATAATTAAATAAACTGTGGATGTGGTAACAGTAAAATTCTAGCAGATTTTGGACTAAGAAAATGTGGACGTTTCTTGGAAATTCGCTTGCAAATTTATATAGCTGTTTATATTTTCGGGCTTTTACGAGCCTGACGACTCCAGCCCAGTCCGGCCTAATGATATTTTCCCGCGGCCCAAAGCTTGAGAGCGAGCCAGGCCGAGCTCGACCGGACTCCGTATACGTAATGCTATGTTTAATTATTCCAAGTCACTGAAGTCATATTTTATCGCTTTTCGGTAATTGTAAGTTATCATCATTAACTTACCAAGGTGTGTGCTTCACATTGCCCTTTTGAGGAACTTACAGGAAATCGAATTATATATGAGAAGATGACAACAATGTCACGTGAAAAAAGACGAACTTTTCATTGATAGTCAAAAAATTTTCGCCTGCACTAAAACAATTCACAGGGAGCAGTTATTCAGTGGCGCTGATCAAATTTACGATCTTACCACAAATCGTTTGAAAGGTAATACAAATGAAAAATTATTATTTATCATATATAATTAGGCTACTGTTGTCTTGAAAATTTTCCAAAAATTAACGCCAACTGAAGTGAATAAAGTTCTGATCACGACGGAATCTCAATCTTTGACAGGCATCAGTCACAAATCTAGACATAGAATTAAAGTGATCAAATTTGGATATAGAAAATAGGTCGGATATGAATGTATTGAGGTCCAGATGTTAATACCCGCCCCATACCTGATGTTTAACCGCAACTAAATAGAGTGATTTTTCAATGCAAACTAAAAATTGGGTATCAATCGATAGATCTCGCTGTGATTTATTCAATAATACGATCTAGAATTATAGAATTTCATTTCTAACAGATTCATAAGTACTTTGGTTGGTCTCCATAAGATTTCCCTACCCCCATCGGATGAATGATTCTGACTCCGACCTGAGCAACAAACCAAGAAAACAATAATCAACAGTTGTTAATGCGGAAGCACTATTCTTTAATTGAATCTTTTTTATAACACACACGAGGGAACGTTTCCAAGCCTAATTTCTGGAATTGATCACGCTTCCATAGCTCACTGCAACTGGAGTGATATTGCACTAAACCGTTTTCCCCTTAGGCCTTCTTTGCACAGAAATTTGCATAATGGTGCAAAACAGTAAAAAGTTTTTAGCCACGCTGCACTTCATTCCTTTTTTGTAATCAAGAAGATGCAACTCATCAAATGCTTGTCGAAAAATTGATGATAAAAATGATTACTGTCTTCAGAATCCTCGACATTTCTACTGAAAAACTTCCTCATTGTTAGTTGGGTCGGCTCATTAAAATTTGCTTATACGACTGTTTTTCGTGGGAGATTGAGGTGCTTATAAATAATAAAAGTGGAAATCAAGTGATATATCTCTTTTTTGAATCAAATTTGTGACCACACTTGACCAAATTTTAATTATCTTTTTGAGTAAGAATTTTGCAGTAAAAACTTTATGTGGATGAAATTGACGGCAAAACTTTTTGTCATTTTTCAATTTGCAAGCAGTTGGGCAAGGTAGTCAGAGTAAGAAAAATTCTGATCCATGAGGTTACAGAAAGCGTTGCATTAGTATCCGAGTCACATGTACACTACAAAAATCAATGGAAACTGGGAAACCCATGATGACCTTTTGCTACAGGATAATTTGAGATAGTACTTCTCACGTTTAAAAACAGGTGAAGATTGAAAAAACGTATATCAAGAAAAGAAGAAAGAGGGAAGTGTGCATCGACATGTCTGACTTTAAACAGTATGTGGAGGTCGTGCATCAATCTCCTTCTGTAGCCATGTGTATACAGCACAGCAGATTCTACACTTTCCAGTATCTTGATATTTGGCTGACCTCCAAGTGCGTAAATGAGAAAAGGCTAGAAACGGGCAAGAAAGAATTTCAATTACCATGTTTTACTTTTCAAATCTAAATTAACGCATATATGCACAACTTTAAGTTATCCTTGCCATTTGTAATCATGATCATCGAAAGCGTCCTCAAAATCAGGGAATTCGCTGTGACGTTCATCGAATAATTGCGCAAGCTCGACAACTTGGTCCTCAAACTTCAATCTCAACGTTTGCAATTCATCAAAACGGAAAATGAGAAGGCGTTTGTCATAATCAAATTCGTACCATTTTGTTTATGAAAAAATTAGCTATGTTTTATTCTTTATCTGGAAATTATTCTTTATCAAAAGTAGCCATATGGTTTGAGTGGACCCAAAGCGTAGTTATGGTGCAGAGAAAATCTCTTACCGAGTTTGACCGCGATCGTTCTGACAAAAACAGCATTCACAAGTGGTGTAGAAATGTTATGAAAACGGGATCAGTTACAGATGCAAAAAGAAAACGAACCCATTCAATGTAATCCGAAGAAAATGTTGAATGGGTTCAACAGCATTTTATTGAATATCTCCACTCATTAATTCGTCAAGCATTGAATGCCCTCTTGATTAGTTTGGGTACAATTCATAGAATTTTGAAGGGTCTCAAATGGCATCCGTATAAGATACAGATTATTCAAAAAATTACCGTTAACACCTTCACCAAATGATTGAAAAAGGTGGTGATCACGTTAAGGTTTATAATTATGGAGCTAGTTCACATAATGTGATGAAAATTAGTAAAAATAAATTCTAATGCCTAAGGATAATGCCGGTAAAGTTTCATCATTTATCGATCAGTATTCACTGAATGGCAGGAAAACTAAATCAGTGATACTTTGGGGGAACACCCTGTATATTACCATATGCTATTGCGAAAGTTGCAGTAGACCTGGCATGAGCAATGTGTTGTGAAATTCTATCTTATCCGAAAAAAGTAGTGTCAGAAAAAAAATCATATAATGTCTGAAAGATTCGAAAAATTGCCGAAAAACTATTTCAACAAAAAATTGCATCTCAAAAACTTGGTACAAAAAAAATTTGTCGATCAATGTTTGTGTTTCCTAGGTCGGACACTAAAACCACGAAAACAAGGAACAAAAATTGATTTCAACAATACTTGTGAACTTATAATGAAACACTTCTGGTAGAGATACAGTTTTTTTATTGTAACCAAATCTTGAAAAAATAATTTTGGCGATCTTGTAGCGACAGGTTTTCAGTTTAATGGTTAGCTCCATTAGCTCTAATTACGAGTATTTTTCGGCAACTTTCGGCCAAACTTGTCGTAGGAATTTCGGAGAATGAGGTCGTATAATCATATTGTCGATGAAACGTAAAATTTTGAACAAGGCAGAGCTTCGAAAAAGTACGAAAATGTCGACTTTCGACTAAAATTGCCATTTTTCAATTATCAATCTTTAAAAACGGAGGATATTTTATTTTGTTCCCATAGAATAAGAGACTTCCATTATAAGTTACATGAAGCCATGAGAGGTACCCGACTTTCTTGAACTTCGGACACAAAGTATGAGCAAGCCTTTGTTCCGGCACGTCCTGTTCTACCAACTATGTGCACATGCATAAGAAAAATGGACCATTTATACACATGTAATCCATTCATTTTATGCAGCAGATCCATGTCGTGGAAGTACATTCGCTTATTACTGTAATGCATGAGGAAAATTTCTCATCCATGGACGGTAAACAGAACACTTGAAAACTTCTTCCCATAACCTCGTTAAATGGTCAAAGTTTCCCGATTTTTCGAAAACAGTTCTATCCAAATCAAAAGTGGATAAGAAGCGTGATCTTTCTATGCTTTTAGCATTCCCATAGTCGCACAGAAATTGAGCGTTTTTCTATAGTATATAGTTTTCCATTCCGTGAAAATTGCGTATCAAATTGAACCTGCTTTTTGGTTCTCGCTGTATCTAGCATTTCAAAGTAAATGGATTACAGTAAACGACCAATTTTGGAAAACACAGATTAGGCAGTATAGCCCAATACAAAAACACTCAGTTTTGCGGATTTTCATGGCTTACTTTTGTCAATGATGAAGAGTCTCTAAACTCCATCCATTTTGAAATGACTGATGCAGCTGTCGCGTGTAAGTTTAATATTAAAGCAACCAAAGATATTTTTTTCGTCAGTGAACGGCAAACAGAGCAGTTGGAAATTTCCTTCAATAACCTGGTTAAATGGTCAAAATTTCTTGAGTATCACTCAGGTATCGACATAGTTCTATCTAAGTCAACGGTTCTTTCCCAAAATTTTAGTGTTTTTCTACAGTAAATTTTTTTCCAAGTGAAAATTGCATATCAAGTTGAACTTACTTTTTGGTTTTCATTGCATCTATCATTATCAGTTAAATGGGCTATAGATCCACGTAAAAGACTGTCTTTAAGATCGAGCTAGCTATATGAAGATTTGATTTTCGGACAGATTTCAGATACTCCAGCTCTTAACCAAGAGAATATTGAAAAATACAAATTTTATAACTGACAATGCCTTGATTTACATCAAAGTTAAAGAACATTAACCAATTGGTCAATCTGATCAAGTTTTTGGTACAAATGACCAATCAATTTAAAGAAATAGAATAAAAATTTGTATAAAAAGACAGCTGTTGAGTACGAAAGAGTTCTGCTTATGCTTATACCACAAGTGAATGAAATTTCTACCTTAGACGAGAGTTGTTGATGATCATAACGAATAACATCTGAATAATCTAGCTTAACTGGTATAGTTTACCGAGACCCTTTAGGGCTCACAATTTTTTTGAATTACCCTGCTCCGAAACTTGTCGTTATAATTTTTAGTCTAAACGGTATTTGATATGACTTCAGTATACGTTCATCCATACAAAAATTAGAATCAAATCAAAAGTGTGGCGCTCCTTTTTTGGAGCACGTCGGACACACCCAGTCGGAAAAGATTAAATCTGGTCGTTTATACAGTTTACTTGTCTACGACAGTAAATCGTGTCCATATTTCCGACTTTTTTTAGGATCACTTATTTTTTTTTTTTTTGACGATGCATGTGCGTACTTCGTGTATTATTTTTGCGAGCCGCACCCAACGTACAAAAGTTCAGGTGTGGCCCCGCGGCACAAACATCGTTTAGAGAATCCATTTTGCATGCACGCACGCCATTATTCTTCATTAATTATGTTATATCTCTAGATTTTTCGCCGCAAACAAAAACCGCCCGTGCGTCCGGACCGTTATTTTTGATTTTTTGCGACTTTTGTACTTACTACAATCGACTACCGGTTTATAGTGACGATCAAGTCAACAAAAGTAGTGTTTATTGTACGACGCCACGCCTTTTAAACGACCTCCCAGGGTCATTCTTCAAGTATAAAAATGGCTGTAAAGGTTGTTCGTAGAATATTGTCATTTCGGAAATTGTTTCATGTTCAATTGGGTCATCATGTTGACATCAACGATTTTTCTGTTCGCTATTCTATTTTGTTACGTCAGCGGTGGTGAGTTGAATGAGCTATTTAAGTTTAGATCGTTTATACGAAGTTGTTACTGTAGAACTTTTTACTAAAACAATGGTACAGTTTGGTAAAGATTTGAAATAGCACTTACTCTCTAGTTTATCAGTTAAAGGCATTCCAGTGAAAGCAAAATTAAAGCATGGGTTCATTTATATCATCCTTTGGCATCGAGTGCATCATCTCCGTGAAAATTTTGAGTGGTTCGGAAATAGTTTTAACAAAAGCAATAGCTTCCCTGATAATTTTGAGGTTTCCACATTATTGTTAAAACCTGAGGAAATATTCCACACTGCTTCGTGAAAAAACTGTCCTCTGAATCCACTACTCTGACTGTTAATGGTGCTTCATAAGGCAATGATTTTGAAAGCCACGTGATGCGATTTCTACCATTTTCCAGACCGCGTCCCATTAAATGCAGATCAGTTCAAGATATATTCTTTACCCTGTTCTAGGCTAAACAAGAGTTACTGATTTTTTTAGTCTATTTTTCTAAGAGAGTCTCGGAGTGCAGGAAGATTCTTGCAAAAAAAGGACCTGCATTGACATCGATTCTTCTATTTTTGCAGATGTGTATTATTCAAACTATTTATTTATTTGCATTATATAGAAATATATGCACTATAGTTCAATTGTCTATTTTTATTGAAACACTTCTGAACAATAATACTGGAAAGCAGGTAGCTATTTCATATTTTTGAGATATTCTGCCGAATCATGTCTCACATAAAACAATGAACTTGTTTTTTCAGTTGTAAGCGATTTTGACTACAACAATATTTTTTGTCACTTCTCAATTTAGAAGTATTTTACAAAGAAGACTACAGTATTTTTTACTGTAGATCGTAATATTGGCAAACAAATACTGCTCTGCAAATTTTAGCAATTTTTTCTAACCCAGATAGTCCTTGACACTTTGATTCTTTTGACAGATGTTAAGATTTCAAATGAAAAAATTCTAGATTGGGAACTTCGTGATTTAGACGACATAACTAGTTTCAAATAATACCTTGCGTTAGTTGTCGAAATAAGAATTAAGAGAAACTTGACGTATAAATTCTCTAGTTTCATTTTTTACAGTTTTTTCGAACAGTTTCCTTTCGACTAATAAATCTTTTCACCCTCAGTGTTTTTTAAACTTCACGATTGAGATGACTTAAGTTAAACAAATAGTCTGGTCTCTTTTGTACTTGTACAAACAAAAAATAGGGATTCGAGTATTAAAAAATGTATTTTCCGAAGTTTTAGAGACCAAAAAATCCATAATTTTTTGTTCATAATTATTTCATGTTTTATTTTTCAAGTCATTCGTACATCGATTTCAATATTGAAAACCTCGGAAACCCTTCCAAGTTAATATTCACAAATGATGAAGCTATTCATTTGTACTTTCAAATAAGCAGTTTATGATGGAATTTTATTCTATTCACAGCGGAATTTGTTAAACAAAGAGCATGTCTTTGGACTGGACAGTGCATGCTAAGTTAAGCTAACAGATCTTCTTTGCAATGAAATATACACAATTTGATAATAGTCAGACACCAGCAATACTAATTATTTGTTTGAATTTCCGACTTTATTGAATTCAGAATTTTTGAGGGCCATTTAAAAACACGTTTTCTATTGATTCTGCTCAGTCATTCATGAAACTTTA
The DNA here is from genome assembly GCA_963922205.1 of Romanomermis culicivorax. Classification (NCBI taxonomy): domain Eukaryota; kingdom Metazoa; phylum Nematoda; class Enoplea; order Mermithida; family Mermithidae; genus Romanomermis; species Romanomermis culicivorax. The sequence goes on along the minus strand of CAWUHX010000075.1, from coordinate 675,080 downwards.
CTATGATGCGATCTAGTGATCAAACGTCTCTGGATTTTTTCATTCCCAATTGACCGATGGAAAACCAGCTTATTCAACTGTTGTGAGAGAAACAAGAAAATGATTGCTTTTGTACTATTCTCAAAATTCTATGCGCAAATAAAATAATATTGTACGTTTCGAATTGGAGGGAAAGTTATAGAATCAGTCATGAATACATTCAACATGGTCTGACACGTCAAAATAATCAATTTTTAGATTGTTAAAATACTGAAATATTATGGATCATATGAATCGAGAGTTAGAACAGATTTTACAGAACATTGAATCAGTTAAAGTGGGATAAAAATCTGCTTGACCACTGCAAGAACGAAATAAAAACATTTTCATCGTAATCCCCAAATTTTGTGATGGTATGAACAAATAAATTTTGTGTAGTTACCACAGTCAGTTTTTTGTGAAGCTTTCATGTAAAATGATGGAAATTATTGATGCTTAGGTCATGACTAAAACGCTCTTTGTCATACAGATCACCACGTCGGACTTGGCAAAACATGTTCAACGGACGTCGACTGCGCCGCAGCGTATTCCAGATGCAGTGAGCAGAGAATTTGCGCTTGCATCAATGGTTTCGATACCGACTGGAGCAGCGGTTTATGCGAACCAAACAGTGAGTTGCACTTTGCTGTTCATACCGTTGTGAACCATCTTCATTTTCAAAAGACGAGCAAGCAAATTGAAAAGTTCCAAACTAAATAAAGTCTGTTGAATGCTTGTAAATCGGAAAATGACAATAATCAACACTGTAATCTAACTCGTGTACCAAAAGTTTCAGAAAAGAATTTTCCTTCCAAAAAGTCCTTGATAGTTGATGCAGTATGCTGAAAATTTTCCAGTCCTATGGGACATGTATAGTTCAGCAGAAAGTCGCGAAAATATGAACTAGTACTTGCTTTCTACTGTTATTATTTAAAAACATTCCAAGAAAAACAGACTATAGCTTCTGATCAACTTCGAAATTTATTGCACAATAATGAGAGCATATATCAGACTGCAGTTTTGTTTATTCTGTACCGAAATCATTAGTGAAACTGGGAATGAGAGCAATGGTTTCTCCTTTTTTCAAGTTTTATTGGGACTGTTTAATGAAGATTGATCCAACTTGGGAAAAAACTTTCAGCTGTAAAGTTCAAAAATACATAAGGAAATGATGAAGAAGGTTGATATCTGCTCAGATCTATTTATTGAGTGTCATTGTCAGCATCCAGTCGTCCTTGATTTGAAGTACATTTGTAAGACATCTCTGAAATTACTTTTGCAGTTGATAGGATAAAATGGACTCGGAAAATTGTGGCTCAGTGTTAAGACAAGACAACACCATCTGTTACTGTAGCAACGATTTAAGCAAAGGAAAGAAATAAAGCTAAAATTAATAGTCTGTTTTTACTACTAGTAAATGCTTCTAAAATGAAAAATGACCAGAATCAGTACTGTCGTTCAAATTTTTACAGAAGATTCTTCATGCAAAAAATTGTTAAAGGTTACTTATTATACCTGTAGAATTTCAGTCATAAAGACAGTACGAATGTGAATTAATACTTATAGCTCCTTTTTTTAATTTGTAAGCGTTTCAAGAAAAAACAGACTATAAGAATTATAGTTCATCACGTTGACCTGCTTTTTTGATGATCCTGGTCAATATTGTCGAAAAAGAAGCTTTACTATAGCTCAATCATTTTGAAATAATCGATGCAGGGATCCCATGAAAGTAAGTTCGATAAAAAAACAATAAAAAAAAGCTTTTTGCTGTAATCAATGAAGAAATATTTATCAAGTATATGGCCAACTGAAGACCTGAGAATTACCTTCAATAACTTGGTTGAGTTGTCAAAATTTGTCGACTAACACTCAAGTGTCGACGATGTTCTGTTCAAATCAAGAGTGGGTAGGCATGATGTTTTAAAATAGTTTTAGTCTTTATCATTCTCTTGAAAAAATTGAGCGTTTTCCTACAGTATAAAGTTTTCTACAACGCGAAAATTATCTCTGTTTTCGTTGCCTCTATCATTTTTTAAATTGAATCAACTATACTTTTGAGGAGGGCTTCCAACTTCAACTTATTCCTACGTCAAATTTTGACTTTCGAAAAAAATATGTTCTAGGTTATGCATGTCCCACCAACGATCCCGAACAGCTACACTACTCCAATAAAATGTGCGTCGTAAAAAATTCCGACTTCGGCGACAAAGACAACTGCTCGGCCGGCGAATATTGTTTCCTGCTACCGTACACCAAAACGCCGACTGGCTCGGACGTCGGTTCCTGTTGCCCGTTGTTGGCCACGACGCCTAGACGACGCGTCTATATGACTTGCCCGTTGGGCGGAGCGGGCGCCGTCCTCCGAGGTAAATGCCCCGATACGAGCGATTTGATGGCCGATTCTACGGCGCCGTTGGAAAAAATTCGAACTTGCTCGTACTTGGACGCCGAATGCGTTTGGTACCGAAAAGCGTAAGTTGCGCAGATTAGAAAAGAAACATTGAAGTCAGCAAGTTCTGTGGAAAACAGAAAATGCAGAGTATCTGTCTCACACATACGGTAATTTAAAACCAAGGCCAGAATAACATCAGCATGAATCAACTTTTCGGAACGCCGTCTGATTTTTATTCTTTTTTTGCGGCAAATTCAGTTCCTCGGAAAAAACGAAACATGCGTTCAGATCAAATCCTTTACGTATTTATTTATCAAGACTTTCCTGATGCTAGAGAAGATGATCCACTTTTGCTCAAATCTTCAGTTTTTTGAACAAATCGAATATACTCAACTTTTTCAAGGACGTATCACATCTTGCTCATGTCGGATCATAATTTTTTCATTTTTTGCTGTAACTTTGATCTTTAGAAGAATTGAATAGGTGTTTTCAGATCAGTTGCTCAAAATGCAAAATATCTTGCTAATGTCAGATGAACCATATCCGTTTTTTGTTAAAAATTTCATTCCAGGAAAAGTTGGATCTTTCGCCTCTGGTGTTGCTTTATGAAACATACTGCAGATTCACAACATCTTACCAAGCTTTGATCAGCTTCTTTTACTTTTGATATAACTCAGATTACTGAAAAATCAAAGCCTCGACTTCTATGCGCTTAAAAAATACAGTTATTTTACTAAATTTAACCAATTGGATCAACTTTTTCATTTCTGGTTGAGCGCTTTAAAGTTGGACCGATCTTCTCTTTTTCACTGCAATTTTCATTCTTGAAAAAGCTGCTCAATCTCTAAAAGATTTTTCTGTCAAAGTGTGAATTTTCCCTTCATTCCTAGATAGATTCTAAAATTCTTTAAACGTTCAAGAGAAACTAAGCATGCTGCTGTATCTTTTCTTCCAAGGAAAATGTAACCTCATCGTCTTGTCAAATCAGGATCAGTCTTCTTCAGATCAAATAATTCAAATTTTTGAATTGCTGCTTCTGGTTCGATTTTTACAATTCGAATTTCGTCGCTCATATTTTGCTCATGTCAGATGAGACTTCTCAAATCTGAGACAACTTTTTTGTATACAATTGTCTATCTTATGTCTAGATCAGTCTAAATGATTTCATGCCTAGATCAGCTTCCGCTTTTATTTTGAGTTAATTATTTGAAGTATAAAACTGAAATTTTAGTAAACTGAGACTAAAATCATTTTCTTTTTTGCTGCATATTCATTTTTAGAGTTTAATTACTTTCAGATCCATCTGTTGTCCGAGACCTTGTGTCGGTTCGAGCTCTCATTTCAACATCGAAGGCAAATGTTTCGATTACGCCGCCATCGGTGAAAATTGCTCTTACGATGCGCAATGCACCGGGAGATCTTTTTGTCTGCCAATACACAATAATTCAAGTAAGTAAAAAAATTGACGATTAATGATCTCACAACTCATGATTTATTGCATTTTTGAAGGTATGAAAACTTGTCAATGCAAAACGAGATTGTTGTTAAATCATGCACCGCAATATTGCGAAGAGGAAGCGTGATTATTGTATTTGAATTTTGTTATTGTTTGGAAATACGAAAGGGTAGTTGAAGTTAGCAAATATTTTGCTGACTTCAGAAAAACTTCTGCATTTGCAGGCCACCGAATAAGCCTAAAATCGTCTCCTTGTAAATATTCATATTTTCTACGTTGTTTTGTTGATAACATTGTGGAAATTGATTGTAATATAAAAATTGTTTTCCTCTGTGAATTCATCAATAGTTCGTATAGCAGCCAGTGCCAGGCAGCCACATTGGATAAGTTGACAAGTTAGTAATAAAGTGCAGATTATGTTGCTACAGTAATTCTTGAGGACAGCCAAAGTGCGAGCTATTCGACCTTCTGCTCCGTTGACCTACGATAAGTTGAAAATTAATATTATCTGAAAATGAGATATTTTCAGTAGTTCTACATGCTGAGTATCGTGACAGCATCCATTCCGCTTAAAAAGATTCGCTTAGTTACAATACTCCAATTTTTAAATTTTTACGTTGTTTGACATTCTTCGGTCTGTGTACATGTTTCGAAATATCACAGCTAAGAAAAGACTTTACTTTGTAGCCAAGTGTTTATTACATGCAGAAAACAATGCCCTAGATTCAGATATGAAAAAAATTTTCAGTCCAGCACTGTATACTTTTATATGCTATTTTCAGTTGTCGAAGCAATACGAAAAGGTCATTTGGAGCATTATTTGTGTACCTCCTCAAAGAATGCCACAGAATTTTTTTCTTCATTTTTGTAACCACCAATATTTAAAATTTTAATTAGATTTGTGCACCGTTTTGGGTGCTGCAAGAGTATCTGCACATTCTAAAAGTTGATACAAAAATGCTAATTAATCCCATAAAATATGCCATCAACGAGATGCAGGAAACATGGGAACTGTTCAAATTAGACGAACAAGATTTTTGCTGTCTGACTCGGGTCTACGTTATAAGCTGCTAAACAGTGCAGTTTGGGGGCACCCTGTTTCACACCACGTGGTCTTAGCCAAATGGAAATAAATCATTTTGTGGTCGGTTATAAATCCCTTCAACACAGCAAAGGGTATCTAAATAACACTTGTCATTTTTCTGTATTGCTTTCAAACGCTCACTCCACTTACTTCTGAAATTCAACGAAAATTTTCAAAATTTTCTACTTCTCATCTGAAGCATATCATTCAGTAACCATCAATGAAAATTTATCAAGACTTCTAATCACATTTTTTCGTATGACATACCAGGTAAAGACGAATCCCGTATATTCTCAAAACTTTATCACTTTAAGTATTTATTCAGGTTCAAAGACATATGTCACATTAAACGAAGTGGAGCCATGTCACATTAAATGAAGTGGGTGATCAGTCACATTGATGGGAAAACCCATACCATATTCCATAGGAGATATGGCCATGACACTGCAAGTGACATGCTGTGACCCCCTTGGGTGGCTCCATTAATATTTCTTCGTTTCGGGAACCTAACCCAGCTGGTACTACCACAGGTGAACCTATGGTGTACCTCGGCCTTGTCCTTGGGTTATGCTGTAGAATAATGGACAACACGGCCGGGTCAGGGGTGCCAATCCCTAGTCCTCATTCACTGAGAATGAGGGACGATGCCACTCGCGGAATGGCATACTGTAGGGGACCTGATTGTTAACCTAAATCCCCTTATTGGCCCTGACCTTAAGGGTCTGAGGGCTTTCTCAACTGAGGGTACTTCCAAGGGAAACTAGCTTAGGGGAGACTCCCACAAATATACCCTCAACAATAATAACCCCTGAGAGGACTCACTAAATCCTCTTCTCAAAGTACTCGGCGCTGGGGGACGGGCTCTGGGGTCAAAGCGTGGATCCTATGGATGGCGGTGAGCGGGTATGGGAATCCGGAGTGATTCGGTGTAAGTGGTAATGTGGCTGCGGTTCGGCAGGCGGCAATATCAAGCGTTTCCTCGGGGAGGGCGACGGGGGTTCTCGATCAACGGCGACGGGTGGTGAACTCCAACAGTTGGGATGCTGTAGCAGGCCACAAGAAGACCGGAGGCGAGAATATGCAAATTTTATTTGACGAGCGGCGAACGCAGTAGAAATATGCAAAATATAATAATGGACGAGTGGCAGACGCGAAACGCAGGCTAAAATGCAACAAGACGATTAGAGTCGAAGACAAGACATAAAAATGACAAAACAAGCCCTTTTAAAGGGCTCCATAAACTACAGTATGCCTTGGGCGGAGTTAACACTCCCCCAAGCTAACTTCTGCAGCGGAAATTGCTGCAGAAGATGCCTATGGTCACATAGACATTTTCCAGTTCACAACGTTAAGCATTGGGGCGAGTTTTCACTCTCCATGCTTAACATAGGAACATCAACTAGTGAGAATTTCAAACTAGTCGTTTCACGTTGCAAAACGTCGCTAGTTTTTACTGATAAGAGGTGCACGTTGTGCTCCAATTACAGCGATGAGCTCGGAGAGCTTATCTCTAACAGAAATTCTTGACTAGTGGGTACATGCCGTAGTCTACGTGTATAACAAAATAATAAATCGAAACGGAAATAGAATGTGCGCAAATGAAGCAGAAATGAAACATGAAAAGTACACACATAAATTGCATGTAAAAATTATAAAAACGAAACGTAAAATTGATGCAAATTACTGTAACACAAAACGTAACGAAAAACATAATTAAAAGTTGTGATTTGAATCATGTGACGTTTGACGAAATTTGTCGGCACTTGACACATACGTAAATGTGTGTGCAAATCTCTATGGCTCCCGAAACGGAGCGTCAATCGGGATGGAAATTTAACACAAAATGTTGGACATTAATGCCTACAGAAATCAATAAAAATTTCGACAGAATTCGATGGGAAAGTGCCTGGAAAGAGCTCTGAATGACTTTTTCTTTTTTCACCTGCTTTTTGACACTTTAAAACAGCTTGAAAAGTATAAAGTACGAGATTAGAAAAATTATTCCATACCAAATTGTAGAGAATTGTCTCTCGCATAAAGTGAATGTTTCACTATAGAATTATGCTTCAGAATTATGCTTGATATTTTGAACCGCGTGTACATGAGATAAAATGCTAGAAAATTCGAAAATTCACAAGTTCAGGGTATTGTAGCTACGCGAACTATGACTTCTATGCAAAATGAATTCCGAGACGATATTCAGCATGTAACACTACACCATATATGTCATTTTCAGGTATGACTAATTTAGCTTATCATTGTGAAGATTGAACTTCTCTGAAACTGGCGTCTTACTCGAAATAAATGAATTATTAGGTTTTTTTAGATTTTGTTCGCTTTGCACGACTGAAGAAAGATAACTGATTCGAAAGCCTGAGACAGAAATATGTATCAACAATCTCAACTGACAAAATTCCTTTAATTAAAATTTCGAAGTTTGTAGCTAGGCTAAAGCTCATACGAAGTTGAAAAATTAACCCGAAAAACTGAAGCTTAGCCCATTATTAGCCATTTTAATGTATTTGAACCAGAGGTGTCGTCATTGGAACACCTAGGATAGTGGCCCGTTGATATTATACGCTAGCATGAAATGTGGAATTCGCGAGTTCAAATTTAATAGTATCGCACATGGGATTTATAATTTTTTAAATGAGAGGCGGTTTATGAAAAAGTCGAAACGTAAAAAACGGAACTTCAAATCTTTGATTATACGGGCCATTTTTTAAATCGCTATAAAGTCCAGCATGTAAGACGAATTCAAAGAGCACAGTGGTCATTCTAAAGTTACGTAACTTTTCCTTTTTTTGGGACTTGTACTTTGTAGTGGGCTCGTGACCCCTACCCGCCAGTTTCTTGTCGTAAAGTCATTTATGTATTATGGCTATTACGAGATTTATCCGATTGGAAAATCGGGATCTTGCAAAAATTGACGGGCCAAGTTTCATAACCATAATATGGCCCACGGAATATGACGAAGGAAACTTGAATGAAAATCATCATGTCTTCAAGACATTCAAACATTTATACGAATAATGGGTTTTTTGAACATGGAACTTTTTTCGAATGCGTTCTTCAAGATATTCTTGAGCGAAATTGAATTGCAATCTCAGAAAAAATGAAAAACTCTATTAGGAATCGTTGAAAGATAGTGAACTATTTTCGAAATTTACAAACTACGCAAATTTCAGTACGATTTTAATACTTACGAATAGAATTTGTGAAGACAATGAGCCAGAAATTGATTTTTGAAATGCAGTTATACAGTAAGCTTAACTTTTGATTACTGTAGCCGAAAATTTCCGCCACAAATTTGCGAACACAGATGATCAGAATTCTATTCTAAACATGAATTACTACTGCAACCACGAATTTTTCACTTCTCTGATTTGTCGTTTTAGACGTTTTTTCAATAGAGCATGAACGTAAAAGTGGATGCAGCATACTATAATTACAGTCAATAAGGTGCATGTATGCCAATCAACGCTGGTACTTATACGGTCCACACAGTTCTATCCAAATCAAAAATAGATAAGCACGATATTTTTCCTTTGATTTTGGCTTCCCCTTTATTATGAAGAAACTCATCCTTTTATGGTACAAAGCTTTTCCACCATTTAAATTGAGACTGGACCTAGTTTTTTTGTTGTCGCTGCATCCGAAATTTCCAAGTAAAAGCTACAGTAGTTCAAAATCTTATGAGTGGATTATTCTTTGCTTAATACGTAACGAATAGTTTTGTTGGTATTTTAATTCTTAACAAAATACCTACAGTAATTCGGTGTCCGAAACAATCCCAATTTTTATGTTCACGGAATAAATTGATGATCAGTGGAGGTCACAAGTTGAAAAAGAAAGGAAGTAAACATCACATCAGAAATTGGTTGGAAAAACTTTGAACAACTTTTACGGCATCACCGGTGAAATGTAAAAATTGAGTGACTACTGGTCATTCAAATGACTTTTTCATCAGAAATCGATGAAATGAAAAAAAAGGTAGAGCTCATCCGAGGTCACAACTAATCATTCTATCAAAAATCATGGAAATGTTGAAAGAAGCACATCTGAAGTCGCTCAATCGCTTTGCAGTCCTAAGTCGCGTTGGCCAAAAAATGTTTTTTGATTCGACATATTTTAATTAGATCGGGATCTAGCCAGGGTCTGAAGGTTGTATAATGAGTCAGAAGCCATCGATTCGTGAGCAGCTTAAGCTGCTAAAAATCGGCTTCCTGTCGTCAATATTTGATCCAAAATTTGAAATTTGATTTGAGTGATTTTAGAAACCCTGTTTCATAGATGTTTGTCATATATAAATCGGCCACTTTGCTTGCTGAAGAGCTGGTTTTCTCAGATGATATTTAGAACTGAGTCCTATTCAAAGATGATCAAAATCGGACAGAGTACGGTATATTCAGGTGACTTAAGTGTCTCAACACGAAAAAATCCAATAAGCCTGTTTTTTTTTGCGCCAATGAATGCGAGACAGCGTCAGAAAGCGAAGTCATCACGTCGAATTCCATGTTGTTATAGTTGAATTTCAAAAGACTAGTAGTCAGAAATGTGAAAATTAACAACAATCTAAGGAAAATAGTAACATGATTCGTATACGAAACGGGAGGCTATCAAGACACATCGAAAAATTTTCATTCATGATACTTCAACTCCCAAAATTTTAGAGCTAGTTCTGAAAACAATATGTTTTTTGGATGGATCGTGCATTCAGATCCGATCCGTACCTAGAGCCGGGACCTTGTTGGAGCCAGAGTCGGATTCTGGCTACGGGCCCGAGCTACAGCCGGATTCTTTCACAGTCATGGACTTGAAAGTCAATTCTAGAACATGAATTTTTCACAGTTTTTCATTTAGCAATGTTTTAGACATTTCACAGAAATTCTTAACTTGAGAGTTCAATCAGATTCTGCATCCTACTGTGCTGATTTTTGGTCAAAGAATAGACGTGCATCTTCTATATTTATCGCATGTGTCCGAAAATCATCGAATTATGAAAGTTAAAAATTTATTGAATACCCAGCTGAAAATTAGCTTCCTGCCGTCGATATTTGGTCTACAATTCACCATTGAATCTGAATGATTTTAAGAAACTTTGTTTCGTGAGCGTTTGTCATGAACAAATCAGCCGCTTTGCTGCTGCATCATTTTTAACATGCCTTTGGTGGTATTTAGGACTGAACTAAATCCGAGGACGATTGATATGACTTTAATGTCTCGAAACGAAAATCTACGGTAATCCAGCTGCTGAATTCTATTTACAGTTGAATATGAAGGTCAAAAGACCAGCGTTAAATTAAATATGTAAATTAAAAGTAATGTATATTAAAATGGATAAATTTTGAGAATCACCAAACTCTTTTTTTGACCAATTTTGAAGTCATTATTGGCATTAATCAAATCTTACTTCTATACATATCCTGAAATTTTGCGGTCAAAAAATTTCGTGATAAATTCCATAAATGGAGAGATCGATGATGGGAAGTCTATCGAGACAAAATTCAACTCATTATGTCATTTTTGAGTATTGGCCAGAAAATCATGCAGTCTGCTTGTCAACGAAATGGACTGCTTTTGAAAAATCAATTTATCGAGCTAGATGAAATATCATTATGAGGAAGGTTTTGGTTGGAGTTTTGGTTCATCTTGAAAAACTTATCTCAGTAATTGATGGTCACTTAGGTGACCTCGGATGAGCTCACAATATCATGAAAACGTTTTGATGATCATTTCCACGATTTTCAAATAAAATGTCATTTTAGTGACCGGCAATCAATGACCTTACATGATATCACGACATCATCGGAAAGTTTTGGTGACGATTTTGATCATTTGTGATTGAAAGATCTTATGAGTGACCAGTGGTCACTCGGGTGACTAAGCATAACTTAGTCTCTTAGGCCTCACATAAAAATCGTCTTGTCATCTGCATGTTTCTAGTGCCGGATCCAAGACTGCGTATGGAGAACCGAGGGCAACTCGTTGCTGCGCTCGGTGGTCTGGAGGCCGTCAGATTATTATTGAAAACCTTGATGCATTTTTGAACGATTTTTGTTCAAAAATGTCACAGAGTAAAAAGTGGTCAATGGATTCACCTGGATGACCATAATTTACTCCGTCACTCCCTCAGGCCTTAGTTCAAGAAATGGCATTGGTCATTTGTGACCATCATACTACCATAACAGGGTTCAAACGCCGCATTCGAGACCGCAGCCATATCTGGTCACAGAAATCTTCAGAAAGCATTTTTCTTGCCTAGAATTATATGTAGGCTTATCCAGCGCCGGCTTTTACCCAGATTTTTGGAACCGGCGCTCGGATCCGCCTGATATCCGGAGAAGGTATTTATTTACCCACCAGACCCGGCGTTGATCCGGATTTTATTGGAACTGGCGCCGGGTTTTACCCTAAATTTTTGGATTCGGGTGGATTCGGCGCCCTGCTATCGCGCGCCAGATTCGGCCTTGAATTGGGAGCCGGCTGGAACCGGACCCCGGTTTTTCCAAAATCCTCTGTAGAGCGGTTACCAATTCTCAAAGTTTTGTCATGTTGACATGGATCATTAAGAATCTTTTATCTTTTTATTTACGGGTATCACGGTCACCCGATCAATGCTTTATGAATTCACTTGTCTTCTGTTTGTGTTACTGTACATTAAAAAAAACCGCGACTTTACCACCAAAGTTAATTTCACACATTGCTTTACTTTACAACAAACGTCGATTGTCCAAATTTTGTTTTTGTTTTACTGTCGTCTTACTCACTGAATCTCCCTCATTGACGTTAAGATGACGCCGCCCCTATTCGCCGATCTAGGAAAATTGGGACGTGACGTTTTTCAGAAAGGATACAGTAAGCAGTGACGATCATTTTTGCCGATTTTCACTGAAAACACGCGGATTTTTCCCAAAAAATTTCATTTTCGGAAGGTTATTCTCGCGAAGTAAACCTATAATTAGTGGAGGGGCTGGAGAGACCCACCAACTTGGACATACCTGTAATTAGACGGGGGGTTGAGGGGGGACCCCCCAACTTGGCCAACCATATACCCAGCCCCCCCAACCACCCAGACTTGAAAAAATTGGCAAAAAAGTGCCTTTTTTGGGGAAAATTTCGACTTTTCCCGACCCCCCCCCCCCCAAAAAAAAATTTCGGGTTTACCCCACCCCCCCCCCCCAACTGGTCGGACCTCTTACAGGTATCAACTTGAAGGAATCCTATACATAAGTGTCGGAACATCGAAACTCGAAAAATTTGGGAAAAAATCTTTTTTTGCCTTTTTTGGGAAAATTTCTCGATTTTTTCGAGTTTTTTTGGGACTTTTGAGGACCTTCCGCGAAGTTTAAATTGTATAATGTCTTCTTTAGTTTTTTGTAGCTGAATTTTTTCATATATGTGTTCATATTTTTCTCTCGCAGATTTGGGATTCTTGAAAGTCGAAACGACGACCAAAAACGGCAACGACGTCGAACTGAAATTATTGGCGTCGCATAATTTGAAAACGACGAATTTTTTCGGCGTTTGCGATTTCAAGTATCAAATTCCTCAATATGGTAAGTATGGTATCTGACTGTGATTAACTTTCCAGAATTTCTAACGTCAGCAAGATGTTTTTTTCTTCGTCTTGATCTCGAGACGAAGTCAAAATCGCCTGCGCAATTTTTTTCCCACTTTTATCCTCTCAGGATTAACCTTCGTCGAAAAATGGAATACCAACAACGTACTAAGTTCGGAAATGACCGTACAAGATAAATTGATCAATAACGCGAAATTTATTCTAAATACGTCTTATGCTCCGTTTGTCGGGCAAGTTCCGAAATTTTCGGTATACTGTATCGGCTTATTGTAATCCTGTTATTTCGTCTATAGGAAAAGCAGTGCCAGTCTTAAAACCGAATACAAGCATAATCGTGCTAGAATGAACACGGAAATTCGTTCGGGCGGCCCCGAAGGTCCTCTATTCGTTGGTGCCATCGTTTTTGGGTAATGTTCATAGTTTGCACAGAGTCTCATGCCTCAGGCTGATCTGAAAAACGGGACGTGAATTATTAATGTTTCTATACTTCACTAATTTTTAAATGATCGATACAGTGATCTCATGAAAGTAAGTTCAATACGAATAAGCTAGTAAGCTTATTACTGTGATCAATGAGAGAATTTGATTGAGTGGCAAGCAGAACAGTTAAAAATTTTCTTCAATATCCTGCTTAGATGATAGAAATTTCTCGACTAGCACTCAGATATTGACACAGCTCGGTCCTAATTGACATTGCGTAAGCAGAAGTTTTCTTTGATGATTTTGGTTTTTCTCATTCTCTGACGAAATTCAGTGTTTTGCTGCAAGTAAAGATAGCATATCAAATTGAACGTATTTTATGGTTTTCGCTGCTTCTGTCATTTTTAATTTAATGGGCTATTGTAATTTCTCTTTCTTTTCAACAAACCTTGATAGACTTCGTCGGTGACGCCGGAGATGTTGCATTGGCTAGTACCAGGATCAAGCTAACAGTTTTCGGTTTTATCTTTAGGATACAGTCTTTAAGACACGGAATCTAATGAATATAGAGTTTTTATGAGTAAAATTTTCATGAAAACGATGCAAAGAAATCAAGAACGTCATTTCTTTCAATGTCAGGCTATAGGGTATTTTCTCACAAATCAAATCGATATACTCCGAAGTCCGAGCCAGAGCAAAAGATATGAAAATATTCAGAATCCGAAATAGGTAAATTTGGATTGAAGAAATTTTTCACAGGCACGAAGGCTGGTTTTTGGGATACCAAACTGGATACTTACCTTGCGGAATCGCTTCGAGATTCAAGCAAAATTTATTGGCCATCGGCGCCGAAAAATACGATATCGCAGTACACATAATCGCGTAAGATATTATTCATTTCCATTTATGAACGAAATTTAGTTGATTCTACCGATTATTCCATTCTCTCTATGACAAATCAGTATTCGCGGATCGAAAAAATTGTTTGAATCAAATTTTGACATTATGCATGTTTACGGTACAAATGCTCGGAACTATTCCGAGGTGAACAATATGTCGTATAGATAAAGTCAAAGGTCGATTTGCATAAGAATTTTCGGATGCATATACTTGTTCTTTTTGATCAAGATAATTTTTTCCGTTGTTGTTGATACATCTATATTGTCACAATATCTACAATTATGCAGATAAAAAATTTTCCTTCAAATTTCCGATGATTTAGTTTCAGATTTCAGAAATGCATTACGTAATTTTAACATAAGTGTAATGATCATATTTTTTATATTTTCGGCCTCCGCACAGGAAGCACTGTTTAAATGCCTGAAATCACCCGGTTATGTGAACTGACTCTCCGAACATCGGTCGTAATGAGATTCTAACTCTTTCAGATTTGGCATGGTAATGTTATGAAATAAAAATAATGAATGATCGTCAATTGAATATTCTTCTGCGAAAATGTGCCTCATTATCATTCCTTGTTTATAATTTTACAGCAATCTCTAGGAATGATTACTTGGATATCCTGGAACTCCGTGGAAGTTTTTGAGAAAGTTCATTTTTTAGCAATTTAGCCGATCGGCACTTCGGCGGCAACATTTACCACAAGGTGACGCCCGAATTGGAATTGGCGGCCGACGTTTCGTTGGCTACAAGCGGCGAATCAAAATCCAAATTCGGTTTGGCTGCTAAATACGATTTAGATTCCAAAACTACAGTACGGTCGAAAATAGACAGTACTTCTTCCATTGCTGTCGCTCTCTCGCATCGTATCACCCAAGGTAAACTGATTATCTGAAATGATTACTTTGTTTACATGAAATCGTGAAAAATGAAAAAAATTTGGAACGCTTCACGAATTTGCGTGTCATCCTTGCGCAGGGGCCATGCTAATCTTCTCTGTATCGTTCCAATTTTAGTATATGTCTATGGAATAGACGAATGTAATTTTGGAGATTTATACTATATAGTCAACAAATTGTTTGAAACATCATTCCTACGGGTTGACATGCTATTATAACACGCATTTATATACACGCTCCTTGTATAGAATAAATGTTACCATTCCAGGCCTCAAAGCAACGGTATCCTTGGCCATCAATTTGCAAAGCTTTTACGACGGTAATAATAAATTGGGCGTTGGCGTCGAATATTTTTCTTGACGTTGATTGCCATGTTGAAGTTGATTCGAAAATTAACGATTAATAATTGACTCTATGATGATCGGAAATCGAATGGAGCGAGCGATCCGATATTATCTCTGTATTTTAATTGAGTATTGTGTATTTTATCTCTACTGCGAAGTTGATTCCGCTATATTTCTAGCTTAATTCTGTCCATATTATTCTGCATGGAGAATATGTTAAAAATTAATTTACTTAAATTTTTGCTCTGAATTCGTTCGCATGCTGCGTAGCTTGCGAGGGAATGAACTAAACTAAACAATGATTTAATCTTGCACTTCAATGGAGGAGGAATAACCGAAAACATTGAGTCTTCATCTCGAGCTTATAGTCACGTCAAGAAAATTTTAAGTTGGTTAAAGGTTTCCGATGAATAAGAAAGAAATTGTATTCAGTATGAACTCTTGAGATTCTTTGAAGCCAAGAGGCGTCAATGTGTTATAGAACCACGGCAGAATTGAGTCCTGATGAGTTTGTGATGACTAACAAGTAGTTATTTTTGCATAAACATTGATAAAGATATAATATATACTGTTTAGTCTTGGTATGCGCCGCAGGGTTTTTTTTGCACACAGCAGTGTTTTTTTTTGTGCCAAAACATGGTTTTGGCCACAAAAAAATTTGGAATGGCACAAAAAATTTTGAGCGTTTGTGCCAATTGGCACAAAATTTTTGGCTGGTCAAACATTAAATTTCCTTAATTTTTAGACGTTTTAGGGGTGAAAATGCAAAAAATTTTCGTCGCTTCGCGCCGAGTCAATGAATATAATGTTTCCTATTTCTATATTTGACCCGAAAGCGAACGATTTCTCTTCGAACAGTGTATTAGCATCGTGGCAGAAAATTTTATAGGCTGTCAATGACTGATGAATGAGAAGAAATTTTGAATATTCTCTGTTAATTCAGTCAGTCAGATTTGGATTCAAAACTGCAATTCTTACTCTTTGTGTTTGAGTTTGATTGATTCAAATAGAAAAATCGATATCGTTGGTACAATATTTCGACCGAAAATTTACACAATTATTGATTTTAGTTTCCCTAGTCTTTACGTTGTCGTTAAATATATAAGAGATAATTCATATTCGTAGTCGAATTCGAAATGTGAATCTATTTGATTTGAACTGCCTAAAGAATTCTAGACTATTTAGAATTTTGTCAGCATTCTATTTCTTTTACACAATTTTTTTACAGTCGTCGTAAACCATTTTCTTGCACAGTTTTTTCTTATCTGACTGACATGACATGGTTTAGCTGAAAAATATAGGTTGAACACGATTTTTACAAAAAATTAATGCGTTTTAAACGTTAACCTTTTATCAAAATTTTGGCGTAAAACTTTTTTGCAGTTTTCAGTAAGTTTCTAGTAGAAAAAAATTTTTTGTGCCATTGGCACCAATTTTTTTGGCCTCTTGTGCCAATTGGCACAAAAGTCCGTGCACAAAAAAAACGCTGGCACACCATACCTGTACTTGGGGGTGGGGGTTGGGGGGGACCCCCCCCCAACTCGGCCAACCCTATACCCAAAATCATTTCCCCCCCAACCCCCCCCCCCCCCAGTTTGGAAAAAATTAAAAAAATTTTCGAAAAAGTGTATGTTTTTTGGCCTTTTTTGGGAAAAATTTCGACTTTTTCCTACCCCCCCCCCCAAAATTTCGGATTTACCCCCCCCCCCAACTGGTCGGAGGTCTTACAGGTATGTGGCACACAGCAGCTAAATTTTGGGCTGTGCAAGTGCAACCAAATTTTTTTCTGCCAAGTTGTACAGTGCAACTTGAAGCCTGACTGCTCTCTTGATTAGGTTATAGGCTTTTCTGTCCGGAGATGCATTTTTATGCGTTCTGGAATGGAAAAAAAGTGAAAATTTTCCGGCGCTTCGCGCCGTCTTTCAAATTTCAATTCATTTAGAATTTTTTATATTATTCTAGTGCGCGGTTAGAAAAGAAAAGGTCATTCTATTCTAGTTACTGCTCAAAGGTTCTAATTATCAGAATATTATTGATAAATGTTTGATCCTGTATTGTGCTTTGACGAATTGGATGAAAACTAACATTTTTCTTGGTCATTTTCC